>CM067341.1:140485000-140860975 GCA_034376525.1 Nicotiana benthamiana | reverse complement strand
TCTCAAGACCCTCTGCGGTGCATACAGTTGAATACTTTTCACCTATTATCCTTAAGTAGCTCTTAGCAGTAGTCATGTATATGGCTTCTGTCTTGGGGAGCCATCCGATGAACCACTCAATTTGACTTGCTTTGAGAGTTTTCAAATAAGACACCAATACTTCAAACCCCTTTGGCACGCTGTAATCCTTTACCATCTCTTCATAACTGGTGATGAAATTATTTGGGCGTGAACCATAGCTCATGAATCGGGGATGGTGGCGAAGATGCTCGATCATCCATATGTGTAGGAGGATATTGAAACCTTCGAAGAACTGAGCTCCAGCTTTGCATAAAGTCGACGCACCGTAGATATCTGCCACTACCAATGGGGAAAGTGTATATTTTTTATGGTGGTGAGGATTTGGGTGCTATTTTTGAGATACCGGCAGCCATTCCAATCTTGTTGAACTAAAGCTTCAGGCAATGCGGTTTTCGGATGCAACTATATAACTTGGGTACTAAGATCTTTATCTTCAAGAACAATTTGATACCTCCCCAATTGTCTCAAGACCCTCTGCGGTGCATACAGTTGAATACTTTTCACCTATTATCCTTAAGTAGCCCTTAGCAGTAGTCATGTATATGGCTTCTGTCTTGGGGAGCCATCCGATGAACCACTCAATTTGACATGCTTTGAGAGTTTTCAAATAAGACACCAATACTTCAAACCCATTTGGCACGCTGTAATCCTTTACCATCTCTTCATAACTGGTGATGAAATTATTTGGGCGTGAACCATAGCTCATGAATCGGGGATGGTGGCAAAGATGCTCGATCATCCATATGTGTAGGAGGATATTGAAACCTTCGAAGAACTGAGCTCCAGCTTTGCATAAAGTCGACGCACCGTAGATATCTGCCACTACCAATGGGGAAAGTGTATATTTTTTATGGTGGTGAGGATTTGTGCAATTCTAGCCATACAAATATCTACTGTCCTTTTCTAATTTGGAAAAACCATTATCCCCAAGAATGCCACAATAAATGTGAATTGGTGATGAACTTGCCAAAGACCCTTATCCTGCATGTTGCTCAACCCTTTTTCATATGTCTCAAAACAAGAACAATGCCCAAACCTGAAGTATAAGAAATGGAAATCACAAAACCCATTGCTTACGCAATTTCTACATGTCTGTTTGCTGATATTGAGGATGTCAAAAACTTGTGCACCAATGGAGCCCTTGGAAATATAAGTTGTTGCTTCCTCAGATCTCGCCCAAACTCAATGTACCCATCTATCTCCTCCAAAGTATGGGTAATCTCAAAGTTTGAGAAGTGAAAAACATTAAGAGCGGGGTCCGAGAAAGTTATCATAGCCTTGATCAAATCATCCCGTGGTTTGATCCACAAATGTCTATAAGAGCGCCCAACTGCTGTCTTACCCATTTCTTACAATTTTGATCCAAATCATTCCGCCACATGCGCAAATATACTCGAGCTTGCTCCCTGATCACTTTCGATGGGTCATGGACAGTATTCATTGCTTCCTGTAGAAAGGTAGGGTTAGGGTTGACTCTAATGACCCCTTTTTTTAAAACAAGTTTCCAATTTCAGAACAAAGAAAAATCGTGATTCCTTCCTTGACATGCCAATTTTAGCCAAACGACTATCTTTGCAAATACGGCCCTTTCCCATTTCCATATGAATTTCAAGGACGAGGAGACTTATTTTGTGACACCTCTCAACTTTATACATTCTTTTACGAAGATATGCCTTCAATAACGGGAGAATATTCTAAGGCTTCTCGGTAAGAACGGTTTATAAATCTACCGACACTGGATCGGCTTATTTCTCTATCCCTTTTTTTCTCTATTTTTCAAAATAAGGCTAGACCTTATGTAAGTTTCGTACATATCCCATATCCGATGGAATTCAGACCCGCGTAGTTCGGCAACAACTACTTTTGGAACAAGAATCTTTTTTTTTTGTCAATTCATAGGAAAATAAACAAACTAATTTTGAACACAAGACTCTTTTCTTTTCATTAGTAAATAGAACAAGCTATTTGTGAAAGCAAAACTTGTTTTTCTTTTTATTGGCGAACACACTCTTTTCCCTTTTATTCTCTTTTTTTATTTCTTTTAATTTTTTCTAAAAAAATCGGCAGAGTTTCGAGGTATTTTCAAGAATTGAGTTTTCTTAGGAAGCGGGTTTGCGCATTTCCTACATCACTCTTGGTCTTTCTCTCTCTCTTTTCCCCCATTTCTTATTTTTCTTTGATTTTTCCTCACTCTTCTTTTCTTATTTAACCGGTCAGCATGCAAACCAAAACAAATGAATGCTCACATAGCACATTGGATGCATCATGATGGTCTGTTATTTTGGGTACATCTGTCCTAGACGGACCCAACCCCTGTGTTGAGTCCCCCAAGTCAAAATTCATGTGATGCAAACAAGCGCTCCTACTAGGGATCCGGTATGAGGCTGTGTTTTTCTAAGTTTACATCCTGGAGTTTTGATCTAGACATAGGGTACCAGAGCGGACAATTGGGACCAAGGAGGGGGCGACGTACCGTGAGCACTAAAGGCTGCCCGGCCTTTTCGCTTGCCCAGCCTCGCTCTATTTGGTATAATTTCTACAGAAAAAGCAGGCTACGCGAACGTATGCACCATTTTCAGAAGACTCAGAGGGGTGGCGAAAGGAGACAATTATATATAATTTCAACAAAATTAAAGCGGTAAACAGATATCATTTAGCACAAAGGTTCAAAAAATACAATAATATCAACAAAAAATAAGCCAAGTAAAAATCATAAAATAAGCTCAAATTCTTGAACCCTGCGAAACCAGAGATTCTGGGTTCGATCCCCAGCAGAGTTGCCAGAGTTGTTACACCTACTTTTGGACACTACAACCCCCCGAAGGGCGTAGATAAGGGAGTTTTTCCAATATGAGGACAACTGAAACAGGATTTAATTATTTAAGATCAGAGCCACCACTTGGAATAATTAATGGTGTCCCAAGTCATCGGTTTAAATCCTGAATCGAGGAAAATTTGACTCTGTTATTATAGTCTACGAATCAAAAATTTGGGTAAGGAATTATGTTAACCCGGGAGAAGGTGTTAGGCACTCCTGAATTCCGTGGTTCTAGCACGGTCGCTATGATCCTACTTGGCTTGTTAAATTATTTAATTACTGATTTTAAAACCTATGTGCTTTTGCTTCTTTCACCGCTTTTAATTAGAAAATTTTCTTGAAATGGGTTACGCGTACGTATAGCCGCCTGTTTGACGCGTCAAAATCATGTCATGCGAACGTGTCCACAATTAAGGACACTTAATTATTTTTAAGAAAATTTTGGGCTAAATTTGCACGAACACATACTCCAGTTTTATTTTTTAGAACCATAATTGTGTTACGCGAATGTAAACACAACCACGATAATATTTAAGACGTTCCTAAAGGATATTCTACAAATTATTAACCTTTTTTAAAGTCATAACAAATCCATATAAGGGTCACGCTATTTGTTGTTTTATTCGGCGTGGCGCACCTCCTTTTTACTTTTTGAAGGTCAACCCACAAGAAGTACGATTTTTTATTAAGTGTTGTCTCTAAAATGAGTACCTAAATTAATTAGCATTCTTAATTGCTATTATTAAAAGTAATTAATAATTTGGGCTTCGAAATCAAGTCCATATTTAAGCAAAAGGAAAACCTCTTAATTCAAATATGCTACTTAGCTTGGAAGGCACAAATTATAATTCAAATTTAAAAGTCCTTAAATCCAATAGCTTCAACAAGCAAGATGAGGCTTTCTGCGTTTTGGGCCGCAAAAGCCAGCCCATGAGACTGTCTGATTTTTGTATTTAAACTTATTTGGAAGTTATTTAAAGCCTAGGCCTTAGGGCAGGCCCAGATTGACATCCAGCAGGTCATGAGACTCAAGATCAAATCCCATAGACTTAATTAGGTAAAATTAATTGCTAGGATGAAGGTGTTGGCCTATGTAATATTGCAGCTGGGCTAATGTTAGGCCCAATCTTCACAGATCCAGCCAACCTAGGTAGCAATAGGCGCATAATAAAATACAATCAAGCCTGGCCTTATTTATCTCTGAAATTCTACTCTTTAAAATAAGATCCAGTTTTATTTTATACATGTTTTGGGGTCGATTCATGTACTGAAATGAAAATGAAGATATGAAGAACAGCAAAAATACAAAAACACTTAATACTAGACATTTCTACATAGGAACTCATACACTCAATCAATCAGTATTTGCTATTTTAAAACAAATTCGAAAGAGGTCCATCAATGCCCACATATCATCATTATGCTGAAATAAAGCTATGCCAAACTAAGTACTATTATACTAAACTATTGTGTTGCAAAAATTCTAAACAGCGTTTAGATGCGAGAATTGAAGGAAGAAACTCATGAATTAGACAGTCCATAATAGAGTAGTACAGTCCAAACAATCCAGTTTAATTTACAAGTACGAATTCACTAAAATCCTAAAATCTAGGTGTGATATAGTGATAAATTCCAACCGAAAAGGAAAAAAACAGAGCACTTCATTTCATGTCCAAAACTCGATAGCTACAGGATGTGTACCTGGAAGTAAAAGAAGGAAACATAGAGGTGAGATATCAGCATAAAACGACAATAAAATAGCACCAGTATAACAACTCGAACCAAGGAAAATTGATATGAAACCAGTGGAAGAAAAGTTCCAGTCAAATTGAGAAGATGACAATTTCAATCCGAGCTTTTGAAAACCAGATTTAAACCTATCACAAGCATTCAAAGAACCAAATTGTTCTTTAGCAAATTGAAAATTTAGAAATCCAAAGGAAAATCAATGGAACAATATTTTTTTAGACTCTTAGTCGCCTGGAACTTTTAGAATTTTTTTTAGCTCTCTCCCTTAATCTTTATTTTCCTTGAAAGGCAAGAATACTAGTTTATATAGGCTCACACATAGGGCAACCCTAAGATTTTCTAGTTTACCCATTGGTCCCTCCTTTATTTTCAGCATTTGACTAATTAGTTCCTAAAATTTTGACTTGTTGCACAAGTTACTGCACTAAAACTACTGAACTTCTAATTAAACCCTCCTCTAGAAGGTTCTAGGAGAATCAGCATTGTTTTTTATTTTAGGCATACCCAAACTAACCCTGAATAACCCTGATTTTTATCCAGGTCCAACAACTAGGTCTAGGCCCAATGACCGATCTAATTGGCCTCAAGCAACAAACCAAACCCCTATTTTGGAAAACTAATCAGAATTCGAAAAAGCACTGAGATTAAACTAGGGAAAATTTCTAAACTAAGGTAAATATAATCAAAATGTATCCTAAAACTACATAATAAAATAGTAAACTATCATTAAACTAACAATTAAAACAAACAAATGAAAACTGAAAAGTGCAAACAAAGGTAAGAGGAACAACAAGGGATCAAGAATAAATTTATATCATCGACCATCAAAAATTAAAAGTCAACTAGAATAGTCAAAGTAAAAAAGGTTCAACTATTGATTCTAAATGGATTTGTAGGCAATAATGAAAACCAAAACCTAAATCGTCTAATTAATTAAATAAGAAAACAAGTAAAGGAAACTTATCTGTAATCTTAGGGTTTTGCCGCTTTCTTAGATTTGAAATTCGAGCAATTTTGGCGATGTTTGAAGGAATCTAGATAGGGATTTGGCAAAAGAGAAGTTAAGAGTGTATAGGGTGTAAATTTGGTTGGATTCGGAGGAGTTGGGGATTAACCGCCTTCCTTCGATTCGATATTTGAAACGTTTGGTGGGGAATCGAAGGAAACGGGGTTCAGATTTAGGAAGGGGAAACGGAGGAGCACCTATGGTGTAATTTTGGGAGCATTTAGCACCGACACCGGCATGGACGGTGGAGCCACCGAGATTTCAAATATTTAATCGACGAGCCTGAAGGAGATTCGAAGTGAACTAACCACGGATTTTGAATAAGGAGGGTGATGAGGTTTTATGGTGTAAGTTTGAGGGTGTTTGGTGGCTGTCCGCCGCTGTAATGAGATTTTCGACAGTGGTCAAGGGCGGTGGGCGGTGGAATTAGGCTTGGGCAGTCTTGGACAAGGTACGGGGTCTGGGTTCGGGTTCGGGGTTTAAAAACATATATATATATATATATATATATATATATATATATATATATATATATATGTGGCACCCTGGGTTTGTCGCCGTTGGGTCGAAAGTTATGGACGACTGTTATAAAACGTCCAAACGATGTAGTTTGATTTAAAGGGGGCTGGACCGAGTATTGGGGTTTGGCTGGACCGGAATTGAAGCAACTTGGGCTGGAATTTTAATTAAAATGGCCGAAATTTGGGTCTTTTAGTTAAGACCATATTTTTCCAACTTCTTTCTTCTCTTTTATTCTTATTTATTTTAATTGCTAATTTGATTTTATTAAATACCCAATTAACATAAAAAAATAGCACAAACCTGATTTAAACCTAAAGTTAAGCTCATTAATTTTTCTAAAAGAAAACTAAAAATAAAAATGTAAAATCACTATTTGTTATTTTCTTTTATTTTTTATAATATTAATCAACTAATAAACTAAAAATATAGAATTCAATCCTAAATGCAAATGTGCTATATTTTTTGTATTTTTTATGAATTAAAATGCACTCAACATGAAGGCAAATACACAACTATGTAATTAAATTCTAAAAATTACACAGATAAAGAACAATTCTAATTTAAAGAATTTATAGGAGTAATTTAAGCTAGGCAAAAATCACGTGTTACGTGGATAATGATGCCCCTCAAAAGTTGGAGTCAAATTATTTCATGAGCTTACGTTTTAATCACCTCCCTTTGAGGCATGATAACTCATTCATCATCAAGCCACATAGCCCGCATCGGTTTGGTCGTCAATTTGGGTTATACCAGAACGTTCCTGGTCATTTGGAGAATGATATCCATAGCGCCACTCTAGATGAAAGAATCAAATTTTGGAGGATTTGCACATTGTATCGGTCTATGTCACGTGCGGTTTTTCCCCAATGGGGGATCCTGTAGAAAAGCCTTTATCCGCCAATAATATGTCTTGGTGGGAGAAAGTGCATGGAAAGTTTCTCGAGAATAATTTATAGGCTCTTGTAGTCAATGTTTGGCTAAAATATACTACACCTTTAGGAGGTGAAAATAGTTATACAACATAAAAAAGGAAGCTTAAATCCTCAAAGGAAGCTTTGAAAGAAGTGGTGCGCATTTCAACAGATATAGAGAAACACCCTCTAGATCTTCCAGTTAACACGCGAGTTCCTCAAGATACAAGCTAGAGTACTAATGAATCAAAATTGGAAAAAGAAACGGCCTATCTCATTTTGAAGTGAACTTCCCTACAGGTTTATGGAAGTAATTATGGGTCTTCGTATGGAAAGGACTTGATCTCCTACTTGAAAGGATCTCAGGCAAACTTTTTATTGAAGGCGCGAGATAATATAGCTTGATAACATTCAAGACTCTGTTAAGCTTCCAATCTCTTTTCATCAAGAGATTCCAACTCCGTTAACCGTCCTCGAGCATTTTCTTCATAAGTGATCCCTTCTTGAATAGCCAGTCATAACGAAGGTATTTGACGCTCAAGTGGCAAGACGGGTTTGACTCCATAAACGAGTGAATAAGGAGTCGCTTGTGTTGGCGTGCGGTGAGTCGTCCTATATGCCCATAGATCTTTTCCATACGGTCACTCCAATCTCATTTGGAATTGGAGAAAACTTTCTTTTACAAGTTGCATAGAGTCTTATTGAATGCCTCATCTAGATCATTGGTGGCAGCATTGTACATCAAAGATTTACGTTGCTTGAAGCCAAAGAGATCACAAATCTTGTTCATCAACTATTATCGAATGGCTTTCCATTATCCGTTATTATGTAACAAGGAATGCCAAAGTGATAAATAATGTTTACTCAGATGAAACTTGCAACATTTTCCTTCTTTACTTCCTTAAGAGCAACATCTTCAACCCATTTTGAGAAATAGTCAGTTGCAGCCAAGATGTATAGGTGCCCACTAGAGGACTTTGGCAGTGGTCCAACAACATCCATTCCCCAAGCGTCAAATGGCCAGGATGAAATAGTTGGGTGTAACACTTCAGGAGGTTGATAAATAAAATTCACATGGAATTTACAAGGCTTGCATCTTCCAGCGTAGTCCAAGCAATCTTTTACCATCGTTGGCCAATAATATCCCATCCTTTTTATATGGAAGTGCAGCTTCGGTCCAGACTAGTGTGACCCACATACCCCAGAATGCACTTCTTGCAAAGCTTGGAGTGCTTCATCTTCCCCTAAGCGTCGCAAGAGTACTCCCTCGAATGATATTTTGTATAGGGTATCTTTGTAGTAAAGGAGATGAGGTACACGACGATGGATTTTAATCCTTCTCCTCGGATTTTCTGGAAGTATCCCATAGCATAAGTAGTCGATGATGGGTTGTCGCCATTATTCTTTCTCAACTTCAGAAACAGCAACAAGATGCTTGAGTTCGTTTTCATCACCTTCAACCTCATTTGGCGGCGGTACTACCCATTTTTGGTAGACGGTAACTTGCGCTTGGTCAGGCAGGGCTAATGATGAAGCTAGAGCAGCAAAAGAATCAGCCTTCTTATTTTTTTTCCTTGGCACATGCTGAATAGTCACATCACCGAGCCACCCCATCAACTTTTTAGCGTAATCATGATATGGCCATAGTTTAAGCTTCTTAACCTTGTAACAACCCAAAAGCTGATTGACCACTAACTGGAAGTCACCGAAGACTTTCAATTGAAATTGCTTCATATTAACGGCCATTTCAAGCCCAAGTATTAAGGCTTGATGCTCAGCAACATTGTTGGAACATAGTTGTGTCAAGGTGAAGAAGTAGGTCAATATTTCTTTTTCGGGAGTGACAAATACAACGCCAGCCCCGGCTCCCCCATGATGCGCAACACCATCGAAGTACATCTTCCATGGAGGTTGAACTTCAAAGACCATTGCGTCCTCATCAGGTAGTTCATTAGTTAGCTCCCAGTCATCAGGTATTGGATGATTTTCCAAGAAGTCTGCCAATGTTTGTCCCTTTATAGCCTTTTGAGGGATATACAAAATCACTAATTGTTTATTGGAGGTACCATCTCACTAGTCATCACTAAGAACATGTTTTGACATCACGAACTTGATGGGATTTGTTTTAGAAACAAGAACGGGAAACATGAGCTTGAAAGTAGTACTTCAACTTTTTAATTGAGAAAACTAGCGCCAAACACAACTTTTCAATTGGTGAATAGTTCAACTCGGTGTCATTATCCTTCTCAAGTAGTGAAGAGAGTTTTCTTTCCCCTCACTATTTTCTTGGGCCAATAATGATCCAACATACATTTCCTGCGCCGCAATGTATAGTATCAATGGCTTCCCAGTTATAGGAGCTGCTAAAACTGGAGGCTTCATCAAATAGGTTTTGATACGTTCGAAGGCACTGCTACAAGCTTGGTCCCACTTAAAAGGAATCCCTTTCTTCATGAGATGACTAAATGGTTGGAACCTCCCAACAAGGTTTGATATGAATCTTCTAAGGTATGCTAGCGTTCCTTGCATACTTTTCGATTCATGTATATCTCGAGGCTCATGCATTTTATAAATGGCATCCACTTTGGTTTGATCAATTTCGATCCCCTGATGTCGGACAATGAAACCAAGGAACTTTCCAAAAGTAACTCCAAAGGCACATTTCTACGGACTTATCTTTAGTTGGTACCTCCGGAGCAATTCAAATACCATTCTCAAGTCTTTCATGTGGTCGCCCTTCTCTCTTGATTTCACTACCACATCTTCGACATTCTTGTGGAGAAGATCGTTAAAAATATTTTGCATAGCCCTTTGGTAAGTAGCACCAGCATTCTTCAATCCAAAAGGCATTACCTTGTAGCAATAAATACTCTTTGGAGTGCGGAATATAGTAAGCTCTTTATCTTTTGGTTCCATGAGAATTTGGTTATAGCCCGACGAATCATCCGTGAAAGATATTGCCTCGTAACCAGTAGTAGCATCGATCATCAAATCTGGAATAGGAAGCAGGAATTCATCTTTGGGACACTCATTATTGAGGTCCCTGAAGTCAACGCATACTCAGATCTAGCCATTCTTCTTCCTTATAGGGACAATACTTGAAACCCATGTTGGTATTTAACTTCCCGAATGAATCCAGCTTCAATGAGTTTGTTAACTTCAGTTTCAATTAAGAGAACCAAGTCCGGCCTAAAGCACCTTTGAGCATTCTTAACAAAGCGAGCACCATTTTTACTCCAATGTGATGGACTGCTACTTTTGGGTCTAAGCCAGGAATCTCTTTGTAACTCCAAATGAAGAAATCCCTGGACTCTTTGACTAACTCAATACAAGCGCTCTCTTCATCAGCTTCAAGTAAAGCACTTAGGTAGGTGGGTCTTGGTTCTTCATCAGTGCCAAGGTTGACTTCTCTTAAGGCATCAACTATCATCTTCACTCCTTCTTCAAGTTCAAGTGGAGCATCTTTCGCATCTTCATCTTCTTGAGGGTCGCCATCATTGAAGGATATGTGATAACACGGTGAAACATGCTCCAATTTCTCATTATCTTCCATTAAAGATGGAATACCATTCTTGACTTGTACAGTAACATGATACAAAGAACCCACACTTTCTTCATCTTCATCACATTCCTTAGTATCGACCACAGTATATGGCTTTACCTTCAGTACCTCTTTACATGAAACCACAAGTTTTGTTTGTTGCCTCATTCTAGAAGGAACCAAACTTTGGAAATCCTTGGATATCTCCTGGATTTAGGTGAAGCGAGTGTTCTTATGCTTTGAAAATTTCTCCGAAACTTGTTCCCCTTCTTTAGTGGACCTAATCATTCAAACACAGAGGCCCTCACGGTTGATTTTCCAGGTCGATCAAAGATAGAAGGCTTATTAGAAGCGGCTGATTCATCTTCTTCAGTAATGTAGTTGCTTCTCGCCCTCCTTATTGAGATGCGCATTGGTGACGGTTGCTTGTCTTCTAGACCTTCACGTGGTTGCCTCGTTGCAGCTTCAGATGGGAGCTTCCCTAACTTTGACATCTCATTGGGATTGTATCCAGCTTTTGCAGATAGCTTGTAAGAATTAGGACCAAAACCTTCATTTGTTTGTTTTGTAGGGAGTACCACATTTTGCTAACGATTTTGGTCTACAAACGCTACAAGCGGCATTAAAGACGACTTTATTTCCTCAATTCGCTTGACCAAAAGAGTTAACTCTTTTAGCGTGTTAGCTTGGCGATTAGATGATTCACCTTCATCTTTCTTCCTTTTAGGGACATATTAGAGCACCGGATTTACTTTCTTGCCATAAGACGTAATATTCCCTCCATAAGATTTATTCACGTTGGGTTGTACCTCCTTACTAACAGCTTTGGCTTCACCAATAGTTTCCTTTTCTCTTTTAGTTAAGGGCTCTTTATTCTTGCTTTTCATACCATCATCAGTTTTCAGCTCCTTCACAATGCGGTTCTTCAAGTAGAACTTTGCATTGGCGAAGTGTGACTCAGCCTCGGTGAATCGCTAACCAGGTAAAATTGGAGGTTATGAGGAGTGTTACCTAGCAAGAGATCGTCATTTATGAACGTAACCTTCTCCTCACAAGCATTAACTTCTTGAGGAGTGGACTCGATGGGCTTTTCCGAAGATGGAGCCAACGATAGGTCATCACCCTTTTCTTCTCCTTTGTCAGCATGGCAACAAGAGGCATCAATGCCCTCATTGGAAATCTTCATGCGGAACCAACTTGATAAAAACTCCTCCAAGGTCACTGGATTTCGTGGCTTTTGAGGGTGATGCATTCCACTTTTGCTTTCTTCAAATGCCTAACTGGATTCTTTTGTATTGGTCCTTTTACCATCATCTTCCTTGTTAGTTGTTCCACTAATTTTTTTCATGGGCTCCTTTTGTGGCGCCTACGACGAGTCACCAACATCCAACCTTCATCATCATCAGGTTGGTTGACTTCAGCTTTGTCGCTCTCCAGCAATTCTTCATCTTTACTTTCTTTAAAACCACATAATTCATCCGAACTGAATAAGCCAATGGTGACAGAGACTTGGTTTGCGCTTGCTTTCTCCTCTTCAAGCACGATATTCTTTTCGTGAGCCACGTCCATGACTTTATCCTTGAAGATAAAGCACTTCTCTATAGAATGGCTTACAAGTCGGTGATATTTACCATCATCTTCCTTGTCAGTTGTTCCACTAATTCTTTTCATGGGCTCCTTTTGTGGCGCCTACAACGAGTCACCAACATCCAACCTTCATCATCATCAGGTTGGTTGACTTCAGCTTTGTCACTCTCCAGCAATTCTTCATCTTTACTTTCTTTAAAACCACATAATTCATCCGAACTGAATGAGCCAATGGTGATAGAGACTTGGTTTGCGCTTGCTTTCTCCTCTTCAAGCACGATATTCTTTTCGCGAGCCACGTCCATGACTTTATCCTTGAAGATAAAGCACTTCTCTAGAGAATGGCTTACAAGTCGGTGATATTTGCAGTAATTTGGGTCATTTATTTTCCCAGCTTGATTTGGTCGCTTCATCTCCAAAAACTCAATGATATTTAACTAGAGGAGTTCTTCGAAAATGGCTGGCACATCAGAATCCAGGAATGGCTACTCTTTCTCCTACATCTCTTTAGAGTCAACTTTCCACTTGGCTTGTTTTGAAAAGAAGTGGATTTCATACTCTACTTCTTACCCACCTTCGTTTTGAACTTCATAGGTGACATATTGACATTCATAGCTTAGTTGCTTTCGAACTCAGGTACGAACTTGCCCCACTTCCTGACTTCTTGCTTGCCATTTGCTTTGCAAAGTTCATAGATGGGCAGCCTTTCATTTCTATCGGAGGCCATTCTCAATTCCATGTCATGGGCACAAGTTGCAAGTTCTTCAAATGTGCTAGGCTTGATACCTTTCAAGATGTAGCACAATCCCTAATGCATGCCTTGGATGCATATCTCTATGCCTGAAGCTTCACTAAGCCTGTCTTTGCAGTTGAGGCTTGCATTCCTCCAACGATTGATAAAGTCGATAACTGGTTCCCCCTTTCGTTGAAGAGTATTTGTAAGCTCTATCATACTCATTGTGCATCTTTTGCTATAAAAGCAATTGAGGAATTATTGCTCTAGTTTATCTAGCTGTCGATAGATCCAGCCTCGAGGTCCTTGTACCAGTAAAGCATTTCCTTTTAGCGAGCGGACAAACTGGTTGATGAGGTAATCTCCATAAGTCCCAACATTGTTGCATGTCTCCACGAAGTGCGCAACATGTTGCTTCGGGTTTCCTTTACCATCAAACTGTTGAAACTTCAGAGGTTGATAGCCAGTAGGCATCTTCAACATATTGACCCTTGTAGTTTACGGCTTTGTATATGTAAGGGAGGATTTGTCAACAACTTCATATTTGTTCTTAGTGGTTCCTTCAATGAAGTCCTTCAGTTGATCGATTGGAATCATCCCTTCAGATGAGACAGGGATAGCCTTAGTGGATGGTGCTTGTCTTGGGGGAGAGTCACTATCTAGAACTTCTGGGAACTTGCTAGGTGCATGGGTAGATTATTCCTCCATCAAGATTCCCACCCTGTTTGTTAGCTTGTCAATTCTAGCCTCTTAATTTGCATGCATTTAGTAAAGCCAGCGATTGCTTCCGTCAAATTTGCCCACTGCTCCTCTATGGATGAAGTGTTTGTCACCATGGCTAATATGATTGTCGTGGATGACGGGAGTAGCATGGATTTTCACACAGATTGATCCTTGATCGGCTCACGCTATGTGGTGTAAGTGGGGAGGATCCATCACTTGAAGCATCATCATCTTCCTTCACAGCAGAGTGCTTGGAGCCCGAGAGGTCAAGCAGAGCCACTATTTTCTTGATCTTTTCAACAACATTGCTTCCTCCTTCAGATGCGTTTGTGGTAGATCTTGCTCCTTTTTGGGATGAAGATCCTAAAACAAGGGTTGATGCGGATGGCGCTTGGGGTGCTTGTTGTCCAAAAAAGCTTGCTTTGCTCCTCGTAACTAGTCTGAAGCTTCCAAAGGTGATATCAAGGATGTTTTCTTTGGTGGAAGTTGAAACGGGGTTGATTTTCTTTGAAGCCATTTCAATGTTCTTGGTATTTGGTGAATGAAAAGTTGAGATGAGAAGTAGAGATTGTCCCACTGGGCGTACCAGAATTTGTTGACAATAAATTTGGTTCGAGAAAATAAAATCAAGACCGAAAATATCGCATATTTAATTTCGAATATTTGAGTATTACAATATATGTGAATCCTCTGATTCTTCTTTTCAATGGTAAATAAATTCAAGGGTCTTTGAGCTTGGTCTTGAATCTATGTGTGTTTCCACGAACGATGATCTTGTTCTTGAGCTTGAGCTTGATTGCTTGAACTTGACCTTGATTTGTTCTTCGTTTCGTTCTTGAGCTTGAACTTGAAGCATGAAGCTTGAAACTTATGGAGGAACTTGCAGCGTTTGATCCGCTCAAGTCATTCGGGATAAGAGAAGGTCCTATCCTAATAAGACGGGGTAAGACCGGTCGAATAAGCAGTAATTCATCTTTGCGTAGATGAAGAATGGGCTACTTCCTCACAGATTGAAGACTTTAATACAAGAAAGATCCTTCTAAAACATAATATTTTACTACCTCAATAAATGCCCACGAGCTCTTTCATGGTTCTTATTATAACTTATTGTGTATTTTCTAGGTTATGAAGACCCATATTTACAGCTATGGAAGGGATGAATTGTGATAAGAACAAACTCTTTTCGACCAATCAAATTGAATTGTCACATGGCTCTATTTGATTGGCCAGAACATGTCACTTACACACGTGGCGCGATTTCATCGGCCTTTTAGTGTGACTGGCATGCCTTGTCATTTTGACATATGGCATGATACTATTGGCTCTTCCGTTGACTTGGCGTGCCACATAATTTGAAACGTGGCACCAAACTGGGCTTCTAGGAAGATGACATCTTGGGCTTAGTGAAGTGGGCTCATCACTTTAGCCCACTTAAATGGGCTGACCCAATGGATTAAATCTTATTTATTTAATCCATATATATTGGACTTATATAATTAATTCATTTATATTGGTCGTGGCTTGGGGATAGATGGTTCGAAGTAGAGATGAAGAAATAAGGGGGTTGTTGTGGTGGTGGTTATGGAGTTCCGGCGGCGGCGAACATGGGTGGTGCGGTAGCTGGATTTTCAAAACTTGAATTGTATTCCCTCGTTATCCAGGTGTGTGTCTGATTACCAAAACTAGAATTATATTCCCTCGTTATCTAGGTGGGTGCCTAATAACCAAAACTTGAACTGCATTCCCTCGTTATCCAGATAGGCACATGATTGCCAAAATCTTGAACTATATTCCCTCGTTATCCAAGTGGGCGCCAGATTACCAAAACTTGAATTGTATTTCCTTGTATCCATATAGGCTCCTGATTACCAAAAACTTGAATTGTATTCCCTCGTTATCCAGGTGGGCGCCTGATTGCCAAAAACATGAATTGTATTCCCTTGTTATCCAGGTGGGCGCCTGATTGCCAAAAACTTGAACTGTATTCCCTCGTTATCCAGGTGGGCGCCTGATTGCCAAACACTTGAACTGTATTCCCTCGTTATCCAGGTGGATGCCTGATTCCCAAAAATTTGAATTTTATTCCCTCGTTATCCAGTTGGGTTCCTGATTACCAATAACTAAATTCCATTATCCAGGAGAGTCCTGAACCATGCTCTCTTCTTGGAGGATTCTGAATTAAATTTCTTGCCCCCGAATCATGCCTTGTTCATGGGAGGGTCCCTGTGGATTAACAAATTTTCTTGACCCTGTTACTGACAAATAAAAGTTTGTTAGTTTGAAAATGTGGTGGTTAGTTTATGGCATCATTACTGAGTATCTGTTTCTGCCACTGCCAAGATAACTTTGATTTCAATTTGAGGGATCCTGACTGTTATAGACTACCCATTTTCTTTCGACCCTTATCGCAGAAGACACCCCTGCCCTATTCGATCCCAATATCCTTTATCTGTTGCATTTTCCTCAAGAATTGACATTTACCGAACCCTTGCATTTCACATGAATCCCAAAGCATGTTGATTGTTACCAACTCAATGTGCGTACCACTTTTCCTTGACTTATGCCATTTTAATGTGCTAGCCAAATTCGTCTTGTGCAATTGGAAAGCTGGTAGCAAATTTTGAAGTCGTTTCTCACTTGTTCTAAGCAAACAGACTCAAGAAGGGACTCAATAAAAACGAGAGGAACAAAATAAGGGACAAGGGAAAGAGATGATACCTCACAAGAAAATTTACGAAGTAAAAACTTATCAGATATGGATACCAACTCTAATGACTATGACATTCAGCTTTGGATTAAGTAGCCTAATCTCTCGAGCAAATCTAATATTCAACTATTGTTGTACCTTTTCGCTGTGAAAATGGGATTCAACGCTTCAATTGTCCCGTTTGATCCACAATCCTCAGTCGACTTGTAGTGCCCTGTAGGTTTTCACATCAAACCTCTCTCATTTTGCTCTTTTCTCAACTCACTGCCGCCTTACGGTGCCCCTGAGGGTTTTCACCGATAAGACTCTCTCATTTTATCATTTCTCTCATTGTGCTGAGAACAAAGTTATTACCCATAATGCAATAAATCATACTTTCACCACACACTTGATTTGGAATCCTCAAAGATTGGTTAGAATGTCTTTCTTTGGACCGTAATATAGGCTTTTGGACAGTGTTAGAAAGAAAGGATGTATGATGGCCCGAAATAATTTAAGATGAAGAGGGTTCAAAATTACAAACTTTTGGAATCAGGCCTTTTGGCGAAATTGAAACTTCTATCTTAATTTCTTGGAATTTGGAATTTTTTTTTGGATTTTTGCTTTGATGGGATTTCTAAGAAAAAGTGCCCCACTCTTGACTTTGGAGATTATAAAATATTTTATTTGGTGTGACTGAACATAAGGCTGCCTACGTATCTTGTGGTGACAAATATCAGGTTGAACGTAGTTCAAACGAAAATTTTCTTTTCTTTTTTTCTTTTTCTCTTTCCTTTTTTTTTCATTCCCTTTTTTCTTTTCTCTTTTCCTTTTTTTCTTTTTTCTTATTTTCCTCTTTTCTTTTCCTTTTCTAGTTCCTAACTCTATTTATAATTCCAAAAGAGGGGTATGAAACAAAAAAAAATTAGGGCTCAAAATGGGTAGCAAAAGATAAATGTGTTTGGGTAGTAGAATAAAATGTCTTCGTCATAACAACTTAAAATTCCAAGTACAAATATGCAATTAAAGATAATCAAACAAATCACACATAGTAACTATTGATGGCATCAACACAAACAAAGAGTACCAATGGGTAATACATTTGTCTCAATGAACGACCCTACCCAGTTCGAAGCAAACTTCACTCAACCTTATCTTGATGTGGAAGAATGTATCTCAGTAGTTACTAATATACCTCAAAATGCTTGAGAGACATTTTGTTGTTATATGCTCTTATCAGCCTCTTGATTTCCCATACTTATTGCCTCAATTTCACTCAATTCAAAGTTCATGTTATCTCAAAATGCGTGAATCTTTGATTGTTTCCTCAAACACATCCTTTTATCATATTCAAACCGTCGCATTGCTTCATGATTAGACTAACTTTAAAAATCATGCTGAGAATTATGCGTACATGTCATCTCACTAAATTCTGTGTGAAAAGAACTATAAAAGGAAACATGACCTAAACAAAAATTTACTAGAACTAACAAAAAATAGGAGATTGTATTAGACAAATGATGAAAAGGGTTTGAACAAGACAAGCAAAATAGATGTGGGTTACAGCCCTAGAATAATCCTAGATAACACTGACAAGTTACTACCACTAAACAAACTAGGAAAAATAAGAAGAAGAAAGGTTTGAACCGCAAGACAGTGTCCGGATTATAACTCCGAAATAACCAAACAACATAAATAACATCAAAATAAATAACCAAAACTCCTCCCTGGATAGCCGAAAAAGGAATATCTTTCCAATTACTAACCTCGACAACATAGCCACTGGGTTGAACATCAAAATTACTAGGACCTTCACCAATTTTCATATCATTAACTTCAGCTAGCAAATTCCCACGAGGATTCTCGTATTCCATGTCACCATGCATCTTTCCCACAACATTGCATCATCGTGTGCAGGTAAAGGATTATGTGCATTATTCTGGGTGTCACTGTCCTGGACCACCATTATCCTTTCGCCAAACATTTTTTTATCTCCCTTTTAAAATACCGATAACTTTCAACATTGTGCCTCTGAGCATTGGGATGGTATTCACACCTTTTAGCAGGGTCAAAGCTTCTTGCACACGATCCCACATGATTTGGAGGAATAGGTGCAATCGGATCATAATGCTTTAATTTCTCAAACAAGCTTGCATAGGATTCTCCAATTGGAGTGAAAGACTTTTCTCTTTGCTATTGCCTTCTCATTTTGTCCTCCGGCCTCGGTTGGAACCTCTTTCAGGTAGGGGAATAATATGCTTGTAGAGGTAGGTAAGACATTTGTGGAGGTGGTACAAGCCAGCACGAGTTTTGTGAGCATGGAGCAGATGGCGGTGCATTGTGGATAGAGTACTGAGAAGGTGAGATATGACTTCGGGGATTTTGTGAAGGAAAGTAGCATTGATGAGGTATATATGGAGTACGAGAATATTTTTGGGGTCAGTATTGAGGCTGAAAGCGTTTAGCAGGAATACCCACTAGATCATATTTTTGGCGGGCCTCAGAAAGAGCCCCATCTTTTCTATCAATCGGAGAAATGATCCGAGCAACTTGTTCATTCCATCTAAACCAAACCTCCATAAAATTTTCCTTGGGTCTCTTTCCTTGGGCATCGAGGACTTTGAACACAGTCTCTTTAGAGGATCGAGGAAGAGTAGCTGGTGGAGGAGCTACAAAATAGGAGCAGATGTCGGAGCAGGGTATAAGGTTGTTTTGGCTGGTGGAGCATGGAAAATTAAGGAGGAAATGCCAGGGTGATTGTGGCAATGGGTAAAGCCTAGTGCATGTTTAGGGTAAAGGTGAACGATAATGGAACCTGGGTTGTGAGAGTGTTGGAATGGAAGCAGGGTTTTCTATGTAGTTAGTAGGGAACGAGGGTGGAGGATGTCCCTTAATCTAGGCTTGACACATTTCTGCCATCTGATGCTTCAACCTCCGGACCTCCTCTTGCAGTTCCGATTCCAACTCAACAATCTCCTTTGGTGGTTCTACAACTCCAGTGTCTGTTTCCTTGCTAGCCATGGCTACTTGCTCTTTGACCTTATGTTGTACAGATGACTCGCCAATGTGCCAGAAACTAACTACCCTCTATTATGATAACTATGAAAGTGACAGAGAGAAGCAAAATAAAGCCAACATGTTAGCGTTAGGTCATTTATCAGATAGAAATATCACATTGCGTGTAATGCCTCTAGCAATAATTAACAGTTCAATGGCTATGGTACGAAAGTCATATTGCATCATCCCAATTTCACTCTTCTTTCCCCATTTCCTTCTTCATTTTCCTTTTTAACTCCGCTTAGTTTTTCATTTCTTTCCTCCTATTTTTCTGATTATCGCTCTTTTTTCCCTCTCATTTCTCACGTCCCACACTTTTTCCTTTTTTTCTTTTTTTCCTTTTTTTATTGTGAAAAAAATAATTCGATCGAACCCTATGTAGGTTGCCTACATGTCATGTCCCTCATGAATAAGATCAAGCGTAGTTCTGGAATAGTAATGAACAAAAAAATTTAAGAAACAAAAATCTTTTTGAACTTTTCATTTATCTTTCTTCTTCCTTTTTGCTTTCAAATACATCATAGGAATTATGATAGCAAAAGACATACAAACTCTTAAACCACCTAAAAGAGTCAAAAACAGGCTCAAAATATGAAAAGACTCCTCAAGTAGCTCCTGAATGCAGTGGTCCTGGGATATGCGTTACGCTCGAGCTGTGGTAAATGAATTCAAACCTGAATGAGAAAAATAAGACCAAATAGATTAGTGACTCGAGATACTATGCGACACCACAACACCTCATGTTGGACACATACAAGACATGATTGGGCTTTTTGAAAATTAACCTACATAACCAATAGTGGCTATAGGTGCAAAATCAACTAGGGTGACTATTCATATATGAAAATGCGTTACTAATGATTATATGGATTTAACTCCCAACAATCATGGGAGGAAATAATTTGCATAATTATCTCATTTCGCGAAACAACCGATATGGCCATAAGTGGCTAAAGTTGCAAAATCAATAAGGATGGACCTTAAATTAATGTGACATCTATTTGTGGACTCAGGATTCTAAGATATGGTATATTGAACCACTTTCGCGAAAATGACCCCATTTTGCAAGAATGACCGATGTGGCCAAAAGTGGCAAGACATGCAAGATTTGGCTAAGACCTCGTAAAGACAAAAACCTAACACTTACTAGGACGATTGGACCCTATGTGGGGTGCCTACGTATCACGCCGTGAGAGACAAGAATCAGGTATGCGTAGTTTGGGAATATTTTTTTTTTAGCACCACTACGCAAGAGCCTAGTGTTAGGTTTTTATTAATAGCAAACAAGAAAATACAACAAAAGGAAAGTACAAATAAGAGGGCATTAGCACCGGTATTGTTACCCATCTAACACATACCAGGCTAAACTTACCGTACTAAATCCTATTGCGAGGAATGAAACACTATGACAGGTTAAAAAAGATGAAAACATTACACTGATGTCCCCTATTTTTCGATCTTAGCAATTTCTTCAATAGAAATTCTTTATCAACAACGTCCCATTCTTCATGAATTATTCAAAATTCAAGATTTCTTTCTAGATTGATTGGATTTTGTTGAAATAGTTGGGGCGACCTGCTTAAGCTTAGCATTTCTCATAGGAGATCGTCTACCACTGTCGCTTCTGCTCTTTTCCTTTGTTTGCGACTTTAGTTCCTTTGAGGCGTTAATTTGGACTGTTTCGATGCATTGCGGTAGCACTTCAATTAAGACACCTTCTTCTGCTGCCCGATGATTTGGTACTTCTTGAGATTTAATATCACTTTGCTTGACTTGATGTTGTACCTCCTTCCTTCTCCTATTTGCACTATAAGGATCACGACCCAAAATTTCAAAGGGATGT
This sequence comes from Nicotiana benthamiana, assembly GCA_034376525.1. Classification (NCBI taxonomy): domain Eukaryota; kingdom Viridiplantae; phylum Streptophyta; class Magnoliopsida; order Solanales; family Solanaceae; genus Nicotiana; species Nicotiana benthamiana. The sequence continues at coordinate 140,839,718 of CM067341.1, read as the reverse complement.
GCATTTAGCATTGCATTTAACAGTTGTTTATCATGGGATAAAATATTTGTTGTACTGGTCATCCTTATTGGTTTCTTCCCAGAATTGACAAGAAGCTGTGAATTACTAGAGGATCCTACTTCCTTCGGTGTGCTCGATTCTTCATTACTTTCATAACCTTGATCTTCACTGGCTCGAGATCCCACACTGTCCATAGAATCCAATAGTCTTCTCTCTTCTGCTGAAAAGATTGCACTTCTTTCCTTGGCCATTTGCAATTTGTCTCCAGTAAGGATTCCCTCATCAATATTGAGGTTTGAAAGTGTAGGAATAACTTGATTCTTGTCAGCGTTATGCATTCTGTTTTTGGATTTTAGAGATGTTGTTGCATCTGTCGAAGAGGTCTCGCTGCCTTGTTGAACCATATCTTGCTGATGAGATATATCTTGACGATATATGGTCTGCACAATCTCATTTTCTTGCAGAGGCAGTGTAATATCCAGTTCGCAAATACAGCATGTGATTCATTATCTACTGTCATGTTGGTTCTGTTATTGCCCTTTGCAGCCACATCTTTATTGGTATGCTCACTGATCAAAACAGATGCCTTATTCTGTTTTTTCTGCTGTTGTTGTCCAGATTATTTTTTTGAATCATCAAGTATATTTGTTACTGTCGACTTCTCCCCTGTTTGAACGGCCAGAAAATTGTAATCTGTAAAAGATCTGAAGTTATCCGAGGCATCCAAATTTGCTCCATTTGTTCGACCAAGCATTGTAGTGTTTTTATTGTTGGAATTCTGCACCATCTGTTGTTGCTCGATCAGCTTTTCTTCATTGCTTTTAACAATATCATTTTCTGGTGGTGCTTTAATCATTTTCTGCAGATCATTTTCAGTTGTTGCTTTAATCATGCTTTCTTGTTTTCCATGTGTTTTTGAAGCAGCAGGTAATGTAGAACTGTCATCAGTTGCTTGATCAACCAGAATAGAGTTCTTTAAATAGTTTGGGAAGATTGGATATGAGAGAAAGCTAAAAAATACTAATTTCAAAAAAAATATATTTGTGTTTTTGAAAAATGATGGAAAATGTAAAGTCTTTTTTAATTTTTTTTTTTGAATATTTGAAAAATGATGAAAAAGTGTAAAATATTTTTGGATTTTCTTTTCATTTTTTTTATTTTTGGAAAATAATGGGAAAGTGTAAAATCTTTATTGGATTTTCTATTTTAAGAAAACACTAATTTGGAAAAAAAAAATATTTGTCTTTTTGAAAAATGATGGAAAATGTAAAGTCTTTTTGGATTCCTTTTTCTCCTTTTTTTTTGATTTTTTTTGGAAAATGATGGAAAAGTATAAAATCTATTTGGATTTTGTTTTTCATTTTTTTTGAATTTTTGGAAAATAATGGGAAAGTGTAAAATCTTTTTGGATTTTCTATTTTAAATTTTTTTGTGTTTTCTTGAAAAAGTTGTGAAAGAAAAATATAACTTGGTTCTACTTGATTCATTTTTACCCTTCTTTCCCAAACATCGGTCCGTCAAATGACCTTTTACCCTCAAAGATGCAACATGTATCACATAGGGATGATTGAATTTCTTTTTATGCCACGAGCCCATTTTTGACAAAATTTGAATAGGCTTCCACAACAAAAGGACGCCCGAATCGAATTTTTTAAGGAACGTATCGAGAGAGAATTGGATTTGGTTAGACAATGCGTGGTTGGTAAACAAAGATCGGTAGTTTAGCAAGATACAGAATGTATCGTCAAATATTCAGTATGATTCCACAAGATCTAGTTTAGTTCAAGTAACGGATTCTAGCCAACTGAAAGGATCTTCTGATCAATCCAACAATCATTTGGATTCCGTTAGTAATGAGGATTTGGAATATCACACATTGATTAATTAAAGAGAGAGTCAACAACGAAAAGAAAGATCTGATTCTTTGGGATCCTTCCTTTCTTCAAATGGAACGAAAAGAGATAGAATCAGGCCAATTCCCGAAATGCCTTTCTGGATATTCCTCAACGTTCCGGCTATTCATGGAATGTGAGAAGCAGATGATTAATCATCTATTCCGGAAGAAATTGAATAATTTCTTGGGAATCCTACAAGATCCGTTCGTTCTTTTTTCTCTGATAGATGTTCAGAACTTCATATGGGTTCGAATCATATGAGAGGTCCACTAAAGATCAGAAATTGTTGAAGAAACAACAAGATCTTTCTTTTGTCCCTTCCAGACGATCGAAAAATAAAGAAATGGTTAATATATTCAAGATAATTACGTATTTGCAAAATACCGTCTCAATTCATCCTATTTCATCAGATCCGGGATGTGATATGGTTCCGAAGGATGAACCAGATATGGACAGTTCCAATAAGATTTCATTCTTGAACAAAAATCTATTTCTTGATTTATTTCATCAATTCCATGACCGGAACAGGGGAGGATACACGTTACACTACGATTTTGAATCAGAAGAGAGATTTCAAGAAATGGCAAATCTATTCACTCTATTGATAACCGAGACGGATTTGGTGTATCATAAGGGATTTGTCTTTTCTATTGATTCTTGCAGATTGGATGAAAAACAATTCTTGAATGAGGCTAGGGATGAATCGAAAAAGAAATCTTTATTGGTTCTACCTCCTATTTTTTATGAAGAGAATGAATCTTTTTCTCGAAGCATCAGAAAAAACTGAGTCTGGATCTCTTGCGGGAATGATTTGGAAGATCCAAAATAAAAAATAGTGGTGTATTTGCTAGCAAAAACATAATGGAGGCAGTCACACAATATAGATTGATCCGAAATCTGATCCAAATCCCTTATAGCACCTATGTGTACATAAGAAATGTATTGAATCGATTCTTTTTAATGAATAGATCCGATCGCAAGTTCGAATATGGAATTCAAAGGGATGAAATAGGAAAGGATACTCTGAATCAAAGAACTATAATGAAATATATGATCAATCAATATTTATCGAATTTGAAATAGAGTCAGAAGAAATGGTTCGAGCCTCTTATTTTAATTTCTCAAACTGAGAGATCCATGAATCGAGATTCAGATGCATATAGATACAAATGGTCCAATGGGAGCAAGAATTTCCAGGACCATTTGGAATAGTACGTTTCGGAGCAGAAGAGCCATTTTCAAGTAGTGTTCGATCGATTACATATTAATCAATATTCGATTGATTGGTCTGAGGTTATCGACAAAAAAAATTGTCTAAGCCACTTCGTTTCTTTTTGTCCAAGTTGCTTTTATTTTTGTCTAACCCATTTCCTTTTTTCTGTGTGAGTTTCGAAAATATCCCCATTCATAGGTCTGAGATCTACATCTCTGAATTGAAAGGTCTGAATGATCAACTCTACAATAAGTTGTTAGAATCAATAGGTCTTCAAATTGTTCTTTTGAAAAAATTGAAACCCTTCTTATTGGACGATCATGATACTTCCCAAAAATCGAAATTCTTGATCAATGGAGGAACAATATCACCATTTTTGTTCAATAAGATACCAAAGTGGATGATTGACTCATTCCATACTAGAAATAATCATAGGAACTCCTTTGATAACCCGTATTCTTATTTCTCAATGATATTCCACAATCAAGACAATTGGCTGAATCCCGTGAAACCATTTCATAGAAGTTCATTGATATCTTCTTTTTATAAAGCAAATCGACTTCGATTCTTGAATAACCCACATCACTTCTGCTTCTATTGGAACACAAGATTTTCCTTTCTGTGGAAAAGGCCCGTATCAATAATTCTGAGTTTACGTATGGACAATTCCTCAATATCTTGTTCATTCTCAACAAAATATTTTCTTTGTGCATCGGTAAAAAAATATGCTTTTTGGGGGAGAGATACTATTTCACAAATCGAGTCACATGTATCTAACATATTCATACGTAACGATTTTCTATAAAGCAGTGACGAAATACGATACCTGGGACCGAGCCCTACTAGGTCTAAATGACATGATGCAGATAAGCATGACCTAAAAGCTAACCTAAGTTAGATTTACTAGACAAGGCAGTTCGAGCGGTATGTGATCGATGACGGCTGCTCTAACTGTCCGCCCACTCCACGCTCCCACGCCACCCCGTAAAAACCTGAGTGACTCACAAAAAGATCGTGTACGCTCAAATGTACTCCGAAAGACTTGTTGCAGAAAAAAGATTCATGGTTATGCAAATGATGATAGTTTATGAAGCAGTAACACATAAAGGAAAAATTGTAGACAAATAAGCAGGTAGCAAATAATAAAAAGACATAAACAAAACAAAAATCAAATAAAGAAAACAAAATATATAAAAACATCAACCTAATATCCTAAAATCCAACAAAATCAAGTACTAGCTCGAACCTGTAATTCCCCGGCAGAGTCGTCAGAGATGTCACGCCCTTTTTTGCCAATTTCACTAAACCCTCTTAAATAAATAAAAAAAATAGTAAAGCTTGAAAAGGGTTTTCCAATTAGAACGTGACAAAATTGTGTTCAAAAGGAAATTACTCAGAGTCGCCACCTAACATTGATTTCGATATGCCAGGGTCACCATTTTATTTAAAAAAATTCTTTCAAAAAACTTGAGACTCCAAATACCAAGTCTATACCAGAGAATCGAGTAAAGGGGTTCATTTGACTCGGGGAGAAGGTGTTAGACACTCTCCAAGTCTCGTAACTGGTACAGTTGCGTACTCAATCAAGTCGTCTTTTAAAATATTCAGTTGAGGAAAAAACAGGAAAAAAAATAAACACACAAGAGGCTAGAGGTCGTTCCACCTAAAAGATATATATATATATATATATATATATATATATATATATATATATATATATATATATATATATATATATATATATATATATATATATATATATATATATTAAGGTTCTATTTTACGCTTCCTCACGTCACCCAATCTCTAGCCTTCATTTACATGTACTTCTGGGCATATTCCGGATAAAATATATATAAATTCTTTGGGGCTTTCTCCAGTTAAATTTAACTAAGGAAACGATCCTTCACACCAAAAGTAACAAATATCCTAAGGTTTTCCTACTCACATGTGGTCGGCCTAAAACATGCTCCTAGGAATTAAAGTGATAAAATAAAGTAGAACTAAAAAAAACATGTACTGGTTTTACTTTTAATCAATATCTAACAGCCCGGACTCTTAATTCAAGATCGAATCTCCTATGGCCCAACAGTTAAAGCGGCCTTGTTTGGTTAAGATTCATTGGTTACTATTCTTTCTAAATCATTTCTTTAAATCCAAATTAACTAATGCTTAGCCAAACAATTTCCTTATCGATCTTAACCAATAACATTACTACCAATAATCAAAAGACAAATAATCAGACACATTTATCATATCAAAATATCAAATACTCATGCTAAAAGACAAGATAAACACGTAATATTACCAAAAATAAAAAAGCAAGGTAAAGATGAGACCTCAGTTTAGAACCCAATTCAACTTTTGTTATCTTTTTTGCATTAAAATTGATCCGAAGGCAAAGATACTCGATCCAAGATTTTGGGAAGCAAATAGGGACAACAACGAGAACAACGAACCAAGAATTGGAAACTCGACGCCAGCGATGACCAAAATTTAAACAGGAACAGAGGTGAAGACTTGAGCGGATCTTGAATGACAACCTCGAAACTCACCGGATTCCATGGTTTTTAAAAATCCAAAGCAGAAGAACGAGATAAACTATGAAACGAAAATCAATAGGATTTGAATCTGAAATCAAACTTCAAGTTCTTATATGTTTTTTGTTGTGCTTGCCTCCTTCGTCCGTCCTTCTGTTAATGACTGTGTGTATATGTGTAGTCACCGGTGGAGTTGGAGAGGAAGAAGGGTAGAGTAGAATGAGTTGGTGATGGCTGCTACTGGTTTTCGATGTAGGGGGAGGTGGTTGTCGATGTGGTCGTGGCTTGGGGATAGATGGCGCGAAGAAGAGATGAAGAGAGGGGGGTTGCTGTTATGGTGGTTATGGAGTTCCGGCGGCGTCGGACATGGGTGTTGTGGCGGCTGGATCTTCAAGAAGAAATGACGGGCTTGGAATCGTTGGTCGTTGATGGGTGTGCAATGGTCGCCGGCGGGTGAAGGGATGGTGGGGTCGCGGCTGATTTGGTTCTGTTGCTGGGCGTGGTGGGCTGCTGGCATTGAAGGAATTCCGGCGGAGCTCGTTTTGGGCGTTAGAGGTTGAAGAAGGGGGTCGACGGCGCAGATGGAGGGTTGGTCGTGTTGAAAATTAACATGATTTTGGGTTATGTGTTTTGGATTTGGGCTTGCAAGTATCCAAGTATATTAGATCAAGATAGTAGTCCATTATCTAGAAACTTATTGTAATATGTAGTAGTCAAAGTGTGTAGAATAATCTTGTAAAATATCTAAGTCTAGAATTATCATGAGAATACTTAGGAATTATCTAGATACTAGTAAATGATGAAGTGTTCTAGACTATTCCATTGTGTAGTATAAATAGAGGTATCACCCCTCATTTGTAATTAAGCTATAAGCAAAGCATTCAAGATCAATCAAGCTTCTAAATCATCAATCATCTCTTCCACAAATAATATATATATATAGCCTCCTATTTCCAACAAATTGGTTTCAGAGCTTGGTTTGACAAGATGATGGCCAACAATGTCATCACGTTTCCTCGCCTCAACAAAGAATAATTATGATCGATGGAGCATCCAAATGAAGACCTTCCTAGGTGTACAAGACCTATGGGAGATTGTGGAGCAAGGTTATGAGGAGCCTAAACACAAGGGCTCACTCACGAAAGAAGAAAAGCGAGACAAGATCAATGATCAAAAGGCTCTTTCCATCATCCAAGAGATGTAAGAGTCATTGGGAAAATTCTTAGATCATTAGATTCAAAATTCGACTATATAGTCGTAGCCATCGAAGAATCTAAAGATCTAGAATCAATGACTATCGATGAACTCATGGGTTCACTACAAGCCCATGAAGAGAGGTTCAATAAAAAAAAATAAGGAGCTTTTGGAGCAAGCTTTACAAGCAAAATTCTCTTCCAAGAAAGAGAGTAGTGAAAAGACTCATCAAACGAGTCAACGAGGTCGTGGTCAAGTACGTGGCCGAGGAGGAAGGCGAGGATATATCAAACGTGGAGGCTATAGTTCTTACAAAAGTGAATAAAGAAGCTAAGATTTTCACTCGACAAGAGGCCACGGGAAAGGCTACACAAGTAGAAGGCCAAGGTATGACAACTCTCAAACTAAATGCTATAATTGTCATAAATTTGGCCACTATGCTTCGGAATGCGAGAAGTCAAACAATTACGTGCAAGAAAGAGCAAATTTTTCACAAGAAGATACTGAAGCCGTGGAAAACACTTTGTTACTAGCATGCAAAGGTGGAGACAACGGAGGATCGAATTTGTGGTATCTCGACACGGGTGCAAGCAACCATATGTGCGGTGACAAAAGCATGTTTGTGGAGTTAGACGAGGCAATAAGTGGAAATATCACCTTCGGCGATTCCTCTAAGGACCCGGTTAAAGGCAAAGGTAAGATCCTCATCCGCTTGAAAAATGGAAGGCATCAATTTATCTCTAGCGTGTATTATGTGCCCAATATGAAGTCTAATATACCGAGTGTTGGACAAATCTTAGAGAAAGGCTATGATATTCACATGATAAATCGTAGTCTTTCTATAAGAGACCAAAGATGAGGTTTGATTGCTCAAGTGCCAATGTCAACGAATAGGATGTTTTTGCTAAATATTCAACATGACATTCCAAGATGTTCAAAAGCATGTTTCAAAGATAATTCTTGACTTTTGCACATGAGATACGGGCACTTAAATTTTGGAGGCTTAAAGTTATTATCAAGTAAGGGAATGGTGAAGGGTTTGCCTCCAATTAATCATCCAGATCAACTATGTGAGGGATGCCTTCCAGGAAAGCACTTTCGAAATAGTTTTCCAATAGAGGCTTCTAGTAGAGCGAAGAAACCTCTAGAACTTATTCACACGGATGTGTGTGGACCCTTCCATCCACCATATTTCGGTAAAAATAGATATTTTCTTCTATTCGTTGATGATTTTAGTCGAAAGACATGGGTCTATTTTCTAAAAGAGAAGTCGAAAGTCTTTGGAATGTTCAAGAACTTCAAAGCTATTGTGGAGAATCAATGTGGTCTCACCATAAAGGCGATGAGATCCGATCATGGAAGAGAGTTCACATCCAAGGAATTCACGGAATTTTGCGACAATAATGGCTTACGATGTCCTCTAACTCTTCTGTATTCACCTCGGCAAAATGGTGTTGAAGAAAGAAAGAATAGGACCATCCTTGATATGGCCCAGAGTATGTTAAGGAGCAAACGGATGCCTAAGGAGTTTTGGGCCGAGGCAGTGGACTGTGCGATCTATCTAGCAAATCGCTCGCCCACTAAAAGCGTCAAGAACAAAACGCCAATTGAAGCTTGGAGTGGAAGGAAGCCCGGTATCTCACACCTACGACTGTTCGGAAGTGTGGCATATGCTCATGTGCAAGATCAGAAGAGGACGAAGCTCGATGATAAAAGCGAGAAGCTCATATTCGTGGGCTATGACTCAAGTTCGAAGGGTTACAAGCTACACAATCCCAAGACCGGTAAAGTAATCTCAAGTCGAGACGTGGTGTTCGATGAAGAAGCAACATGGGATTGGAATGTTCCCGAAGAGGAGAACTATGATTTTCTCCCTTATCCGTTCGAGAGTACAATAAGGAACGAAGAACATCTAGAGGTTCAAGAACCTTCTAGTACACCATCTCCGCACTCTCCACATACTCTAACCACACCAAATGAAGCGACACAAACATTAGAAGGAGAATCAAGTAGGCTACAACATCGCACAAGGAGCATTGAGGAGTTGTACAAGGTAACTCAGCCTATGGAGGATCTAACATTGTTCTGCCTTCTTGTCGATTGTGAGCCAATAAGCTATGAAGACGCAGCAAAAAGCGAGAAGTGGAAACGTGCCATGGACGAGGAGATTCAAGCAATCAAGAGGAATGATACGTGGGATCTCGCTACTCTACCAAAGGGGCATAATACTATTGGTGTAAAGTGGGTGTATAAGGCCAAGAAGAATTCCAAAGGTGAAGTTGAAAGATACAAGGCAAGGTTGGTGGTGAAAGGATATAGTCAACAAGCCGGCATAGACTATGACGAGGTATTTGCTCCTGTCGCTCGTCTAGAAACTATAAGATTGATGATCTCACTTGCGGCTCAGCATAATTGGAAGATTATCAAATTGATGTCAAATCCGCGCTCTTTAATGGCCACTTAGAAGAAGAATTCTATATAGAACAACCTTCGGGATACATCGTGAAAGGCCAAGAGAATAAGGTGCTGAAATTGAAAAAGGCCTTATACGGGTTGAAGCAAGCGCCTCGGGCATGGAATAGCAGGATAGACAAGTATTTCTAGAAGAATGACTTTACAAAATGCCCACGTGAGCATGCCCTCTACACCAACGTAAGGAAGGATGGAGATGTTATGCTTGTGTGCCTATACGTGGATGACTTGATATTCACCGGTAGTAATCCCAAAATGTTTGAGGAGTTCAAGAAAGCAATGGTTCGGGAGCTCGAGATGACCAACATTCGACTTATGGCTTACTATCTTGGGATCGAGGTGAAACAAAAGAAAGAAGGAATATTCATATCCCAAGAAGGTTATGCGAAGGAGGTGCTGAAGAAGTTTAAGATGAATGACTACAAGTCGATGAACAGACCGGTGGATTGCAATCTCAAGTTGTCAAAAGATGATGAAGGATACTTGGTGGACCCAACACAATACAAGAGTTTGGTTGGAAGTCTGAGGTACCTAACCTGTACGAGGCCAGGTTAGGACTAGTAAGTCGATATATTGAAGCACCTACAATAAATCACTTGAAGGCAGCAAAGAGGATACTTCGCTACATCAAAGGTACGATTGACTATGGTCTGTTTTATTCGCCTTCTAATCACTTCAAGCTAGTTGGATACAGTGATAGTGATTGGGCCGGAGACATAGATGATCGTAAGACTACGAGTGGTTTCGTGTTTTATATGGGAGATCGGCGTTCACATGGAGTTCGAACAAGCAACCCATTGTGACTCTGTCAACGTGTGAAGCCGAGTATGTAGCAGCAACATCGTGCACTTGTCATGCATTGTGGCTCAGGAAGTTACTAAATGAGCTTAAGTTTTCTCAAAAGGAAGCTACAGAGATATATGTGGATAATAAGTCTGCGATTGATCTAGCAAAGAATCTAGTCTTCCATGATCGAAGCAAGCACATCGATACGAAATGCCATTACATTGGGGAGTGTGTTACAAATAAAGAGGTGCAGATAAATTACGCGAAGCCATTTGACCAAGTTGCTGATATTTTCACAAAGCCTCTAAAACACGAGACATTTCAGAGATTACGGAATATGCTCTGAGTGACGAAATCAAGTTTAAGGGGGGCTGTTAAAAAATAAACATGATTTTGGGTTATGTGTTTTTTATTTGGGCTTGCAAGTATCCAAGTATATTAGATCAAGATTGTAGTCCATTATCTAGAAACTTCTTGTAATATGTAGTAGTCAAAGTGTGTAGAATAATCTTGTAAATTATCTAAGTCTAAAATTATCATGAGAATACTTAGGAATTATCTAGATACTAGTAGATGATGAAGTGTTCGAGACTATTCCATTGTGTAGTATAAATAGAGGTATCACCCTTCATTTGTAATTAAGCAATAAGCAAAGTATTCAAGATCAATCAAGCTTCTAAATCATCAATCCTCTCTTCCACAAATAATATATATATATATATAGCCTCCTATTTCCAACAGGTCGCTGGTTGTTGTTGATGAGGGAGACGGAGATAATGTATAATATCTCATCCGTTCATGGGTTTGGATTGGTTTTAGGCATGCGTCATAAGTTACACGGATGGGAAAGATTTTAGCTTCTTAAAATTGGGCCATTTTCTTTCGAGAATTTAACTTGGACTAAAAAATTTATAAAATTAAGCTAAGAAAAACTTAACAATTTAATCTACTTCTAAAAATATCTATAAAAAGATACAAATAAAACTAAAATTAAAGTTGAGATTATTATAACAAACTATTATATTTAGAGTAGAACTAAAAATTAAAGTTGAAATTATTTTAGTAGTGTTTAATTTTTATATTAAAATAAAGTTGGTTCAAAAAAATATTATCTTTCGAAAAATAATTAATATGTGAATTAAATAGAGAAATATAGAACTATTTTTTGTATTTTTAAAATTTTTATTCTTAAAATAGAATAAAATAATTAAAACTAGATAAAATAGAAATATTAAACCTAAACTAAATATTTAGAAGCTAAAAAGAGTAAAATCTCAGGAATAATCGAAAATTACATATCTACAAGTAGTCGTTAGTAGTCTTGAGACGGACGCGTGACAATCGAATTGTTTCTATTCAAGCAATAAATCTATAAATCCTCTTTCTCTTATTTCTTAATATATGTATGGCTTGTTTTTACTAATCAAATCTCATGGACTACTTCGGATACTAGCTTGGCAGAAGGATACGTTTGACATACTTTTTTTATAATTTATGCTCGGTGGAGCCGGCGATGGAGATTGGCGGAGGAATTTTCACCGGCGCGAAATTCAACTCTCTAAATACAATCAAATTTCCTTTTTCCTCTCTAGGATTTCAGTCCGACAGATTCCGATTCCTTAAGTTGTAAAACTATAAAATAAAAAAATTATCTTATCAGTGTGGTGTCGACATCGGTGGCGATGTAATAGTGGCAAACAAGAAATGGACTCGAATTGAGCTGATATAGTACATATGGCTTTCATTATTATTCAATGTATCTCGTTATATTTTATCTGTTACATTATATTTATTGTCTTTCTCTTTTTTATTGTAATTTAATGTATCCCGATGTATTTCATATTTTTCATTGTGTTCACTGTCTTGCTATATTTCATGAATGAATTCATATATTTTCTTAATTATTATAATTTATGTATTCAGATGTATATATGTATTCAAATGTATCTGCAATATGTATTCTTATGTTTTTGTACTATAGATGACCTGCTATACTTCATGTATTCAATATATTTTTATGTATTTAATTGTATTCAATGTAATTATATACATTTCTAAAGATTGCTATGTTTTGGGGGTATTTTTAGATTGATAATCTTTTTAAAATTGAAAATACAAATTTTGTGTGTTATAATTGAGTTTCAGTTATATTATGAGTCTATATGTTGACTAATTCACTTTCTGTTTTAAAAACAGCTTAACAGACCATGAATTGTGCTATTTACGTTACTGTATTCACAAATACATATCGTGAATATGGTCGAATACAATAGTCTACTAGTTGCACTTCCCTATTTCACGCCGTAAATACAGTCGAATACATTAATCTGTCTAGCTGTAATCCCCTATTTCACGCCAACAAAATGCTACAACATTCATGAATACACTAGCTTAAATACATCGAATACACTCTAAAAACCTGAAAATATAGCTATTGGAAGTAATATCGCAAATGGTAGCTACAACTAACTAAAAATCACTAAGCAATAGTGGTTTGTGAAAATTTTTCAACTCTTTTCTCCCTCATCAAACCGGGAGAAATTCAAAAATAGCCAGATTTACAGGTGGTCATTCAAAAATAGCCACAGTTTCAAAATTAATCAAAATTTAGTTATTTTCATATAAAGATAAATCAACGAAAACATTGTTCAAAATTTTAAAAAAATACTCCAATATAATATATTGAAATTCCAGTATATATTATAATGAATTTCCAGCATAAGTATACTGGAACTCCAGTATAATATACCGGTCCAGCATAATATACTGGAAATTAGAGCACCGATACTCCAATCTCCAGTATATTATACTGGAACTTTTTGCGTGTTGGAGTTAGAACATAATATGCTGGAAGTTCATACACAGGTACATCGATCTCCAATATATTATGCTGGAACTTTTGGTGTTACATCAAAATAATGGTTATTTTTCAATGACTTTGTAAACACTAACTATTTTTAAATAGCTAATCCGAAAATTGACTAGCCAGTATTATTTTTACCATCAAACCCTTTCCTTAACCATAGTCGCTGATCTACTTTCATCCAAGGTCCATGTCAACTCTTACATCCACATGAAAAATCAATTTAAAAAAAACCTAGGTCCTAGTTCTAAAGAAAAACGGCAAACCCCTCATTTTGTTTAACCTTCAACACACGAGAAAATGACAGACCTCTAATCTCCAAGCTTCACCCACCTGTCTACAAGAAAAAGCAACTGTATATTGCCGCCTTCATCTCCTTTATAGTCCCATCCCCTTCATGTCCCCACGTCTTCTTGTATCTCTTTATATGATTTTCAACCCCATCTAACTCTTATTGCTAGAGCTGCTTGGGGCATTTGTTGGGCCGTGGAGTGTTGGTGCCTGCTGGCCAGTTTATTCCAAGGGATTTTTGCGTATACTTATCATATAGCAAACTTTATTACCACTCATGTTTAAGATTTATGTTTATTATATTTAAGCATACCAATTTTTAATTTTTGTACCAAAATTCTATTTAAGTTTTAATTATCAACTTATTAATTATAGGCATAATTTGTGGAACTGTGTATCTTCTCAGATTTTATTCTACACGTTTCTTCTCTCTCTTACAAACAAAACCCACGATTTTTCCCCTTTTTTTAATTACCCCCCTCCACGTTTGTTTACCCAAATCGATTTCTCTCTCTCTGCTTGAATTTCATCTGCCAATTTCGAAGCTTGCAATGTTTCAGGTCGAGAAGTTCTTCTCAATCCACCATATTTTTAGTCCCTAAAATTGTATCAAAGTCAGAAACCCTCTACAAAACCGATTTCTCTCTCATTCTCTGCTTGAAGTTCATCAACCATTATCGAACCTTGTACAGTTTCAGTTAGAGAAGTTTTCTCAATTCACCACAGTTTCAGTCACTAAAATTGTATCCACAGTCAAAAGTGGTGAAAAAAGCTAGTACTCCAAAAAGACAAAAATTAGCCGATATTCCATCTTTTGATTTGGGTGTTTTAACACCTAAATCACCACCAAAAAATCAACAATTTGTCCATGCAAGTGTAAAAGATAGAGTTCCTGCATTGCCAAGACAAATCCGTGCTGAAATGCGAACCAAGCATTTGCACGATGTTGATGCTACCGGTGTAGAAACAGAAGCCGACAAACAACGTAAGCGAAAGGGGAAAAACTTGAGGGTCGATGATGATGATTTTGTGGATGATTCACCCAAACTTCAAACCACGAAAAAACAAAAGGTGTCTCCTTTCCACTCAAAACAAAAAAAAAAGAAGAAACCCTCTTAAGAACCTACAAAATTGGTTCCACAAAAAAATTCATTGAAGGTAAACATTTTTTTATTTCTCCTCACTATTTTGTAGTTTAATATTTTTTGCCAAAAAATAGTATGCAAGTGTTTTTTTGGTGTTTAAGTGTTTTTTGTCAAAAGGTACTGTATTATTGCATACTAGGTTTGTTTATACAAATTGTAGTTAATTATAGTTATTTTGTAGTTAATTGTAGTCAGTTTGTACTTAATTGACAAAATGTACTATTGACTCAATTTTGTAGTTAATTGTAATTTTTGTATTGTTATTTGGAACTGTGATAAAAAGACAGTGCATAAAAGTAGTTACATTGTACATGCTTAATAAATTTATAGTTACAGTGTATTTGATTTGTAGTCTGCAATTTTGTAGTGTTATTTGGAACTGTGATAAAAAGACATTGTATAAATGTATTTACAGTATAGTTGCTTGTAGTCTGCAAGGTAAAATGTAGTTATGCTTTATGTAAAATAACTTGTAGTTATAATGTAGTTTAATGTAGTCTGTCACAATGTAGTTGATAAGTGGTCTGCAATTTTATAGTGTTGTTTGGAACTGTGATTAAAAGACATGGTATATATGTAGTTACAGTGTAGTTGATTTGTAATTTGTAAAGTAATTTGTAGTTAGAATGTAGTTTCATGTAGTCTGTCACAATGTAATTTATTTGTGGTCTGCAATTTATAGTGTTATTTGGATCTGTGATTGAAAGTCAGGGTATATATGTAGTTACAGTGTAGTTGATTTATAATTTGTAAAGTAAATTGTAGTTATGCTTTTAGTACTATAACTTGTAGTTAGAATGTAGTTTCATATAGTCTGTCACAATGTAGTAGATCTGTGTTCTGCAATTTTATAGTGTTATTTGGAACTGTGATTAAAAAATGTCAGGGTATATATATAGTTACAGTGTAGTTGATTTTTAATTGTAAAGTAAATTGTAGTTATACTTTTTGTAAAATAACTTATAGATAGAATGTAGTTTAAATGTAGTTTGTAGGTTAAAATTGTAGTTTTATGATATGTTACATTATATCTTGTAATGCTGAAATCTAGCGTCGTTCTAACCACAATTAATATACTTTTTTTTGCATAATAGACCTTACTGTGCTCAACATAATGTTGATTATGGTGTGATCCGATTCCACAGCTTGTGCGATCCAACGATACCTAGCCAGATAAAGAATTTACTATCCCCAAACCAATTACGTGTTTTCAAGAAAACATGTTTTGGTTATTTATTAGATATGCCCCCAATCTGCATGCAGAACCAGTCAATTCATCTTCTAATGAAGTATGAGTTATCAAAGTCTACTGACAACTACTTTTCTATTCGTTTAAATGGACAAAAATTGAATTTTTCCTTCAGAGATTTTTGTTTGATTACTGGTTTTAATTGTGTCAATAGTTTCTCAGACTATGGTTACAATTCTAACTATGTTAGCCATTTAATGACTAAATATTTTCTAACAAAGCTCGGGTCGAGAAATGGCTTTTGAGAAATGTAGTGACATCCAAATCATGGACAAATGATTTGGATGCTGTACAGTTGTGTATCCTGTATATGTTGGAATTCTTTGTTTGTCCTTCTGATAAGGACAATGTTAGTTTGATAGAAAAGTTTACGTTCTTTCTTATAGAGAGTGGTAATTTTGAGTCGTACCCATGGGGTACAAAATCCTTCAAGCATGTTGTTGAATTTGTCAGACATCGTCTCAATCCAAACGTCCATTCTTATCTTATACGGGGATGCTCATTAGCCTTACAAGTGGGGCTATACGAGTGTTGTTCTTCAGTCAGCACCGAGCTTGCTACACGGTGCTCTGACTCGATTCCTCATATTTTAAGATGGTCATCTACAAAGGGACAAATTTTGTTAACTGTCCTTGAAGGCAAAATCATCAAGCCTGAGTGACTCAAGGTATTTTTTTCAACCTTTGTATAATTCTTCAATTACTGTTATAGTAACTACATTACATCTACAATTCTCTTTTCAATTGACTTAACTGTCATTTCCATCTTTCAGTTCTCAAACATGGTTGCATCTGGAGAAGAGATTGGAGCGCTTAATCTCCCAGAAAAGATTAAATATTAAGATGAAGAGGTTGGTCAACCATCAAAAGTCCCAACTGTTGCTTCTCCGACAGTTGAACCTGAAGAGGCTAATTCTCCAAATGACATGGAATCTGTCAGTAGCCAGATCAGGAAGTTGGAACAGAAGCTTGAGCAGGTATTGTGAGAAAATACAGTTGTGTAGTCATTATTTAGTACCACTTGCATTCATTCCTGCTACTTTGTAGTTTCTTTTTATTTAAGTGTAACTAATAGAATATTCTGACCAACTAATAGACATAATTAATTTTTAGGTTGATGGAAAGTTAGATCAGTTAAAGAAGGATGTTTTTGATGAACTCTCAAAACTTCGAGAGTTCATAAATGAATCTTTGAAAAGTGTAATGAATGCTGTCAACAGGAGGAATGAATTGGATGAGTCAAAGGTAAGAATTTACATATAATTTATTCTAACACTATATAATAGTTATTACAATAAAGCATTCTCAAACATTCCTCAATATATGTAGTTTGCTGCTAGTTCAACAAAATATAACGAACAAAATCAAGCAGACAAAAACAAATATTTTCAGTTCAATGTTGGTGCTCAACTCCGTGCAAGCACCAATAAAACAGGTATTTACATAATTCCTACATACACATATACAAACTTCAAGAATTGCTAATAAATAATTAACTTTCCTTTTCAGCTCCCACTTCTCCTCAACATGTTGAACAACGAGTTGATTTGTATGATGACTTCCAACAAGCAGCTGAGGTAACAAAAGAAGGTATTGTTTAATAATGTAGTTTTTAATATAAAATAGTTGATTATACACTGTTATAATGCTTTTAAGAATTGCATTATTTTTGTAGCAGATGTTGAAGACAACATTCCACAGTCACCAATTCATGGTGTAACTGTGACTGAAGTTGTCCATGAATGCCTTCAAAAAGAAGAGGAGATTGGAGTTATGCGTGGAGGAATTGAAAAGAAAGGTGTGACATTGGATGATTTTGAACTTCCGGAAAACCTATCACATATGGTCATGTATGGTGAGCCCATACAAGTTGATTCAACCCCTATTCATCAAGGAAGAACAAGGTTACCCGGAAAACATGCACGATCACCATTCACTCCACTCTATAGTACTGAAGGCAGCACGTCCGTTGAGCCAAAAATAATTTACCTAAAGCACCCATTCACAAGTCTCATTGGTGAAGATGTTGATCCTAAAGTAATAGGTAGGTTTACAACCTGGTTATACCATCGAACTCACAAAGCATCTAGGAGGTATGGTGCTTAAATGTACCTTGTCTGTATATACTTGTTTTCTATATCTTTGAACCTTTTTAGACTTTAAAGTTGTAAATATTTCTGATTTTTTTATTTGTTTAATTCTATTATTATTATAGGAGGAAAGACTTCTATTCAAAGAAGGATGACCATCTCAATCCTTGGTTGGATTTGGGTTGCGAAAAAATTGATAAGAAGGACTGGTTCTACGCCCTTGCTCACCCCGGACAAGTAATCAATAGTACAGTAGGTATATAGTTTATAATTGCAGTTTTGTCTTTATCTATTATGTTTAAATGTAATTAATTGCTTAGGCTTCATGAATAGGAAGCATTTTGCCTCCATATATCTCTGGTAGCTGGCTCACTGTTATAGTCAAGCAAGCTAATTTGTCTAATTGTAGTTAATATGTAGTTATTCAAAAAAATACATTATTCAGACGTATTTATTAAACACTACATTTAACTACAACTGACTACAATTAAACTACAAATTGCATATAACTACAAACTTGAACTACATATAACTAAAATTCCATATAATTACATTTGCATATAACTAAATTGAAATACAGTTTAACTACAATTGTAGTTAATATGTAGTTATTTTGTAGATGTTATTTGTCTACACTACCACTTATTGTAAATTGCACTTTTACTTTTTCAGCACATTGATGTTATATATACTATCTGAGGAAAAAGGGGAAATATGGCCCCAACATCAAAAGTAGATTTACAACAACCGATTGCTTGTTCAAGACAAAAATTGAAAGAATCTACGAGAAGTTCACTACTGCTCCAATGGATCAAAGGAATTCTGTTGTTAAAGCCGAGGATGATATTGGAGAATATATTATGGGCTACAGAATTCTTACTAATGTAGCATGGGATCTTATGGACTATGTGCTAATGCCTGTTAACTTTGTAGAGAACTTTCATTGGTTGTTGTTAGTGTTTGACATAAAGGACATGAAACTTTATGTTTATGATTCATTAGTGAGGGTAAAGCGTGACCAAACTGTTTAAACCTTGGTTGACAAATTTTCAGTCATTATTCCTCTTTATTTGTCATGCTCTGGTTTCTATGGTAAACGCAAAGACATTGATTTCAAGACTACAAAGTCATACATAGAGAAACCAGTTACAGACCCTCTCGACATACAATGGATGGTTGCTGAGATTCCACAACAAAAGGAAGGCTCACTGTAAAAAAACTAATCTCCCTTTCTATATGTTTAATTAATTTTTTTTATCGTTTGGTATATAATGAAAATTTCTCATAATCTGCAGGGATTGTGGTGTATTTGTGGCTGCTTGTGCGGAGTATATTAGCAATGGTGATTTGTTTATCCCAAAGGAAGATCTTACTGATATTGACAAATACCGTAGACGATATGGAGCTCTGTTGTGGGACTATGCCACAAAGAAGCTAACAGATGGTTCAATCAGTGAGAGTGAGGTTACTGGCAGGCTTGCAGGGAGGAAGGGTGCGCAGGCAAGAATGAGAGGACTAAAGTTCAACGAAAGAAGAAGTAGACTATACTGTTTTGGTAGTTGGATTGGAAAACAATGTAATCATTAAGTCATTTTGGTTATAATGAACAATTTTTCTTGAATACATTATACACGAGTATTCGAGCTATCTAATAGCATATTTGCCGTAACAGTTTTGTCTAATACTCGAGTATTCTAGCTATCTAATATCTAATAGCATATGCAATTTTTATCTTATACATTAATGTTGGAGTTACTTTTATATAATACCTTCAGTTGCCATTTTATATAACTGTCAATTCTTATATAATTGTTGGAATAAATTGTTTATCTACAATGACTACATTTAACTACAATTGCATATAACTAAAAAATTGCACTACATATAACTACAATTACATATAAATACAAATTGGAATGACAATGCTACAAACTACTGTTGCAATACATTTGCGCGGTATGAATGTTTCGTCCATTCGGCAACTGTTGTGTTTTCGGCTAAAACTTCGTATCTTGAACAATGAAGAATCATGAATTGACGTTGCCTAGAAATGCCATTTGCAGTTTTCAGCTACACATACAAGTCAGTAGATACAAAAAAATACATTATTCAGACATATTTATTAAACACTACAATTAACTACAACTTACTACAATTAAACTACAAATTGCATATAACTACAAAAATGAACTACATATAACTAAAATTCCATATAACTACATTTGCATATAACTAAATTGAAATACAGTTTAACTACAAATTCACATTAGCTGATTCAGAGTAATACATTTAGAACACACTTACAGTACATTATAACTACAATCTGCCAACACTTTGCATTACTCAAATATATGATTATACTTCTTTATTATCGTCAAAACGTAGAACAGTTACACAATAAATTCCGATAATTTGGGATCACTAACATGTATTTTGAATAACTATTCTAGCTACATTATATTCATTTCTTTTTCGGCGCATTCTTGCAAGTTCTTTTGTTATGCCCTTCACCTCCACAATTGCCACATGACACCTTGTACTTCTTTGAGTTTATTTCATCAAATGTTTTATATCTTTCCTTGTGAGGTCTACCTGGCTGCCTTTTATCTCCAGCCGGTGGCTTTACTACATCATCCAAAATATGTTGTGGAACATCCCATTTGGCTTCATCAGGAAGAGATTAACTAGCAATTCATATGTAAGAAGAAGGCTCTTCGTTGTGTAATACGGAGAGCAATAGTTGTCCGGCCTTTCATTCATATGCCTTAATGCTGCCAAAGCACGGGCACATGGAAGTTCATCAAGTTGGAATTGTCCACAGCTACATTTCTTGTTTTCTAAACATACAATGTACCGCGTCACACCACCTAACACAGTATGTATATGATCTGTTGAAGCCCTCACCTACAATTCAAGACCAAAATTAAAATAATAATAAGTTAACCAGTTAACTATGTTAGCAACAATCAGTTAACCACAAATCAGCTACAAACAAACTATATATAAACGTTAACTACATTTACCCACATTTTGACTACATTTTAATTACAAACTGGAAACACTGCAACATCTACTACTATTTTTTTTTGTCCTGCACCAAACAAGAATATATTACCTTTAGTTTCTGGGATAATGTATTGTTATCTTCCAATTTTTTGTTGAATTTATGACCAAGTAATGTGAAAGTACCCTTTGCCTTCAATAACTTTTTTTTGTCCAACGTTCTAGAATAGTCCTCATATACTCAAATAGATCAAATATTGGCAGCTCTCTTGCCTCTTTTGTTACAGCGTTCAACGACTCTGCAATGTTTGACGTCATAGTAAAAGTTCTGTTCACCGTTGCATGTACTCTTGACCATCTATGATAGCCAATATCATATAGGTAAGACGATACACGTGGGTCTACCTCTTCAATCTTCATCATCCTTTCATTGAATTCATCCAGAGTATATGACTGTGCTGTAGCAAAGTACAATTCATGTAATTGTAGATGTGGCTTCTTGAATTTTGACCTTATATTTGTCCATATATGCGACATGCAAAAGTAGTGTGCCATGCCCGGATAGACAACTGATGTTGCCTTCGATATTCTCGCATGCCTATCTGAGACAACACACATTGAAGGTCTTTCACCATATGCCTCCTTGAATTGTTCAAAGAACCACCTCCAAGACGCGTCGGTTTCAGAATAAACAACAGCATATGCCAAGGGCAAAATAGAACCTACAATTTGTAGTCATAAAATAAGATTAACTATTAAATACAAATATATATTGAGAATTTAGGCAATTTAAATACATTAATTTATATAAATACTACCTAACTACAATATAACTACAATTTCCCTACATTATTTAAATTGTCTACAAACTAACTACAAAATTATTACATCTAGTACCTGCTGCATCCATGGTGCTTGTTGTCAACATAATACCCATATATGCCGATTTTAAGAATTTCCCATCAACCACTACTACCGGCCTACAACGTTGCCAACCATATATTGATGTACAAAGAGCAACAAAGGCATACAAGAAGCAATCATCTGCTGCCTTCTTCAATTTAACAACAGAACCGGGATAATTGTTCTCAAGAATATAAAAATATTTTTGTAATCTGTTGTACGAGTCACACGGATTCCCTCTCAAAAACTGTCATGCTTTTTCCTTTGCTCTCCATGCTTGCATGTAGCTTAGGTTCACTCCATGTTCGGATAACATGTCAGTTTGTATGTCCTTTGGCGTGTAAACGATTTTAGGATCACAATACTTTGGAACGACAATGCTACCAACTACTGTTGCAGTACATTTGTGCTTTATGAATGTTTCGTCCATTCGGCACCATGTGTGTTGTCGGCTAAAACTTCTTATCTTTAACAATGAAGAATCATGAATTGACGTCGCCTTGAAATGCCATTTGCAGTTCTCAGCTATACATACAAGCCAGTAGCTACAAAAAAATCCAATTTTCAGACATATTTATTAAACACTACAATTAACTACAAATTGACTACAATTAACTACAAACTGAACACAATTAACTACAAATTGACTACAAGCAACTACAAACTGACTACAATTAACTACAAACTGACTACAAGTAACTACAAACTTACTACAATTAACTACAACTGACTACAATTTAAATACAATTTGTATAAACAAACCTAGCTCCAATAATACAGTAATTTTTCAAATCAATAACTAACTACATACCTTATATTACTTGATCTTTTCACTCTGAACTGGAACTTGTGCATAACTGCATAATTCTTCATTGCAACAACTATCGTCTTCTTGTCCTGGTACACTTGTCCTTCTTCAATACATGTTTGCATAGATTCAATTATTATTTCACTTTGATATTCCTCAATAGCTGGTAAGGATGCAATTTCTATTAACCTTAGTGATCCTGAAAAACCTGCAGACAATACATTCACAAATGTAGTAACTATGTAGGTAAATTTGAAAGCAGCATCGCTGTCTCATTTCCAGTACTATATCATCATTGTAGTTTCATTGTAGATAAATGTCGTCATATTGTAGTTGATTAGAGAACACAAAAATCTCAGCATTTTCGAATCAAACATACCTGTACTGATGCATTCATTAGTGATTGCTAATTCCATATTGAAATCTCTTACGCTAATACACAAGGGATACGAACCTAAGTTTTTATTCTCTTTTTTCGTTTCTATATATACACGAACACCCATATCATTCCAAATCTGCAATGGAGGACAATTATCATTCACAATGTATTTTATTTCTACAATTTTATCCGATGTATCAATCGATAATTTTCTACAATTTTATCCGATCTACCAAAATGGAATCAAGTTCAAAATCTCGGAATCTGCCATAGTTATCCCAATAACCATTAGATTTAAGCATTGTCGGGATTTTTGACATTGTAGTATCTCGGTACTGATGTATAAGAACTGTATTAAAAAATCTGGAAGAACTACAATTTGATTGACTATCACGTTGTAAATTCTGATTTTCGGTATTTGATGTAGATGAATGAGAGATTTTCGAAACTGAAATCCGGAAGAACTACAATTTGATTGACTATCACTATGTAAATTCTGATTTTCGGTATTTGATGTAGAAGAATGAGAGATTTTCAAAACTGATGGCTAGGTATAAGAGATTAACGCTGAGAGATTCACGCTGGGTTTAGATCTTTTACCGTTTTAAAAAGATCATTTAATTGGGACAGAATCAAATATTAATTGGGAAGCTTAAAATCCGGCGGTATTTTAGGCCATAAATTCAGCCAGATATGGTTTGGTACAGGTTTGGTAAAGAAAACATGGTGTATGTGGGTAATAACCAAACAAGGCACAATAATGGTAATAAGGTTTGCTATATGGCATATTTAGGTAAAAATCCCTTATTCCAATAGCTAGCTCCTCTTCATATATTCTTTTCACAATAATTTCATATTTATCAATCAGATCTTTGCACATAATTTCAAACTTAGGAAATGAACAATTTTGAACATGGTAGCTTGCTTTTGCCGCGATTAATAATAATCATTGTGATTATGGGTACGGTTTTCGTGGCATAGTCATGATATGTACTCTCTAATTCAAGTGTGCATTTCACGTTACTCGATCATAACTTCAAAATAATAATAAAATAAACATGTTGTGAATCACAGGTGCGTTTCACGTAAGGCGATTCGCAATATGTACAAAAACAAACGAGTGCGCGACATCACGACTTGTTCAAACAAATTCCATAAATACTAAAAGCGGTTTAATAAATAAAAAATGCACAATAGGGTTTAAATATGTATTAGATGAGATAATTAGGCCAATTATTAATAGTTGAGCGACCGTGCTAAAATCACAGAATTCGAGAATATCTCACACCTTCTCACGGATTAAGAGAATTCCTTACCTTGTCTTTTGTGTTCTCAAACCATAAATAAGAGTCAATTTCCTCGATTTGCAATTTAAAATAAACCGATGACTTGGAACACCATAAATTATTTCAAGTGGCGCATCTCCAATAAACTATTCCTAATGGCGACTTTGAATTAGATAAATAATCTCATTTCGATTAATATCACTTTAATTGAAAAAGTCTCCCTTATTTTCTCGAAAAAAAGAGGTGTGACAATGGAGATCAAATATATCCCAAGAAAGTCTACGTTAGCTTATATTCGAAAAATACATTTCTTAAGCCCTCGAGTAATTAAGAATAAATCATAGAGAAGAGTCAACAGAGCAAACATAATTGTACCGACAAAGACTCGTCAATAAAAAAAATTCATTTTTTTATAATCGCAATTAATTTTTCGTATCTAGATACTTTCTTACAAACACTAAGGTCATTGCTAAAAATGAAAATAAGAGAAAAATATATTTTTTTTGTCATGACCCGGATTTTGCACCCTCGGGAGTCGTGATGACGCCTACTAATACGAGCTAGGCAAGCCAATTAATAGCACAATTTAACTTTTTACCCATTTTATATTCATTAACAAGTTCCAAGTTATAATATTTAAACAGCATAATTTAACATAAGCGGAAGAAAAACAATACACTATCTGAACATGAATATCTAATATAATTGTTTGACTCTCGACTACCCATAACTAGTATCATAGTTTCACAGAAAGTCCAAAAATACTACAAATAAAGGTCTGAAAGAATTATATATAGCACAGTCTCGGGAAGTACATATATGAAACAGGAATATACATAGAATGAGACGACAAGGCCTACAGACGTCTGCAGCGCTACCTCAGGTCGCCTGATGAACAAGAATCAGCAATTTCACTGCAGTCCAAAGTCTACAACATTTGGGTCTGCGCAAAAGAGTGCAAGGTGTAGTATCAGCACAACTGACCCCATGTGTTGGTAAGTGTCTAGCCTAACCTCGGCGAAATAGTGAAGAAGCTAGGACCAGACTACCAAATAAACCTGTGCAGTTATATAATATATATCAGAAAGTAAAGAAGGCATACGCAAGTAAAGATGGGAGGGGGAAACATGTTGCGGGGTTATACCAGTATCAACAGTAAATCCAGAGTAACAATTTAAGGGCAGCTTAGGATTCACAGCAAACAAAAGAAAACTAATTCCAAAATAAACACAATTGTCTCAATAATTGTTGTGGAGCGCAACCCGATCCTAATATATAATATCAATATTGTTGCGGCGTACAACCCGATCCATATAATTTATTATTGTTGCAGTGTGAAACCCGATCCACATATATTATTATTGCGATATGCAACCCGATTCACATATAATAGCATTACGGTATGCAACCCGACCCACATATAATATTGTTGCGGCGTGAAACCGAATCTACATATAATATTGTTACGACATGCAACCTAATCCACATATAATATTATTGCAGCGTGCAACCCGATCCACATATAATATTAACAACAATCATAACAAGAGTTCCGACAAGGGATTCGACAGCATAAGTACTTACGTCCTGGTAAAAGCAAAACAGCTATAACCAAACTTGCTACAGCACCTAACTACCTCAGCTATATCTAAACTTGTTACAACACCTAACTACCTCAGCTATATCTAAACTTGTTACAACACCTAACTACCTCACATATAACCAAACTTATTCCAACATCTAACTACCACAACTAAAACAATAATCCTTACCCAACATAAAGAATCATCAACCTAAGAATCTATAATGTCAATTAAAACACAATGCAAAGGAACCACAACTCAAAAATAGCCCCGCAATGGGACAACATAATGATCTCTTCTCCTTCTCACCTTTACTTCACAAATCACTTCACAGCTCGAGCCAATGCTCTAGAGTTTCAATTATCACTTATACTTTCACAATTCATTATACAACGGAAGCCAGTGATCCTCAATGTTCATAGGCCACAATTCTTTCCACAACTTTACATAATAATTAGAAATCTTGACCAAGGCATGAATAATACAACAAACTCATGAAACTCACGATATAAGATTATGGTCATGCTCGACACGAACGTATAGATACTCGTCACAATGACAATATATCGTACTCAACAAGAAACAAGTAGCAAATAGGACACAACTCCTAATCCCTTAAGCTAAGGTTAGACCAAAAAATTACCTCTAACTTTCACGGCCAACTCAATCCTCAAAAACCCACCTTTTCTTTCTAATTCAGCTCCAAATCAATTATCTATACATAATCAACTTAATTGTTACATTCTATATTTTACTACGTGATAGTATGTCATAAGCTAGTTGATGTAAGCTCAAAAATGAGATCATGTTTGAAAGTACATAATGTAAGTTTCATATTGTTATCTTGGAGGTTACAAATCTTTAATATCATGAATAACAAGTACTAAGGAAAGCTTAGGCGCTAAACGAACAGAAGAAAATAAGTTTCGTTGAAAGTCGACAAATTTGGAATGTTATAACATGTACTTTAGGGTGAGACTAAGGTTAATAACATGATAAGGAGTTTATTCTATGAGTTATTTTAGTTGTATGATATTCATTTTCTATATTTTGAAGGCAAGCAAGTTGTGAAACAAGAGTTAGCAAAGGTCATCACAAGTTACATTCATAAATTTGCCGAAATTTAGGTCAAATGTAGATGCACTTTCTCCTAATACACATGGAATCAAGGGATGATCTACATACCAGATTGATGATATACGAGTCTAGTTTCCAACACATTAAATTGTTCATCCATACGACATCTGAGTAGAGATATATTTACATTTTTGTGAGACTGCGCAGCTAGTAGGTGACAAGTAGTTGCATCACCTACTTGCCAAAAGGAAAGGTCTCAATTAAAAGCCCTAAGTCGGACAAGAGGATACTTTTAAGGGCTGTTAAACTCATTTATTTCATTATATTTCAGGCCAAGAAACATAAATGAATCCCTGTAACTCCTCCCCAAAAGTCCCACACAAACCCTAGGTAATTTAGGATGCTATGACGCATTTCTAGTGCTGGAAAGTCTGGACAGCTTGCTAGTTTCTCTTTCTCCTTCTTGTAGCCGTGTTGAGGAACTTGTTTTTAATGAAAAAAGACTAGGTTTCATGGGTTTTACTTCGTACAAGGTAAGTTTATGATTCTCCTTCCGTTATCTATGCGTTTACGAGTTGTAACTCGATTGTAAAGAATAGACCTAGCTAGTCTCGAAAGAATGGTATGTTGTTTGTTCTTATATACTGGTTGGCTAGTTGTGAACTTATTTCTAGGTTGAATTCATGGTTGTATTATCGGATAATAGGTATAATGATGTGTTTTTGGTTCTGTTTCTCATTTTGAAAGAAAAGACAAGACAAAACATGTTTAAGTAAAACCGAAAAATTATTTTGAGTTGATGAACTTGTGGGACTGTTTTGTAGGCTGTTTCGTGATGGTATTGGGTTGTCTATTTTGCTACTGATTTTATGGAGTTGAGATGAGGAAGGGTGTGTAGAAACACCACATATTGTCAAGGTTAACTTTTGGTCGTTCATCATAACATTTTCTAATTGTTTGACACTATTATGGTTGTCGTATTGTGTATGAAGTGATAGGGGTATGTTGGGATGTTTGTGATGTTTTGACTAGTGTGAAGTCATATATATAGGGAAGGTTCTGTCCATTTTGTAAAATAGGTTGTAGTCAATACATAATAGTCACGACGCTTAAATGATAACGAGATTCATTTCTCTTATTGTAGACTAAGGAGCCGTGAAATTGCATAGCCTGAGGTTGGGAAAAATATAAAAGGTATGTTAAGGCATTTCATTCTTTCTTTAGGCATGATCTAAAAATAAATGAATATGCTACTTCATAACGGATATACTCCTAGCAAATAAGTTTGTCCATGTTTTTCTTTCCTTATAAAATTATTCTAAGAAAATGTGTATGATCCTTGAATCTTACTAAGGTTCATATTGAGGGTCTAGATGTCCATAAGGTTCTTAAGACACTCCAAAAGGTATAGAAGGTGATTCCATGAGTCGAGCATGCATTATACATATATATATCACTTGGGTTTTGATTTATCAACTTCAATGCCGCGCTATAGTCGGCCGGGAAAGGCACCTACTGTGCGACCACTGATCAGTTGGGTTTTACCGAGCTCCACGTGGTTGGATATGATTCTTCCCAGTCTTATGATGGCTGGGTATGTTTTTACCGAGTCCTCTATGAGGCCGAGTACGATATAATGATGATGATGCCCACAGAGACAAATGCTTTAAAGGTTTATGTATATATATGTATTATGCATTTCATATCAGTAGCCCCCACAGGCACTCAGATGTTACAGGTTGTATCTCATCTATCTCTCTTTACATTACTGCTCTTGTTTATGCTTTCTTGCCTTACATACTCAGTACTTTATTCGTACCGACGTCCCGTTTGCTTGGGGACGCTGCTTTTCATACCCGCAGGTCCCGATTGATAGGTTGAAACTCCTCCTAGTAGGCTATCAGCTCAGCGGAGGTGTTGGCGCACTCCACTTGCTCTGGAGTTGCCTATTTGGTCGGTATACTTTGAATAGGTATTGTTTGGTATGGCGGGGCCCTGTCCCGGCCTTTATGATTTTATGTACTATTAGAGGCTTGTAGACAGATGTCAGGTGTATGAAGACATTTATGGCTTTATTGGCCAACATTTTGAGTATACAAATGGTCATGTCGGCCTTGTAGGCCTGTATATCACATGTATAAGTTTGCATATCATGATGGGTTTTCGGGCTCACTTACCCACTATTGTATGATAATAAAGATATGTTACGTTGGTACTCGGTTGAGTATGGTACCGGGTGCCCGTCGTGGACCTTTGGTTTGGGTCGTGAAAAAAGTGGTATCAGAGCAATTCTTGTAGCAATATTAGTGTAATTTTGTATATGGGTTGGGTTAAATGGGTATGGGTTAAATTATAAACAAAAAAAAATTTAATTCTTACCTTGACCCCCCAGCTGGCGCCTGGCACTATGCTTGGCGCTGGGTTGCTGACTCTTTCTGTTTTTAGCGCCCCAGGCAGCGCTGGGCGCTAGTGACCTTTATTTTTTTTTTTTATAAAACGAACATCCCAATCCCCCAAGCCTTATACATACCCCATTTACACATCCTACACCATTACATCAAAAAATACTACACTTATAAAGAAAATTTGATGCTCTACCTATTCTGAATAAATTTAGGAAGTTAAACTAGGAAAGCAATGAAAAATATTTGGGTTGCCTCCCAACAAGCGCCTGATTTAATGTTGCGGCACGACGCATAGTCTCGCTTACTAATCACCAAGTACAATCTTGGTCTTCTAACGATTAATCATTCCTCCCCAATAATGCTTGACTCTATGACCATTCACCAAGAATTTCCTCTCACCCTTTAATGCTCGCAGCTCAATTGCACCATAAGGGGTGACTCTCACCACCTCGAAAGGACCTGACCATCTCAACTTTAACTTCCCAATGAAGAGTCGTAGTCTAGAATTGAATAATAATACCTGTTGGCCTGGTTCAAAGTGACTCGCTTGATATGCTTGTCATGCCATCTTTTTGTCTTTTCTTTATATAGTTTAGCATTTTCATAAGACTGCAGCTTGAACTCGTCTAATTCATTCAAATGCATAAGTCTTTTCTCACCTGCGGCTTCAAGGTCCATGTTCAACTTCTTAATGGCCTAGTAAGTTTTGTGTTCAAGCTCAACGGGTAGGTGGCATGCCTTCCCATAGACCAGCTTGTAAGGGGACGCTCCAATTGGCATTTTATAAGAAATTCTATATGCCCATAGAGCATCATCTAACTTTGCAGCCCAATCTTTCCTATTCGCATTCACCGTCTTCTCCAATATTTGCTTGATTCCTCTATTTGACACCTTGGCTTGCCCACTTGTTTGCGGATGGTATGTTGTGGCAACTTTGTGGTGAACTCCATACTTAGCTAGAAGGTTATTCAACAGCCGATTACAAAAATGAGTTCCTTCATCACTGATTAAAGCACGTGGAGTCCCAAATCTCGAGAATATGTTCCTCTTCCCAAAAGCAGCTGCCACCATAGCATCATTTGTTGGCAAAGCAATTGCCTCCACCCACTTTGACACATAGTCAATGGCTAGCAGAATGTATTTGTTCCCTCTGGACGGTGGAAATGGCCATATAAAATCTATCCCCCACACATCAAACAACTCAACTTCTAGAATGTTATTAAATGGCATCTCATATTTCCTTGTGATTGTTCCCGTTCTCTGACATTGGTCACAGTTCTTAACGAATGTATGGGCATCCATGAATAAAGTCGACCAAAAGAGATCGGATTGTATCACCTTCGTCGGTGTTCTATCTCCTCCATGAGCCCCCATAAGGTGATGCGTGACATTCATGTAACACAAGTTCTACTTCTTTTTCAGGAATGCATCTCCTCATCAATTGATCAGCATATTGCTTGTACATATATGGATCATCCCAGTAGTAAGAATTCACATCATGTAAAAACCTCTTTCTTGCTTCAGATTCCATTTCAAGGGGAAGTACCCCACTCATAAGGTAATTCACATAGTCTGCGTACCATGGGGGAGGATATTGGGTTATAGAAAAAAGTTGCTCATCAAGAAATACCTCTTTAATTTGTCCACCCTTTTCCACTTGATTGTGATTTTCCAGCCTCGATAGATGATCTGCTACTTGGTTCTCTATCCCCTTTCGATCTTGTATTTCTACATCAAATTCCTGCAGCAATAGAACCCAGCGCATCAACCTAACCTTAGATTCCTTTTTCGTGAACAAATACCTGATTGCTGCATGATTGGTATGGACTATGACTTTCGTTCCCACCAAGTATACTCGAAATTTCTCAAAGGCCCACACTACAGCTAACAACTCCTTTTCAGTGGTAGTGTAATTCAGTTGTGCATCATCAAGAGTCATACTCGCATAGTAGATGGAGTAAAACACATTTTCCTTTCTCTGGCCTAGAACCGCCCCAATAGCAAGATCACTCTCATGATACATAATTCCAAATGGCAAAGACCAATCAGGTGCCACAATAATGGGAATAGTCACCAACTTCTTTTTAAGTTCTTCCAATGCATTGACGCAAGCATCATCAAATTTGAAGGTCACATCTTTTTCAAGAAGCATGCACAAAGGATTAGCAATTTTTGAAAAATCTTTAATAAATCGCCGATAGAAACCCGCGTGTCCCAAGAAACTACGGACACCCTTCACTGAAATAGGTGGAGGTAATTTTTCAATCGGCTCCACTTTTGATTTATCAACTTCAATGCCGCTTCTAGATATTCTGTGACCCAACACGATGCCTTCTCGTACCATAAAATGGCACTTTCCCAATTTAGTACAAGATTTTTTTCTTCACAAGGGGCTAGCACATTGCTTAAATTCTTCAAGCAATCATCATAAGAATACCCAAAGACTGAAAAGTCATCCACAAATACTTCCACGAATTTTTCCACCATGTCGGTGAAAATAGCCATCATACATCTCTGGAACGTGGCTGGTGCATTCATAGCCCAAACGGCATTCGCTTGAAGGCAAAGGTTCCGTAAGGACAATTAGAAGTAGTCTTCTCCTAATCCTCCGAGCATATGACAATCTGATTGTATATGGAATAACCATCAAGGAAGCAGTAATATTCATGCCCGGCTAACCTCTCTAGCATTTGATCGATGAACGGCAGTGGGAAATGATCCTTCCGAGTTGCCTTATTAAGTCTCCTATAATCTATGCAGACTCTCCATCACGTAATAGTGCGAGTGGTACTAACTCATTCTTCTCGTTCTCAACCACTGCCATTCCTTCCTTTTTGGGCACACAGTGGACTGGGCTTACCCAGTTGCTATCAGAAATGGGAAAAACTATACATGCATCGCGCCACTTGATCACTTCCTTTTTCACTACCTCCTTCATGATGAGATTTAATCTCCTTTGCCGCTCTATACTGGGGCAGTGCCCATCCTCTAGAAAGATTTTATGCATGTAAAACGATGGACTAATACCATTGATGTCGGCTATAGTCCACCCAATAGCCTTTTTATGCTCGCGGAGGATTCTGAACAATTTCTCTTCTTGGGTGATGGTCAAGTTGTATGAAATAATTACGGGCAGTGTCTCAGAGTTCCCCAGATACGCATATCATAGATGTGCCGGAAAGGGCTTTAGTTCTAACTTTGGAGCTTATTCAATAGAAGGTCTGGGGAAGGTCAGAGCCACGGGCATGTCCAGCTCTTCAATTTTTCTGAGTCCATGTACATAGCTGCATGACATAACTAGCATTTACTCTATTTCTCTTATCCTGTCATTTTCACTATTTTCTATATCCCCAATCAATACTCGTTCAACAGGATCTAAAGGGCTCATATATGGCACTAACGATGTAACATCACTCTCCACCATAGAGATCATGGATAACTCCTCATAATGGGCTGGTAACTTCTGTACTCTATAAACATTGAATACTTCCACTTGGTCACCTACTCTCATCGTCATCTTTCCTTCGCAGACATCACTAATTGTGCGGCCTGTGGCTAAGAATGGGTGTCCCAAAATAAATGGGACTTCCTAATCAGGTTCGTAATCCAGGATGATGAAATCAGCAGGGAATATGAAAGAACCCGCTTGAACGAGTACGTCCTCAATCACTCCCTTAGGATGAGTAAGGGAGCGATCAACTAACTATAAGATAACCGTCATTGGACATGGTTCACCCATCCCTAACTGTCTAAAAATAAATAGCGGCATCAAATTGATACTTGCTCCAAGATCACATAGAGCTCGCCCAACAACATGTTTACCAATAGCAATGTGGATAGTGAAACTACCTGGATCCTTTAATTTCTGAGGTAGCTTTCCTTGAATTCTAGAACTGCACTCCTCAGTGAGTACTACAGTCTCGAACTCTGTCAGCCTCCTTTTATTTGCCACAATATCCTTGATGTACTTTGCATATTTGGGTACTTATTGTAATATGTCAACCAATGGAATATTAATATGTACCTGCTTCAAAATGTCAAGAAACTTTTTATATGCGGCATTGTCCTTCAATTTCTGCAATCTTTAAGGAAAATGAGGTGGTGGCCTTGCAATCAACTGTGGGGATTGCTCAGCCACCGCCTCTCCAGCTAGTTTCTATATCTCCTTCGCTTTCTCTTATATTGATTCTATAGTTGTTGGCTCTATACAAAAGTCTCATGTTTCCTCTTTTTAGGAGGAACTTCCTCTAATTGTCTTCCATTCTTCAACGACACGGCATTAAGTGTCACCTTAGGATTTGCTTCAGTATCACTTGGAAGAGCTCCAGCTGGTATAGTATTCTGAGCACTGGCAAGCTGTCCCATTGACGCTCCAAATTTCTCACTAAGGTGATGAGGGCTTGATGTTCAACCATCATTTTTTTAAACATGCCTTCCAGGTTGCTTGGAGGATTCGATTTTTGTTCAGCCTGAGGTGGTCTAAATTGCTGTTGAGGTGCTTGAGGCCTGTATTGATTCTGAGTGCCGTGATTTCCACCCCATGAGAGGTTTGGGTGGTTCCTCCAATTGGGATTGTAAGTGTTCCTATATTAATTTGATTGGACCCTATTCGCATTACCCACGAAACAGACGATTTTTGGGTTTGCGGGACATATGTCACTCATGTGCCCCCTCCACATATTTCACAAAACGCTTGAACCTGTTGTACATGTTGCTTGTTGATACCCAAGTTCATCTACTGACTTGGTTAATTAGTGCAGAAATTTATGCTGATAGTGTTGAGACGACATCTAGCTAAAGAACCCCTGCTGACTTTTGCACTGTGTGCCTGCCCATCTCTCCTTGCCAATCCGGATTGCTTTTGGAGAATTTGTTCAACAATGCATATATCTCGTCAAAACGTTTCTCCAACACCTGACCTCCGACCGCAACATCTACCACGATCTTTGTTTCAGAATGTAGCCCTTCTATGAAAGTGTGAGTTAACACTTCATTCGTCTGAGTGTGATGAGGAAAGTCTCTGAGTAGTCCCTTGAACCTCTCCCAAGCTGAGTATAAGGATTCTCCTGCTTTCTGTTTGAAGGCAACTATTTCCCTTCAGATCTTTGCGATTTTGCCTGAAGGAAAGAACCGTGCCAGAAATTTTCTTGCCAAATCATTCCATGATTTAATGGAGTTAGCTGGTTCTGCCTTTAGCCACCGCTTAGCCTCGCCCAACAGAGAGAACGGGAAGAGTGTGAGCCTCACATAATCAGGAGTGACCCTGTTAGTGATATAAGTATCACTAGTCTCCAAGAAATTGAGAATATGCTGTTGTGGATCCTCGTGTGGAAGACCCATGAATTGCCCGTTTGCCTGAAGTAGGTGGATCATGCTCTATTTCAGCTCAAAGAGCCCAGTGCTCCTAGCTTCGCAATACTGGAGGTGACATAGTAATTCTGGGCATCGCCACCTCCTGAACATCCATGGGTTTCCCTTCTGCCATATCCACCGGAGATTGGACAAGTGCCTGAATATTGTTCGTATCCCTTGCTTCCCTCAACCTCTCGTGAAACGTCCTCTCAGGTTCCGAATCAAAGCCATGAAGTCGGTCCTGGCTTCTGACCCTACGCATTCACTCAAAGTTCCTGAGATCTGAGAAACAATCAAGTGACGTTAGACTCGACGAAATAAACAATTGAAGCAAAAACTATTCACATCACCGTCTTCTCCTATATTTGCTTGATTTCTCTATTTGACACCTCCGCTTGCCCACTTGTTTGCGGATGGTATGTTGTGGCAAATCTATGGAAAACTCCATACTTAACTAGAAAGTTATTCAATAGTCGATTACAAAAATGAGTTCCTTCATCAGTGACCATTATACATACTTTAAGCTAAACATTAGGTAACCTTTATTCCTTTGGCTTATAGCTCCATAGTTTATGAGTTTACTTTTACTGTTGCTTTGTCTTTCATTCCTAGCTTTCTTTCTGATATATATGTTACTAATGAAACTATTATTATTATTATTATTATTATTATTATTATCATTATTATTATTATTATTATTATTATTATTATTATTATTATTTCTTGATACATTTGCTGAACAAATTAAATAGAATGGTCTAGCAACTTTACAGATTGGTCATTCAAAAATAGTCAGCGTTTGCCAAGTCATTAAAAATAGTCACTATTTTACTGCAACAGAGACCGATCCAGCATAATATACTGTCGTTCAGTGCACCTGTGTATGAACTTCTAGCATATTATGCTGGACCTGTTTACTTTGATGGCTCCAGTATAATATACTGGAGACTGGAGCACCGATGCTCCAAACTCCAGTATATTATGCTTACTGGAGTTCCAGTATATTATGTTGGAGTATTTCTTCGGATTTTGAATAGTGTTTTCGTTCAAATTTATATTAACATAAAAAGTGACTAAATTTTGATTAATTTTGAAATTGTGGCTATTTTTAAATGACCACTTAAAATCTGACTATTTTTGAATTTCTCCCCCTATAGGCCTAATTCATTATTTCATTCTTTTTTTTCTTAATTTTATGGTCTAAGTTGCACCTAAATAACTGGGTATTACAAGTGAAGGACCACTTGAGAAGTGCAAACTTTCATATACTATGTCCCGATTATATAATAACAAAATAGTGTATTAAGTTTTAAACTAACTTCTTAGTCGAAGAATCCAATTCAATTCTTTTTTAAATTAATCATATAAATATAATTAATTTTTCAAGTTGATAAAACTTATGTGAGTAGTGGTGCTAATCAGAGGCGGATGCAAGACATGGGTACCGGTTTAACTGAACCGAAACATAAATTTATGTGTAAAAATTCAATAATATTAAAATATATAGCAATATGAACCCATAACTTTAAAAATATAACGGGTTCAATCTAAAAGCTTTACAAGTGGAACAATAAAACTTAAATTATAGATTTGCCCCTGGTGCTAACTTGAAGCAACAAGGATGTGGTAGAAGAGAAAACACATTCTAAATAAGTTCTAATTAATTATTTTTAAAAAAACATTATTCCAACAAATGACAGCTTATTGGATGTAAAAGTACAGCACTAGTAACTTTTGGACTTCAAATTGTTCCTAGTAGTTTTTTTACTAGTCTTTGGGTACGCGCCTTATACGTGTATAATGCCTCAATGAGATAGTACTTTTAAGATATCACATAAATATTTTATAATTTTGTGTTTATGTTAAAAAATGCAATGTGTGAAATGACTTAGTCAATAGATCGATTTTAGGATACCGCCAAAGGAAGGCCGTCTCATAGTCACCATTTGTTTGTCATTTCAAGCTTTCAAAACAATCAGAAAAACATGGTGTCGGTTCAACAGCCTACGACAAGTGAAGCCAGGGTTCTCTTTGTTCAATGTCCGGGGAAGAGAAAAGAATCTGTTCGGAAAGCGCTTACCAGCCCCTTTACCAATATCAAAGGGAAGCAGGAATTAGACCTCATGCAATTCAACTCTGGAAAAACTCCCCAGGAGAGAGATGGAGTGCCTTATATGCCGTCTCTGCGGCTCCCAAAAGCCTAGCCTCTCTCGGAAGTTGAGTGGGTTGACAGAGAGGAAAAGATGCTGCTATTTATGGACTGGTGCGAGTCGAAATTTGGGAAAAGATAAAGAGTTCATCCAACATAAAATTGTAGAGACCTTAGTGATTAACCCAACGTGTGGGATCCCTACTTCCGTAATAGAACAATTAAATACATTTAGGTCATAAAGTCGCTAACTGTTGCACCTTCCCTTCTGCTTACACTATTTCTTTGTGAATGCTTGATCACACCCAACTATGCCTTATATAGGACAATGCGATCGTTGCAAATATAATCCAGATTACAAGTTCGGAATCGAATCTCACAGAGAACAAAGGCTTAGCTACAGCTGTTCACTATCACCAAGAAGACAAGCTTAAACAGTTCCTAACTTATAGATATTAACATTCTTGTGTCTAAATAATTAAATAACAAATTAAAATAATAAATTAACAACTAAAGATACTAAGAGTTACAGACAAGATTAAGGAGGTCTAGATTTATGATTTCCCCAATTGTCGGAATACTTCCTGCCGTGTCTTCTATAAGTTCGCCTAAGTATTCTCTACCGATCATGAGTGCTCTTATTACCGTAAATATCTCCCAAGTAATCACGACAATTTACTATACGCACTCTCCCGAGCTACGCTAGCTGGCTTTTAATACATCTCACTTCAGATTGCACCTAAGGCTTCGTTATCTCTAATCCCGCCTTTAAACCTTTGGTTATTGATCCCTCATATACTCTGGGAGTGGTGTTGTTCAACAATTACCTAAATATGCACTCTCTCCCGAGTTATGCATACTAAATAGGCACAATTAATTGAGATCTCTTCAATTAACTATAATAAGAACGTAGTTGAACAAATAGAGATTATACACGGCTCAATTATATAAAAACATAACAAGAATTTATCCTACAAAAGGTTCCATCAAAATCCTAGATAACCAATTAGCTATTCATAATAGTATGTAAAACTACAATACTGAAAGTCATAACCAACAATGAAAAATAGGAAGAAGAAAGAAAAAACTTGTAGAAAAATTCTCAAGCCTTGCTCCTATAGTTCTCTGCCTCCTTGGTCAAATCTATGTCAAAAATATGTCCAATCTTCAAAAATACCATTTTCCATGTATATATACCAAGTAGGGTCGGGCCCAAATACTTATACCTTCTCCTGCGCAAAAAAGGAAAAGTTTTAGCCCTGGATGACCATGGTGTTATCGCGGTCGCGCCCAGACCGCGGCCTGAATGGCCTGCAGAATCTGCAGCAGTGTTCTGCCGCGGTCCTACTGTGGTTATAGTTTCGACCACATTTTCACCCTGTTTAACTTGGAATTTGGAAAAATGTAAAACATGAAAGTTGTAGACCTTTGAGATAGATTTCCAACCATATATTGTGGAGCCTAAATGGATATATGAGCAAAAGGTTATGCTAATGTAATAGACAGTGCACAATATGCATCATCGAGTCTTCGTTTGTTCTCAACTATCAGATTTGACCCCCGAACACGATCCCGGCTTAATTCCTTGAGCTTTTACTTAGACTTCAAAGATTCAAATCACTTAAATTCATTCCATAACATTTTTATAGCTCGGAATCACACCTACAAGGCATAAAACACACAATTAGTGCAAAACACTAGCGATAAAAGCGCAAACCAACTGAAGTGCAGTAAATTAGAGTGTAATAATCAACTAAAATACGTAATTATAGCCTATCATCAACACCCCACACTTAAACCATCGCTCATACTCAATCAATCAAACTACACTTTTTTGGACACGATATTTTTAAATAGTTCTCCTAACTCATCATACCACGAGTATTTAAAATAGACTAAGCACAAAAGCGTAACATCTACACCTCAAGATTGGACTCACAAGTACCACGTATTATTCACAACTCACCTACTTATTCTAACATAGAGGTCACTGACATTACCTTTCCTTCATGAATCAAGTGCCCTCACATAATAAAAGAGAGTAGTTCCGCTCAATAAAATTTTAGAACACTTAGGAACTCAAGATAGAAAGAATTCACTCACTCTCATAAATAACATTTTTATGCCACAAAAGATGCACCATAGGCTTGCCCTTAGTGTACTACTCTACTAATCGAGCTCATTCAATCTAGGATCAATTAGAACTTTATTTGGTTGTGATGTAGGCTACGGGACGGATAGGATATATTTAGATATAAGAGTGACTACACTTCCCTAAACACTTTAATACATATACTTTAACATTCAAACGCCGTACTTATGTCAAGACAAACTCCACCTTCACATCAATATACATCAACTTCCAAATTATTTAAGCATAATTATTCAAGAGTCACCACAATCAAAGAATATTTTTATGCAGCTATTTTTTTTTCTTTTTCAATTCAAATAACTTTTACGTTTGGCAAAAC
Organism: Nicotiana benthamiana; assembly: GCA_034376525.1. Classification (NCBI taxonomy): domain Eukaryota; kingdom Viridiplantae; phylum Streptophyta; class Magnoliopsida; order Solanales; family Solanaceae; genus Nicotiana; species Nicotiana benthamiana. The sequence goes on along the minus strand of CM067341.1, from coordinate 140,800,565 downwards.
AATGCACCTTTCTCCTTATGTCATTAGTTCCACTCAAAAGCCAAACCAACCACCCCACACTTTAACTTTTACAAAATTCATAACAATTCAAGTGCTTATGAGAGGTTACAATGGTTCAAATAGATGGTCAATTCAAACAAATGAGTATGTCTTGTAATGTTGTTTCCAAAAAGCAGGATTACAAGCTCAAAGGGGTTAACTACGATACTTAACAATTGGGTGGGTAAAATATACATATCTAGATCAATAAAGAAATGCCTATCTCACTTCCTAGACTGAATAAAATTACTAATTTCACTTTGCAACACACGGGGCAAGTTCTAGGCATCGAATGCAATGCATTGAATAACGCAAAACCTTATATACATATGGCACATAACTCACTCGGGATTGGATTCATAGACACTGTAGTCAAAGGAGTTAAGCAAAGTTAAGAACACACAATTTAAGGTACTTATAAAGAGTCAAAATTGAGCTTAAGTGTCACAACCAAAGTACTCACTATTCTGATGGCATAACAAAGTCAAGAGATATTGTTTCACTTCAAAACACAACACAATAGCTTCTACTCCTAAAAAAACTAACTATACCCGGTTCAAATAAAACCCTTAGAAAACTACCGTGGTTTAAAGAAAAACCAAAGGTAATTATTACGCTACCTAACAAAAGAAAATCTTTTTGTACTTTTTCTTTAGACTTAAACCCTCAAGAAAATTATCTAATAGATCCATCGTCAGGAAAGTCCATTCTTTTCTATTTTGAAAAAATAATAATTATTCAATTACTAACACAACTAAAATAGTATAGAAAGTCACTCAGACAATCTTCTCACCCCAACTTAAAATTGTGCATTGTCCCCAATGCACACCATACTAATAAGAGGGTAAAATAAACTCCCGGGTAGGCCAAAGGCCGAAGCATTAACAACTCATGGGGTACTCATACTTCTCCCAAGCTTGATCCTTTGTGCGGGTACCTCACACTTAGTTCCAACCATTTGGTTTGCTGTTGCATCCTACCAATACATATGCTTTCCATGCTCCTAGAAAATAAAAAATTGGCATTACAAAAATAATACAATTAAAAATAATAATAATTAAAATAAAGCAGTAAAGCTGAGATTCCTCCCAACAAGCGCTTGATTAAACGTCGCGGCACGACGTGGATCATTATCTGCCTCCGCTTTGAACTTATAAATCGCACTCCAAGTTTTGATTCAAGATTATGATTATGCTCTTGGGGCGGTACAAATTCTTGAGAGCCAAAAATTAGATAGAGTCTTACGCACTTTTTGGCTCTCGACCGAGGAGTGTCACCTTCCCTAGACGACCCTGACAATTTCAAAATATAAGGCCCATCTAACTCTTTCTTGGACTCCTCTTTATGCTCGTAAAGATCCATTCCCGTTTCACCATCCGAACATAATGTAACGAAGTGTCTGGAATGAGGTCCAATATGCTCTAATACATGAACTTCAAGATTTTCGACCTCCTCAACACCCAAAATACTAGAGCCAACAAAATTTGTATCTTCAACGTCCCTGGTTGACTCTAGTATTACTTCTTCAACATCGGCATCCTCAAAGTCTAGATGGTTAGAGTGTTGGGGTTCTACTTTGGACCCCTCCATTGGTACCTCAATTTTCATCTCGAATGCACACTGCTCATGGCTACTATCCATAATGTTGACATATTGAGCATTAAAATCTTCAACTAGTTGACTCAATTGAGCCTCTAAGTTGTGAATAGTTTCATCTTGTCTTTCTATCTGTAGAAGTTTTACTTTGTTGTTCTATAAGAAACTTTAACATATCTTCGATCTTCTTTAGGTCAGCTTCCCAAGGTTCTTTGTTCCTATTATCCTCACAAGAAAACATTGAATCATTATAATAAGGGGTTGGAGGAAGATAAGAAATATAAGCACAACCATAAAAGTGACCATCTTGACCACCACAGATATCACACACATTCCATACATAAGATTGAGTTGATGCACATAATTCGCTCTCCGAAATATTTTGATAATTTCGCCAAGGGTGATTTTCATCACAATATATTAGGAGGATTAAAAGTAGAATTACCAATGTCAAAACTTTCATAAATCCATGATGCCATATTTCTTTGATCTACAAGTAAAATAAAATAAAAGAAAAAAATCAAATACAAAAAATAAAAATAAAAGTAAAAGTAAAAGTTCAAACCTGAAACCTAGTAATATGTACACCTACAGCTACATTAGTTCCCCGACAACGGCACCAAAATTTGATCATGCCCAACTATGTATTACAAAAGGACAATGTTGTCGTTGCAAATATAATCCGGTTTACAAGTCCAGAGTCGAATCCCACAGAGAACTAAGGCTTAGCTACAATTGTTCACTATCACCAAGAAGACAAGCTTAAACAGTTCTTAACTCATAGATATTAAGATTCTTGTATTTAACTAATTAATTAATTAATTAAAATAATAAATTAACAACTAAAGATACTAAGAGTTAGAGACAAGATTAAAGAGGTCTAGAGTTATGATTTCCCCAATTGTCAAAATCCTTCCCGCTATGTCTTCTATAATTTTGACTATGTATTCTCTACCGATCATGAGCACTATTATTATCATAAATATCTCCCGAGTAATCATGATAATTTACTAGACGCACTCTTCCGAGCCACGCTAGCTAGCTAGCTTTTAATACAGCTCACTCAGATCGCACCCAAGGCTTAGTTATACTTAACCCCGCCTTTAAACCCTCAGTTGTTGATCCCTCATATACTCTAGGAGTGGTGCTGTTCAATAATTACCTAAATATGCACTCTCTCCCGAGTTGTGCATCCTAAATAGGCACAAATAATTGAGAGCTCTTCAATTAACTACAACAAGAACGTAGTTGAACAAATATAGATTATACTACGACTCAATTATATAAAAATATAACAAGAATTTATCCTACGAAAGGTTCCATCAAAACCATAGATAACAAATTGGCTATTCATAATAGTATTTAAAACTACAGTACTAAAAGTCATAACCAAAAATGAAAAACAAGAATATGAAAGAAAATACTTGTAGAAGAATTCCCAAGCCTTGCTCCTATTATGTGTCTGCCTCCTTAGGTCAAATCTATATTAAAAATATGTCCAATCTTCAAAAGTACCATTTTACTTTGTGTATATACCAAGTAGGGTAGTGGGAGAAGTGGGGATCGGTCAACTACGCGAGTAGTGGGGCATACCCCATTTTGCTGTTATTTCCCTTGCCAAACGCGAGGAGAGGGTCCATATCGACAGTATGGGGTATTGCATTTTCTAAGCTTATCCTATTAGATTGGGATTTAGGATCCCCCTTCCGATGCTGGTGGTGGACTTTTGCCGTCATTACAGAGAGTGTCCTGGACAGCTGGTTCCCTCCCTCTAAAAGCTATTTTCTTCTCCTTAAATAAGAAGAACTGGCCCGAATGGAGATCACATTGCAGCACGTGCTGACCCTCTACGCCCCTTAGAGGGTTCTTGGTATGATGATTCAGGCCGTCCCTCGTGGGGCGAGGGAGATCAATAGATGGCCTGGGGAAGGTCAAAGCCACGAGCATGTCCAGCTCTTCAATTTTTCTGAGTCCATGTACATAGCTGCACGACATAACTAGCATTTGCTCTATTTCTCCTATCCTGTCATATTCACTATTTTCTATATCCCCAATCAATACTCGTTCAACAGGATCTGAAGGGCTCATATATGGCACTAACGATGTAACATCACTCTCCACCATAGAGATCATGGATAACTCCTCATAATGGGCTGGTAACTTCTATACTCTATTAATATTGAATACTTCCACTTGGTCACCTACTCTCATCGTCATCTTTCCTTCGCAGACATCACTAATTGTGCGGCCTATGGCTAAGAATGAGTGCCCCAAAATAAATGGGACTTCCTGATCAGGCTCGTAATCTAGGATGAAGAAATCAGCAGGTAATATGAAAGAACCCGCTTGAACGAGCACGTCTTCAATCACTCCTTTAGGATGAGTAAGGGAGCGATCATCTAACTATAAGATAACTGTCGTTGGGCGTGCTTCACCCATCCCCAACTATCTGAAAATAAATAGCGGCATCAAATTGATACTCGCTCAAAGATCACATAGAGCTCGCCCAACAACATGTTTACCAATAGCAATGTGGATAGTGAAACTACCTGGATCATTCAAATTCTGAGGTAGCTTTCCTTGAATTCTAGAACTGCACTCCTCAGTGAGTACCACAGTCTCGAACTTTGTCAGCCTCCTTTTATTTGCCACAATATCCTTGATGTACTTTGCATATTTTGGTACTTATTGTAATATGTCAACCAATGGAATATAATATACACCTGCTTCAAAATGTCAAGAAACTTTTTATATGCGGGCATTGTCCTTCAATTTCTACAATCTTTAATGAAAAGGAGGTGGGAGCCTTGCAACCAACTGTGGGGATTGCTCAGCCACCGCCTCTCCAGCTAGTTTCTATACCTCCTTCGCTTTCTCTTATATTGATTCTATAGTGGTTGGCTCTTTATAAAAGTCTCATGTTTCCTCTTTTTAGGAGGAACTTCTCTAATTGTCTTCCATTCTTCAACGACACAGCATTAAGTGTCGCCTTAGGATTTGCTTCAGTATCACTTGGAAGAGCTCTAGCTGGTATAGTATTCTGAGCACAGGCAAGCTATCCCATTTGACGCTCAAAATTTCTCACTAAGGTGATGAGGGCTTGATGTTCAGCCATCATTTTTTTAAACATGTCTTCCAGGTGGCTTGGAGGATTCGCTTGTTGTTCAACCTGAGGTGGTCTAAATTGTTGTTGAGGTTCTTGAGGCCTGTATTGATTCGAGTTCCGTGATTTCCACCCCATGAGAGGTTTGGGTGGTTCCTCCAATTGGGATTGTAAGTGTTCCATATTGGTTTGATTGGACCCTATTCCCATTACCCACGAAACAGACGGTTTCTGGGTTTGCAGGACATATGTCGCTCGTGTGCCCCCTCCACATATTTCACAAAACGCTTGAACCTGTTGTACCTGTTGCTTGTTGATACCCAAGTTCATCTACTGACTAGATTAATTAGTGCAAAAATTTGTGCTGATAGTGTTGAGACGAAATCTAGCTAAAGAACCCCTGCAGAGTTTTGCACTGTGTGCCTGCCCATCTCTCCTTGCCAATCCGGATTGCTTTTGGAGAATTTGTTTAACAATGCATATATCTCGTCAAAACGTTTCTCCAACACCTGACCCCCAACCGCAACATCTACCACGATCTTTGTTTCAGAATATAGCCCTTCTATGAAAGTGTGAGTTAACACTTCATTCGTCCGAGTGTGATGAGGACAGTCTCTGAGTAGTCTCTTGAACCACTCCCAAGCTGATTAGAAGGATTCCCCTGCTTTCTTTTTGAAGGCAACTATTTCACTTCAGATCTTTACGATTTTGCCTGAAGGAAAGAATCGTGCCAGAAATTTTCTTGCCAAATCATTCCATGATTTAATGGAGTTAGCCGGTTCTGCCTTTAGCCACCGCTTAGCCTCGCCCAACAGAGAGAACGGGAAGAGTGTGAGCCTCACATAATCAGGAGTGACCCTGTTAGTGATATAAGTATCACTAGTCTCCAAGAAATTCAGAATATGCTGTTGTGGATCCTCGTGTGGAAGACCCATGAATTGCCCGTTTGCCTGAAGTAGCTGGATCATGCTCTATTTCAGCTCAAAGAGCCCAGTTCTCCTGGGCTTCACTATGCTGGAGGTGACATTTGTAATGCTGGGCATCGCCACCTCCTGAACATCCATGGGTTTCCCTTCTGCCATATCCACAGGAGATTGGACAAGTGCCTGAATATTGTTCGTATCCCTTGCTTCCCTCAACCTCCTGTGAAACGTCGTCTCAGGTTCCGGATCAAAGCCATGAAGTCGGTCCTGGCTACTGTCCCTACGCATTCACTCAAAGTTCCTGAGATCTGAGAAACAATCAAGTGGCGTTAGACTCGACGAAATAAATAATTGAAGCAAAAACTATTCACATTCACCGTCTTCTCCTATATTTGCTTCATTTCTCTATTTGACACCTCGGCTTGCCCACTTGTTTGAGGATGGTATGTTATGGCAACTCTGTGGCGAACTCCATACTTAGCTAGAAGGTTATTCAACAGTCGATTACAAAAATGAGTTCCTTCATCAGTGACCATTATACATACTTTAAGCTAAACATTAGGTAACATTTATTCCATTGGCTTATAGCTCCATAGTTTATGAGTTTACTTTTACTGTAGCTTTGTCTTTGATTCCTAGCTTTCTTTCTGATATATATGTTACTAATGAAACTATTATTATTATTATTATTATTATTATTATTATTATTATTATTATTATTATTATTATTATTATTATTATTATTATTATTATTATTATTATTATTATTATTATTATTATTTCTTGATACATTTTCAGAACAAATTAAATAGAATGGTCTAGCAACTTTACAGATTGGTCATTCAAAAATAGTCAGCGTTTGCCAAGTCATTAAAAATAGTCACTATTTTACTGCAACAGAGACCGATCCAGCATAATATACTGTCGTTCAGTGCACCTGTGTATGAACTTCTAGCATATTATGCTGGACCGGTTTACTTTGCTGGCTCCAGTATAATATACAGGAGACTGGAGCATCGATGCTCCAAACTCCAGTATATTATGCTTACTGGAGTTCCAGTATATTATGTTGGAGTATTTTTTCGGTTTTTGAATAGTGTTTTCGTTCAAATTTATCTTTACATAAAAAGTTACTAAATTTCGATTAATTTTGAAATTGTGGCTATTTTTAAATAACCACTTAAAATCTGACTATTTTTGAATTTTTCCCCCTAATGGCCTAATTCATTATTTCATTCTTTTTTTTCTTAATTTTATGGTCTAAGTTGCACCTAAATAACTGGGTATTACAAGTGAAGGGCCACTTAAGAAGTGCAAACTTTCATATACTATGTCCCAATTATATAATAACAAAATAGTGTATTAAGTTTTAAACTAACTTCTTAGTCGAAGAATCCAATTCAATTCTTTTTTAAATGAATCATATAAATATAATTAATTTTTCAAGTTGATAAAACTCATATGAGGAATGGTGCTAATCAGAGGCGGATGCAAGACATGGGTACCGGTTTAACTGAACCGAAACATAATTTTATGTGTAAAAATTCAATAATATTAAAATATATAGCAATATGAACCCATAACTTTAAAAATATAACGGGTTCAATCTAAAAACTTTACAAGTGGAACAATAAAACTTAAATTATAGATTTTCCCCAGGTGCTAACTTGAAGCAACAAGGATGTGGTAGAAGAGAAAACACATTCTAATTAAGTTCTAATTAATAATTTTATTAAAAAATTTATTCCAACAAATGACAGCTTATTGGATGTAGAAGTATAACACTAGTAACTTTTAGACTTCAAATTGTTACTTGTAGTTTTTTTACTAGTCTTTGGGTACGCGCCTTATACGTGTAATGCCTCAATGAGCTAGTACTTTTAAGATATCACATAAATATTTTATAATTTTTTGTTTATGTTAAAAATTGCAATGTGTGATATGACTTAGTCAAGAGATCAATTTTAGAATACCGCCAAAGGAAGGCCGTCTCATAGTCAACATTTGTTTGTCATTTCAAGTTTTAAAAACAATCAGAAAAACATGGTGTCGGTTCAACAGCCTACGACAAGTGAAGCCAGGGTTCTCTTTGTTCAATGTCCGGGGAAGAGAAAAGAATCTGTTCGGAAAGCGCTTACCAGCCCCTTTACCAATATCAAATGGAAGCAGGAATTAGACCTCATGCAATTCAACTCTGGAAAAACTCCCCAGGAGAGAGATGGAGTGCCTTATATGCCGTCTCTGCGGCTCCCAAAAGCCTACCCTCTCTCGGAAGTTGAGTGGGTTGAAAGAGAGGAAAAGATGCTGCTATTTATGGACTGGTTGGAGTCCAAATTTGGGAAAAGATAAAGAGTTCATCCAACATAAAATTGTAGAAGACCTTAGTGATTAACCCAACGTGTGGGATCCCTACTTCCGTAATAGAACCATTAAATACATTTTGGTCAAAAAGTCACTAACTGTTGCGCCTTCCCTTCTGCATACACTATTTCTTTGTGAATGCTTGATCACACCAAACTATGCCTTATAAAGGACAATGCGATCGTTGCAAATATAATCCGGATTACAAGTTCGGAATCGAATCTCACAGAGAACTAAGGCTTAGCTACAGCTATTCACTATCACCAAGAAGACAAGCTTAAACAGTTCCTAACTTATAGATATTAACATTCTTGTGTTTAAATAATTAATTAACAAATTAAAATAATAAATTAACAACTAAAGATACTAAGAGTTACAAACAAGATTAAGGAGGTCTAGAGTTATGCTTTCCCCAATTGTCGGAATACTTCCTGTCGTGTCTTCTATAAGTTCGCCTAAGTATTCTCTACCGATTATGAGTACTCTTATTACCGTAAATATCTCTCGAGTAATCACAACAATTTATTCGACGCACTCTCCCGAGCTACGCTAGCTGGCTTTTAATACATCTCACTTCAGATCGCACCTAAGGCTTCGTTATCTCTAATCTCGCCTTTAAACCCTTGGTTATTGATCCCTCATATACTCTGGGAGTGGTGTTGTTCAACAATTGCCTAAATATGCACTCTCTCCCTAGTTATGCATACTAAATAGGCACAATTAATTGAGATCTATTCAATTAACTACAATAAGAACGTAGTGGAACAAATAGAGATTATACACGGCTCAATTATATAAAAACATAACAGGAATTTACCCTACAAAAGGTTCCATCAAAACCCTAGATAACAAATTAGCTATTCATAATAGTATGTAAAACTACAATGCTGAAATTCATAACCAACAATGAAAAATAGGAAGAAGAAAGAAAAAACTTGTAGAAAAATTCGCAAGCCTTGCTCCTATTGCTCTCTGACTCCTTGGTCAAATCTATGTAAAAAATATGTCCAATCTTCAAAAATACCATTTTCCATGTATATATACCAAGTAGGGTCGGGCCCAAATACATATACCTTCTCATGCGCAAAAAAGGACAAGTTTTTGGCTTGGATGACCACGGTGTCACCGCGGTCGCGCCCAGACCGTGGCCAGAATGGCCTGCAGAATTTGCAGCAGTGTTCTGCCGCGGTCCTACTGCGGATACAATTTCGACCACATTTTCACCCTATTTCACTTGGAATATGGGAAAACGTAAAACATGAAAGTTATAGACCTTTGAGTTTGATTTCCAACCATATATTGTGGAGCCTTAATGTTGATATGAGCAAAAGGTTATGCAAATGTAATAGACAGTGCACAATATGCATCATCGAGTTTTTGTTTGTTCTCAACTATTAAATTTGACCCTCGAACATGATCCCGGCTTAATTCTTTGAGCTTTTACTCAGACTTCGAAGCTTCCAATCACTTAAATTCATTCCATAACATTTGTATAGCTCGGAATCACACCTACAAGGCATAAAACACACAATTAGTGCAAAACACTTGTGACAAAAGCGCAAACCAACTAAAGTGCAGTAAATTAGAGTGTAATAATCAACTAAAATACGTAATTATAGCCTATCATCAACACCCCATACTTAAACCATCGCTCGTACTCAGGAAATCATACTACACTTTTTTGGACACGATATTTTTAAATAATTCTCCTAACTCATCATACCACGAGTATTTAAAATAGACTAAGCACAAAAATATAACATCTACACCTCAAGATTGGACTCACAAGTACCACGTATTATTCACAAGTCACCTACTTATTCTAACATAGAGGCCACTGACATTACCTTTCCTTCATGAATCAAGTTCCCTCACACAATAAAAGAGAGTAGTTCCACTCAATAAAATTTTAGAACACTTAGGAACTCAAGATAGAAAGAATTCACTCACTCTCAGAAATAACATTTTTATGCCACAAAAGATGCACCATAGGCTTGACCATAGTGCACTACTCTACTAATCGAGCTCATTCAATCTAGGATCAGTTAGAACTTTATTTGGTTGTAATGTAGGCTACGGGACGGATAGGATACATTTAGATATAAGAGTGACTACACTTCCCTAAACACTTTAATACATATACTTTAACATTCATACTCCGTACTTATGTCAAGACAAACTCCACCTTCATATAAATATACATCAACTTCCAAATTATTTAAGCACAATTATATCAAGAGTCACCACTATCAAAGAATATTTTTATGCAACTATTTTTTTTTCTTTTTCAATTCAAATGGCTTTTACTTTGTCAAAACAGTGCACTTTTCTCCTTATTTCATTAGTTCCACTCAAAAGCCAAACCAACCACCCCACACTTTAACTTTTACAAAATTCATAACAATTCAAGTGCTTATGAGAGGTTACAATGCTTCAAATAGATGGTCAATTCAAACAAATGAGTATGTCTTGTAATGTTGTTGCCAAAAAACAGGATTACAAGCTCAAAGGGGTTAACTACGATACTAAACAATTAGGTGGGTAAAATATACATATCTAGATCAACAAAGAAATGCCTATCTCACTTCCTAGACTGAATAAAATTACTAATTTCACTTTGCAACACACGGAGCGAGTTCTAGGCATCGAATGCAATGCATTGAATAACGCAAAACCTTATATACATATGGCATATAACTCACTCGGGATTGGATTCATAGACACTGTAGTCAAAGGAGTTATGCAAAGTTAAGAACACACAATTTAAGGTACTTATAAAGAGTCAAAATTGAGTTTAAGTGTCACAACCAAATACTCACTATTCTGATGGCATAACAAAGTCAAGAGATATTGCTTCACTTCAAAACACAACACAATAGCTTCTACTCCTAAAAAAACTAACTATACCCGATTCAAATAATACCCTTGGAAAAGAACCATGGTTTAAAGAAAAACCAAGAGGTAATTATTACGCTACCTAACAAAAGAAAATCTTTTTGTACTTTTTCTTTAGACTTAAATCCCTCAAGAAAATTATCTAATAGATCCATCGTCAGGAAAAGTCCATTCTTTTCTATTTTGAAAAATATAATTATTCAATTACTAACACAACTAAAATAGCATAGAAAGTCACTCAAACAATCTTCTCACCCCAACTTAATATAGTGCACTGTCCCCAATGCACATCATACTGATAAGAGGGTAAAATAAACACCCGGGTAGGCCAAAGGCCGAAGCATTAACAACTCATCGGGTACTCAGACTTCTCCCAAGCTTGATCCTTTGCGCGGGTACCTCACACTTAGTTCCAACCATTTGGTTTGCTGTTGCATCCTACCAATACATATGCTTTCCATTCTCCTAGAAAATAAAAAATTGGCATTACAAAAATAATACAATTAAAAATAATAATAATTAAAGTAAAGCAGTAAAGTTGGGTTTCCTCCCAACAAGCGCTTGATTAAACGTCGCGGCACGACGTGAATCATTATCTGCCTCCGCTTTGAACTTATAAATCGCACTCCAAGTTATGATTCAAGATTATGATTATGCTCTTGGGACGGTACAAATTCTTGAGAGCCAAAAATTAGATAGAGTCTTACGCACTTTTTGGCTCTCGACCGAGGAGTGTCACCTTCCATAGACGACCTTGACAATTTCCAAATATAAGGCCCATCTAACTCTTTCTTGGACTCCTCTTTATGCTCGTAAAGATCCATTCCTATTTCACCATCCGAACATAATGTAGCGAAGTGTCTGGAATGAGGTCCAATATGCTCTAATACATGAACTTCAAGATTTTCGACCTCAACCCCCAAAATACAAGAGCCAACTAAATTTGTATCTTCAACGTCCCTGGTTGACTCTAGTATTACTTCTTCAACATCGGCATCCTCAAAGTTTAGATGGTTAGAGTGTTGGGGTTCTACTTTGGACCCCTCCATTGGTACCTCAATTTTCATCTGTAATGCACACTGCTCATGACTACTATCCATAATATTGACATATTGAGCATTAAAATCTTCAACTGGTTGACTCAATTGATCCTCTAAGTTGTGAATAGTTTCATCTTGTCTTTCTATCTGTAGCAGTATTTTACTTTGTTGTTCTATAAGAAACTTTAACATATCTTCGATCTTCTTTAGGTCAGCTTCCCGAGGTTCTTTGTTCCTATTATCCTCATAAGAAAACATTGAATCATTATAATAAGGGGTTGGAGGAAGATAAGAAAAATAAGCGCAACCATAAAAGTGACCATCTTGACCACCACACACATCACACACATTCCATACATAAGATTGAGTTGATGCACATAATTCGCTCTCCGAAATATTTTGATAATTTCGCCAAGGGTGGTTTTCATCACAATTAATTGAGATATCTTCAATTAACTACAATAAGAACGTAGTTGAACAAATAGAGATTATACACGGCTTAACTATATAAAAACATGACAAGAATTTATCCTACAAAAGGTTCCATCAAAACCCTAGATAACAAATTAGATATTCATAATAGTATGTAAAAACTACAATACTGAAAGTCATAACCAACAATGAAAAATAGGAAGAAGAAAGAAAAAACTTGTAGAAAAATTCTCAAGCCTTGCTCCTATTGTTCTCTACCTCCTTGGTCAAATCTATGTCAAAAATATGTCCAATCTTTAAAAATACCATTTTCCATGTATATATACCAAGTAGGGTCGGGCCCAAATACTTATACCATCTCCTGCGCAAAAAAGGACAAGTTTTTGGCCTGGATGACCACGGTGTTACCGCGGTCGCGCCCAGACCGCGGCCAGAATGGCCTGCATGATCTGCAGCAGTGTTCTGTTGCGGTCCTACTGTGGTTACAGTTTCGACCACATTTTCACCCTGTTACACTTGGAATTTGGAAAAACGTAAAACATGAAAGTTGTAAACTTTTGAGTTAGATTTCCAACCATATATTGTGGATCCTAAATGGAGACATGAGCAAAAGGTTATGCTAATGTAATAGACAGTGCACAATATGCATCATCGAGTCTTCGTTTGTTCTCAACTATCAAATTTGACCCCCGAACATGATCCCGGCTTAATTCCTTGAGCTTTTACTCAAACTTCAAAGCTTCAAATTACTTAAATTCATTCCATGACATTTGTATAGCTCGGAATCACACCTACAAGGCATAAAACACACAATTAGTGCAAAACACTAGTGATAAAAGCGCAAACCAACTAAAGTGCAGTAAATTAGAGTGTAATAATCAACTAAAATACGTAATTATAGACTATCATCAACACCCTATACTTAAACCATCGCTCGTACTCAAGCAATCAAACTACACATTTTTGGACACAATATTTCTAAATAATTCTCCTAACTCATCATACCACGAGTATTTAAAATAGACTAAGCACAAAAGCGTAACATCTACACCTCAAGATTGGACTCACAAGTACCACGTATTATTCACAACTCACCTACTTATTCTAAGATAGAGGTCACTGACATTACCTTTCCTTCATGAATCAAGTTCCCTCACACAATAAAAGAGAGTAGTTCCACTCAATAAAATTTTAGAACACTTAGGAACTCAAGATAGAAAGAATTCACTCACTCTCAGAAATAACATTTTTATGCCACAAAAGATGCACCATAGGCTTGACCATAGTGCACTACTCTACTAATCAAGCTCATTCAATCTAGGATCAGTTAGAACTTTATTTGGTTGTAATGTAGGCTACGGGACGGATAGGATACATTTAGATATAAGAGTGATACACTTCCCTAAACACTTTAATACATATACTTTAACATTCATACTCCGTACTTATGTCAAGACAAACTCCACCTTCATATAAATATACATCAACTTCCAAATTATTTAAGCACAATTATATCAAGAGTCACCACTATCAAAGAATATTTTTATGCAACTATTTTTTTTTCTTTTTCAATTCAAATGGCTTTTACTTTGTCAAAACAGTGCACTTTTCTCCTTATTTCATTAGTTCCACTCAAAAGCCAAACCAACCACCCCACACTTTAACTTTTACAAAATTCATAACAATTCAAGTGCTTATGAGAGGTTACAATGTTTCAAATAGATGGTCAATTCAAACAAATGAGTATGTCTTGTAATGTTGTTGCCAAAAAATAGGATTACAAGCTCAAAGGGGTTAACTACGATACTAAACAATTAGGTGTGTAAAATATACATATCTAGATCAACAAAGAAATGCCTATCTCACATTCCTAGACTGAATAAAATTACTAATTTCACTTTGCAACACACGGAGCGAGTTCTAGGCATCGAATGCAATGCATTGAATAACTCAAAACCTTATATACATATGGCACATAACTCACTCGGGATTGGATTCATAGACACTGTAGTCAAAGGAGTTAAGCAAAGTTAAGAACACACAATTTAAGGTACTTATAAAGAGTCAAAATTGAGTTTAAGTGTCACAACCAAAGTACTCACTATTCTGATGGCATAACAAAGTCAAGAGATATTGCTTCACTTCAAAACACAACACAATAGCTTCTACTCCTAAAAAAACTAAATATACCCGGTTCAAATAAAACCCTCGGAAATGAACTCTGGTTTAAAGAAAAACCAAGGGGTAATTAGTACGCTACCTAACAAAAGAAAATCTTTTTGTACTTTTTATTTAGACTTAAATCCCTCAAGAAAATTATCTAATAGATCCATCGTCAGGAAAAGTCCATTCTTTTCTATTTTGAAAAAAAATAATTATTCAATTACTAAGACAACTAAAATAGCATTGAAAGTCACTCTGACAATCTTCTCACCCCACATTTAAAATTGGGCATTGTCCCCAATGCACACCATACTAATAATAGGGTAAAATAAACTCCCTGGTAGGCCAAAGGCCGAAGCATTAACAACTCATGGGGTACTCAGACTTCTCCCAAGCTTGATCCTTTGCGCGGGTACCTCACACTTAGTTCCAACCATTTGGTTTGCTGTTGCATCCTACCAATACATATGCTTTCCATGCCCCTAGAAAATAAAAAATTGGCATTACAAAAATAATACAATTAAAGATAATAATAATTAAAAGAAAGCAGTAAAGCTGGGTTTCCTCCCAACAAGCGCTTGATTAAATGTCGCGGCACGCCGTGAATCATTTTCTGCCTCTGCTTTGAACTTATAAATCGCACTCCAAGTTTTGATTCAAGATTATGATTATGCTCTTGGGGCGGTACAAATTCTTGAGAGCCAAAAATTAGATAGAGTCATACGCACTTTTTGGCTCTCGACCGAGGAGTTTCACCTTCCCTAGATGACCTTGAGAATTTCAAAATATAAGGCCCATCTAACTCTTTCTTGGACTCCTCTTTATGCTCGTAAAGATCCATTCCCATTTCACCATCCGAACATAATGTAGAAAAGTGTTTGGAATGAGGTCCAATACGCTCTAATACATGAACTTCAAGATTTTCGACCTCCTCAACACCCAAAATACTAGAGCCAACTAAATTTGTATCTTCAACGTCCCTAGTTGACTCTAGAATTTCTTCTTCAACATCGGCATCCTCAAATTCTAGATGGTTTGAGTGTTGGAGTTCTACTTTGGACCCCTCCATTGGTACCTCAATTTTCATCTCTAATGCACACTGCTCATGGCTACTATCCATAATATTGACATATTGAGCATTAAAATCTTCAACTAGTTGACTCAATTGAGCCTCTAAGTTGTGAATTGTTTCATCTTGTCTTTCTATCTGTAGCAGTATTTTACTTTGTTGTTCTATAAGAAACTTTAACATATCTTCGATCTTCTTTAGGTTAGCTTCCCGAGGTTCTTTGTTCCTATTATCCTCACAAGAAAACATTGAATCATTACAATAAGGGGTTGGAGGAAGGTAAGAAATATAAGCACAACCATAAAAGTGACCATCTTGACCATCACACACATCACACACATTCCATTCATAAGATTGAGTTGATGCACATAATTCGCTCTCCGAAATATTTTGATAATTTCGCCAAGGGTGGTTTTCATCACAATATATAAGGAGGATTAAAAGTAGAATTACCAATGTCAAAACTTTCATAAATCCATGATGCCATATTTTTGTTTGATCAACATGTAAAACAAAAATAAATGAAAATATAAAATACAAAAAATAAAAATAAAAGTAAAAGTAAAAGTTCAAACCTAAAACCTAGTAATATGTACACCTACAGCTACACCATTAGTTCCCCGACAACGGCACCAAAATTTGATCATGCCCAACTATGTCTTACAAAAAGACAATGTTGTCGTTGCAAATATAATCCGGTTTACAAGTCCGGAGTCGAATCCCACAGAGAACTAAGGCTTAGCTACAATTGTTCACAATCACCGAGAAGACAAGCTTAAACAGTTCTTAACTCATAGATATTAAGATTCTTGTATTTAACTAATTAATTAATAAATTAAAATAATAAATTAACAACTAAAGATACTAAGAGTTAGAGACAAGATTAAAGAGGTCTAGAGCTATGATTTCCCCAATTGTCAAAATCCTTCCCGCTATGTCTTCTATAATTTTGACTTTGTATTCTCTACCGATCATGAGCACTATTATTATCATAATTATCTCCCGAGTAATCATGATAATTCACTAGACGCACTCTCCCGAGCTACGCTAGCTAGCTAGCTTTTAATACAGCTCACTTCAGATCGCACCCAAGGCTTAGTTATACTTAATCCCGCCTTTAAACCCTCGGTTGTTGATCCCTCATATACTCTGGGAGTGGTGCTGTTCAATAATTACCTAAATATGCTCTCTCTCCCGAGTTGTGCATACTAAATAGGCACAAATAATTGAGAGCTCTTCAATTAACTACAATAAGAACGCAGTTGAACAAATATAGATTATACTACAGCTCAATTATATAAAAACATAACAAGTATGTATCCTACGAAAGGTTCCATCAAAACCATAGATAACAAATTGGCTATTCATAATAGTATGTAAAACTACAGTACTAAAAGTCATAACCAAAAATGAAAAATAGGAATAGGAAAGAAAATACTTGTAGAAGAATTCACAAGCCTTGCTCCTATTATGTGTCTGCCTCCTTAGGTCAAATCTACATAAAAAATATGTCTAGTCTTCAAAAATACCATTTTCCTATGTGTATATACCAAGTAGGGTAGTGGGAGAAGTGGGGATCGGTCAACTACGGGAGTAGCGGGGAATTCCCCATTTTGCTGTTATTTCCCTTGCCAAATGCGAGGAGAGGGTCCATATCGACCGTATAGGGTAGTGCATTTTCTAAGCTTATCCTATTAGATTGGGATTTAGGATCCCCCTTCCGATGCTGGTGGTGGACTTTTGCCGTCATTATAGAGAGTGTTCTGGACAGCTGGTTCCCTCCCTCTACAAGCTATTTGCTTCTCCTTAAATAAGCAGAGCTGGCCCGAAGGGAGATCACGTTGCAGCACGTGCTGACCCTCTACGCCCCTTAGAGGGTTCTTGCTATGATGATTTAGGCCGTCCCTCGTGGGGCGAGGGCTTGACCGTGAAGTTAGATGATGCGGTCGAGCCTCACACTTATGAAAATTTCTTCTACATCAAAACAGAACATTTGGTGGCATGTGCTACTAAGTTCGCAGAGACTTGGAACCACGGAAGTAAGTCCTTTTATTCGTCAGATTCTCCATTCCATCTCTTTTTTTACCCATGTTCTGATAAGTGTTAACTTTATCTCTTGTTTGTATCTGAACGGCCGCCACTGGCTCCATTGCCCAGCATTCGCAAATGGTCGAGGCCGTGCTCCCTCACGCAGTGGGGATTCACACGTGCCCGTCTTTCCGGGAAAGGCATGGTCGTAGACCTGCTTCTGGTGAGAATTTTAGCTTCCTTTTCTCTTTGTCTTATTCCTTTTCGCCTCTTCTTGACATTGTTCTCTCTTTTATTAGGGAGGACACGCCACCTGGGGGCTCCTCAACTAGCCTTTCATAGACCGGGCGCGACTGCACGACTCATGACAATGTCGGTGCCACATCCAGTTCTGAGGGCGACTTTGATTGAATCATTGGAGTCTCATTCCCCAACACGGTCTGCACCTCGGGCCGAAGAGCCTTCGGGGACCGTACGCCTTAGGGTGGAGTTGCCTTCGAGCGAGGACGAGGAGGGAGAGGAGAGGCCACTGGTCAGGTGTAGGGTCGTATTTATGCCAGCTATGATGGTGATAAACTTGGATTCCCCGCCATCGGACTTGGAGGAGAATACAATGGCGGCGCCCGCCATTGAGGGCGGGTACTCAGTGGGGGTTGTCCCGGTAGGCTCAGGCCAAGATGACATTATCGCTTCGGCAATTCAATTATTAGTTCTAGTTGCTGAGAGGGGAGGTAGTTCCTCAGCAACTGCTTTGGTTGGAGAATCAGGTTCCATTGTGTTGGCGGGGTCAGGAGCCTCGACTTTTCGACTGGAGGATGGAAGGAGGGGCGCCGTAGGCCAAGGGTCTGACTCTGAGTCTGACAAGGACCCTGACGACGTACGCATGCTTCAGGACGGCCACACCTGCTCAACGGTGCGTGCGCATGCGCAGTTCCGTTACGTTGAGATCCCTACGAAGCAGAACTTGCTGATTCAAGAGGAGAATATGGTGCCGTTGTTAGAGGATTTGCGCTCAGAGGCAGAAATCACATTGCAGAGGGGCATCTCAGACGCCGGGCTGATGAGAGAGGCGACCGCGCATGTCCTGAAGGCACGTGTAGTGACTTAGCTTTTCTCTTTGTTTCATTTGGTTGATTTATTTATTCTAATTATTGCTTCGTTCTTGTAGCTATTTTTGTTAAAAGTGGAGAGCATCCGCCAACCTAAAGTACGTTAGGGGATTTTCTCGCCGCTGGAGAAGTACCATCGCTACAGGCACCAGTGCCGCGAGATGCATGAGCGCATGAGGAACGACCCCCAGAACCGAGACCTCGTCAAAGAGCTGGCGAGGTGAGAACTTCAAATGCAGCAGAACCTTGTCATGGTTAATACTCTTGAGGAGCATCTCTGTCATAAAGACGAGGAGATGGAAGCTGAGAGGAGGTTGTTGCTAAGAGGGAATGCTAGTATCGGGACAGGGCGGTAGAGGCCTCTGAGGCTTTGACCAAACAGGTGGTCGCTTTGGATACCGAGGCCACTGCCTTGAGGCTGCAATAGAGGGACGCCATGTTGAGGGTTGGAGCTTTGGATACGGCGGACCACATTCATGAACGGGAATGGGAGTTAGAAAGGGCCGCTGCGGCTTTTGGGAAGGAGCGCTGGAGGACCGCATTAGCGTCCCAGACTACGGTGGATCAGATTACGGCCTTAGAGACCAAGAATCAGCGCTTGAGGGGTTACGATACCTATTTTGGCCCGGCTCGTGATCT
Organism: Nicotiana benthamiana; assembly: GCA_034376525.1. Classification (NCBI taxonomy): domain Eukaryota; kingdom Viridiplantae; phylum Streptophyta; class Magnoliopsida; order Solanales; family Solanaceae; genus Nicotiana; species Nicotiana benthamiana. The sequence continues at coordinate 140,781,168 of CM067341.1, read as the reverse complement.
TTGGACGTTTGCCCAGGCTCAACTTGATGTGTAGAGGAGGCTGTGGGAGGTCGGTATTGTGCTTGAAACTTCTTATGAAGAGGCCCGTCAAAAGGCCCGTTCCGACTGCGACTTTAATCCAGCTTCACTAGAGGTTGATGATGGCACCGATGGTGCTGGTGGCGTGGGCGACACCGAGTAAAGATTTGATGTATTTTTATTTTGTTCGCCATTGGGAGTTTCGATATTGTTTTATTCTTCCTCTCTTTTTTTGTAGAGATTTTTTTTCTTTCTTTCATACTGACCGTCCTTAGCCGAATGTAAGCGGGCGTTGCTCGCACAATATTGTAAATATATTTGTATATATAGGCCTAATTTTCCTGCTACAGGTGTTGTGTATATTCTGAGTTTTCCCTTGTTATTTAGGTTTTTCTATGCACAGGTTTAAATGGTGATGTACCTTGGAGTGAGATTCTGGTAGGCGTGTTAAGTCCCTTGTGTCTTTTGGTCGTAATGTTGCCGGTGGCCTTGGCCATGATAATGATGGTGGTCTTGTCTAGGTAGGTGGTTTTGACCGTCATCGAATCACTTGCTTGCCTTAGTCGGAAACTATGTTAGTTGTTTAGCGGTGATGGCCTTGGCCATGATTAAGCGCTTTTTGTTTATCACTTTCTTTTACTTAGTGTAAATAGGTTGTGGACATTATTTGGCGATAGTGGCAATTAGTCTAAGTCCCAGTTTGGGCGTGGTCGAACTACTGGCCGTGATGGTAAGAAACGTGGCTTTGTACTTCGACAGGGGCCGAACTTTACGTGGCCTAAATTTTAGCTCGATTTGGGCGTACTTACTTGAATAGGGAGGGATATTAGCTTTTTTCTCCGTCCATTGCTCTTTAGATTTGAGGGCGAAGGCGTTCGGCTTTGTTGTTTGAGCGAGATTGGGTTTGTGATGGTGAAGCATATGGCACAAGTCTCATCTCGACTTGTAGTTGAACTTTTCGGCGAAGGCACGTAGCCCAAATCATTGTTCAACCGTAGTTGAATTTTTTAATGTTTTGTTGGGAAAGGCACATAGCCTGAGTCCCAGTTCAATTGGTAGTTGAACTTTTTGGTGAAGGCACGTTGCCTGAGTCATTGTTCAACCGTAGTTGAACCTTGCAATTTTTTGTTGGCGAAGGCGCATAGCCTGAGTCCCAGTTCAACTTTTAATTGAACTTTTTGGTGAAGGCACGTATCCTGAAGCTCTGTTCAATCGTAGTTGAACCTTGTAATTTTTTGTTGGCGAAGTCGCATAGCCTAAGTCCCAGCTCAACTTGTAATTGAACGTTTTGGTGAAGGCACGTAGCCTGAGTCATTTTTCAACCATTGTTGAACCTTATAATTTTTTTTGGCGAAGGCGCATAGCCTGGGTCCCAGTTCAACTTGTAGTTGAACTTTTTGATGAAGGCACGTAGCCTGAGTCGTTGTTCAAGCGTAGTTGAACCTTGTAATTATTTGTTGGTGAAGGCGCATATTCTGAGTCCCAGTTCAACTTGTAGTTGAACTTTTTGGTGAAGACACGTAGCCTGAGTCATTGTTCAACCGTAGTTGAACCTTGTAATTTTTATTGGCGAAGGCGCATATCCCGAGTCCCAGTTCAACTTGTATTTGAACTTTTGGCGAATGCACGTAGCCCGAGTCATTGTTCAACCGTAGTTGAACCTTGTAATTTTTTTGTTGGCGAAGGCGCATAGCCTGAGTCCCAGTTTAACTAGTAGCTGAACCTTTTGGTGAAAGCACGTAGCCTGAGTCGTTGTTCAACCTTCGTTGAACCTTGTAATTTTTTTTGGTGAAGGCGCAAAGCCTGAGTCCCAATTCAACTTGTAGTTGAACATTTTGGTAAAGGAACGTAGCCTGAGTTGTTGTTCAGCCGTAGTTGAACCTTGTAATGTTTTGTTGGCGAAGGCGTATAGCTTGAGTCCCAGTTCAACTTCTAGTTAAACATTTTGGTGAAGGCATGTAGCCCCAATCGTTGTTCAACCGTAGTTGAACCTTGTAATTTTTTGTTGGCGAAGGCGCATAGCTTGAGTCCTAGTTCAACATGTAGACGAAATTTTTTGTGAAGGCACGTAGCCCGTATCTCTGTTAAACCGTAGTTGGACCTTGTAATTTTTTTGTTGGCAAGGCGCATAGCCTGAGTCCCACTTCAACTTGTAGCTGACGTTTTGGTGAAGGCACGTAGCCTGAGTCGTTGTTCAACCGTAGTTGAACCTTGTAATTTTTGTTGGCGAAGGCGCATAGCCTGAGTCCCAGTTCAACTTATAGTTGAAATTTTTAGTGAAGCCACATAGCCTGAATCTTGTTGTGTCGGTGTTTGAGGGTTGAAACTCGGTTTTGATTCGAGATCTTGAGCAGCTCACGTGCTATCCGCCCAATCGGGGTATGTAGGCTGGCTTGAGGTGACTCTTGGTTTGAGATATCTCCATGCCAATTTCTGGCTGGATCTCGCATCAGGGATGCGGGGGTGCCTTACAAAGATCCTCCCTCGGAGGGAGGGGGGGATAGGGGAGGGGAACTTCTTCTTCTTCTTCTTGCTTGTACAATCCGAGAGAGGAGTGACATAGGAGTTGGATCTCGATTCGAAACCTTCAAGTTCCCTTTGTCCGATATATCGCTTTAGCTTGTTTCAGCTGGTTGTTCTTTGGCGTTTCTTTCCTTTTGGTCCAGGGAAGAACTACGCGATTCTGCTATGAAATCCCCACAGACGGCGCCAAATTGTTTAGCTCAAAGTTATCATACACTTTGCAAGCATAAAACAATAAAATTAAATTGAGGGTCAATCATGGCAGGTCGTAATAATCGGGGAACCAAATGGAAAGTACAAGAGACAAGTGTTATTTGTTAGAAGAAAAAGTGTAGGGATCTTTTATTGATAATATTGATTCAGTCTGCCTCTCTATGGAGAGGTTCAGAGCATTACAATCATGTTCGATCTTTTCTCGGGAAAAATAAAGAAGAAGAAGAAGAAGAAGCAACCCCTTTCTAGGATTCATTCTCTTAGTATGTATATATGCGAGATGTGTGAGCTGGCAATAGCGGCCATGAAGTAGGGGTAAGGTCTGCGTATACACTACCCTCCCCAGATTCCACTAAGTAGGATTATATTGACTTCTTGTTGTTGTATTTGTTAAAATAATATAATATTAATATAATACGATATATTATGAAATGATATGTATACGACCGTCCAAATGTGCGCTACTTCTTTAATTGCTTACTTGCAGTCTATAATCATGCTAGTTCTTCTTTTTGACATGCCCTTCTTTACGGCGTCACAATCACAAATCTCATCGATCAAAAGCATGAGTTAACTTGGAAAGAAGTTAAAAGTCCTTTGTGATATTTTCTTCAACAAAAGAACTTAAAACTTTAATTTGAAAAGAAACTTATGTGTTGAAAGATATCTCATAGATTTCCTTCAACATTATGAATACTTAATTTTTGCACTATTTTAACATTTCCTAAAATCGTTAATGTTTTGTTTTATAATTGCTTTTCTCAATTTTTGTGTTTTTATTACATATTTCCTATCATAAAAATACAAAACAAAGTAGCTCTTTCTTCAATTGTGCATTTTAGGAATTAACTAATTGTTCAACTGATAAATTAGTCTAGTTAATTGATTATTTGACTAAGTTATTTAATTAATAAATTTATTTGTGTAAATTTAATTTAATAAGTAGGATTAAGGAAAAATGGGCTAGAATTAAAATGATTTAAGTGGACAAAAATACAATTCAGTGGCTGCCAAGGCAGAGCTTGAAGTGATGTCGTTCTGCAGTAAGTCAAAGAGATCAAATCTCAGCCTTTCATTATTCTTTTTTTTCCTTTTTAATATTTTTTTGTATCCATTAATCTCGAAAAAATGTACAAGGTAGAGCTCTAGTAGTAGCTTTGACTTGCTACTACTTCTTTACATCACAATTATCTCTACTAAGTATCTAACTACTCTTCACTAATTACAACTAAGTATAGAAGTTAGCTAGTACAAAACATTCTATGGAAAACTATTTAGCTGCCTCAATCCATTTTGCCAGTGACGACAACTCCTTCCTCGAATATGGATATGTAAAGCAACTTCTCTGCAAATCTGATTTTCCTCATATACTTTCTTTTCAAGTCTAATAATGTTCCTCTCCCTCCATATTAAAGCAACAGTACTGATAAACACTCCAGCTGTTATAGCATTTAATCCCAGTCTGCTCTTTGCTTTGCTGTTTACCCATTGCAACTTAGTGTCCCAGTCTCCTACTGATCTTTGATGTCCCAGCCATAAACAGAGTCGAGCACACAGATGTCTCGCAATTGTGCATTCAAAAGATAAGTGTTTGAAGGATTCAACATTCTGCTGGCAGAATACACAAGTTGCAGGCACTAGGATGCCAATTTTCTGCAATCTGTCCACTGTTGGTAGCCTCTGATGTGCAGCTAACCACATAGTGAATCGATGTCTAGGATGAACATTGGCAAGCAACAACAAGTTCTTCCAGTCAACTTTGCAGAAGTAGGAATCGGAGTGAGATACTTCTTCTTGATCTGAAATTGGTCCAGTTTGCACATACCTTGTAATCTGTTTAACAAAGTCCCCTGGAGCAACTGATTCCCCATAATGGCATCTCTACTGTCCAATATTTTCCTCATAACCCAAGAAGCAGTCTTAGGAGTAGTCATTGTTTCAATAGCTTCCTGTTTAATGTAGTAGCTGTGCACCCACTTTATCCAAATGCAATCCTTCTTTCTAGTTAAATCCCAAAGATGCTTGCAAATTGCTGCTTCGTTCCATGCCTTCAAGTCAAGTATATTCAGTCCACCTGCTGTACTAGTTCTGCACACCTTTCAAGCAACTAGTGGCTTCCTAGAAGAATTAGCCCTTCCAGTCCACAGAAATGTTCAGCAGATAGTTTCAATAATTTTCATCACTTTCTTAGGCATAATGAAGATTTGAGCCTAGTAGGTTTGCATTCCAAAAATGACAGCCTTCATCAGCTGACATCTTCCAGCATATGAGAGTAATTTTGTACACCAGCATGTTATCTTGGATGTTATCTTCTCAATCAGTGGCAAATAGTGACAGATAGCCTGTTTCTTGGAGTTTAAGGGTATCCCCAGATACCTAAATGGCAGCTCTCCTTCAATGAAACCCAGTATTCCCAGAATTGCCTCTCTGACATTCTGCTCTATTCCAGCCATATATATGGCACTCTTGTTAACATTTGCATGCAGCTTCAGAGAATCTGTGGAAAGCCACCTTTAAGATTCTAATAGAAATAAGATCAGCTCTACAGAACATTAACAAGTCATCAGCAAAGCATACATGAATACTGTTAATCTTCCTGCATTTACGATGAAAATTGAAATCACCATTCTTGTGTAGCTGCCCCAATTCCCTGTTTAAATACTCCATAGCAATCACAAATAGACAAGGTGACATAGGATCACCCTGCCTAATACCCCTCTTAGCTTTGAAAGGTTTTGCTAAACCCCCATTCATAATAAGAGAATAAGAGACAGTAGTAACACAAGTCATAATCCATTGGACAAATTTAGCAGGGAATCCTAAATCAATAGGAACCTGCTTAAGAAAACTCCATTCCAAAGTATCATAGGCCTTTCTCAGATCCACTTTCAATACACATCTGGGAGACACTCCTTTCCGAGAGTATCCTTTGAAGATTTCATGGCTAAGTAGAATGTTATCAACTATGCTTCTTCCTTCAATGAAAGATGATTGAGCCTGTCCAATTAGGTCACCAATAACACTCTTCATTCTGTTAGTAATGACTTTTGATATGATCTTATACAAGGTTGTGCAGCAAGCTATGGGCCTGTAGTCTTTAACAGTTGCATGAGCTTTAACTTTGAAACAAGTGCAATAGCTGTTGTATGAATCATTTGTGGCATTTGTTTGTGGAAAAGAAGTCATTTGTAGCAGCAAGAATATCATCTTTGACTAATTCCCAGTTCTTGGTGATTCCATAGGGAATCCAACCACTCCAGGTGCTTTATCCTTAGGCATCTCCATTATTGCTTCTGTGATCTCCCTCATTGTAACCTCTTGTATCAGCATTTTTTGTTGTGGTAGAGTTAAACAGGTACCCTCCTTTATGATAGCTGTGTTTACACATGGTAATTCCCCAGCATAATCTCCCATCAATGATTGGAAAACACTGATAAACTCCTGTTCCACTGCCTTGGGATCTGTCAGTTTTAAACCTGTATCAGTATATATGGAGGTTATGCTGTTCTGACTGGTTCTGATCTTCCACTGATCATAGAAGTACTTTGTATTGGCATCACCACAATCAATCCAGGAAGCTATGGATTTCTGTCTCATTATTTGTTCCTCCACAATGCTACATTTCTGAATTTCTTCAAGTGTTGTTCTTTCCTCATTAAACAGAGTTTGTTGTAATGGAGTGTGCTGTAACTGGTTTTGGATAATACCTAATTTCTCTGTAGCCTGTGCAAGTGTTTGCCCATATGAAGCCATATAAGTATTAATCTCCTTTAGATGTTGTTTCATACTCTTTAATTTACTCCAAGTCTTCTGCATAGGTTCACCCACATAATTTGGCCTCCAGACTTGTTGTACAATATCATGAAACTGAGGGGATTCCATAACATTGATAAATAATCTGAAGGCATTAGATGAAGCAGCTTCTGGTCATCACATTTGACAAGTATAGGAGAGTGGTCATATATTGATGGATTCATAAAATCAGCTTCAATGTGCCCATACTATTGTATCCACTGATAGTTACCTAATGCCCAGTCAATCTTACTATATACCCTTGACGAAACATCCTGCTTGTTTCTCCAAGTGAAATGCCATCCTTTTCCCCTGAGAGGAGTAAGTTGCAAGTCATCAATGACACTTCTGAAACCTTTAACTTCAGCATCAGTTACATGTGATCCAATTATGTCTTCAGTTCTTAAGACATTGTTAAAATCGCCACTCAGCAGCCAATTGTCCTGGCCAGATATATGTATTTTCCTCAGATCCCTCCACAACTGCTCTCTTTGGTTGCCATCATTCTGAGCATAAATGACACAGAAGTGAGTTTTGAATTGACTGTTGGAATCTTCAATGAAGCACTGAATGAATTGATCAGTTACTTGGGAAACTTGAAGATGGATATGAGGTTTCCAAAGAAGCTAAATTCTCCCATTTAGCCTTTGAATAATTGCATTGGACATTCCATCCATTTGCAATCTTCCTTTGTATTTGCTTTGCTTTATGTTCCTTAACTCTAGCCTCTATACAACCCAGCATATCTACTTTATTGACTACAAGAAAGGTCTTCAACTCTTTCTGCTTATGGGCTAGGTTTAGCCCCCTAATATTACAAGTGACAATAATCATATCAACTTGGGATTTAGGTATTGAGAAGGCCCAGGGTCAATCTGCTATCCCCTTCTACCAGCATCTAGCACTTCAACAATTGCCTTTCCTTTTCTGCTATTTACTTCCATTTCATCAATGATGTAAATAGATCCACTATTTACTGTTACATTCTGCTCATGTATGTCTATAATTTGCTTTGCATCCTGTTAAGAAGGCACCATTGTAATAGAGATTTCCCCAAGCCCCCCAGCTTCCTTATTATCTGATTGCTCTGGCAATATCTCCTGTGAATTTAATTTTGTTCTATCTCGATCCTTTTTAACCAGCCATTCTTGTTTTACTTACTTTAAATACTTCCTCATTCTGGTCCTCTGCTTCTTTGGCTTCCCCCTTCATCCAACACCTGTTCTTTATCAAAGCTAGAATTATACCAGCAATCAATAGTATCATGGCCAAAGTTCAGACAGTGATTGGAATATATAGGTTTCCAGTCATATTCAATCAACTGAGTTTTCAGCCCAAAAGGAGTCTCAATCTCTATCTGATCAGGTAGAGAGTATGCAGCATCAACCTCCACTAGTACCCTAGCATAAGATATTTTGTCATAATGGGCTGTGAACTTGTCTGTATACAAAGGATTTCCCACTGCACTAGCCAACTTGCTCAATGCATCAATTGGCCAATATCCTGCAGGTAGTCCCGAAAATCTAATCAACACTGGCACTGTACTCAGCATGTCCTCCTGGAAAGAGAAATCACTTTCCCAGGGTTTCAACACCATTGGCTTATTCCTATAAGAATAAGGACTAGATTGAATAACTTGATCTCTGTCCTCTATAGTTTTGAATCGGAAAATGCAATAGCCCTCAGAGTGAATCAGTATCTGAGGCTTAGAGACGAAATTCCACACATGCAACACAAAATTGTCCATAGTCTTATCAAACGACGTCTCACCAATTATGTACCCAATTAAGGAAGTCCTCCAGTAATCAGTCTGTGATTTCAAATCATCTTCACTTAATTTTACAATTTTCTTACCATCTCTTTCAGTAAGAGAAATAAACGAGAGCGTTTTCCCCATTTGTGAACTTCGATTACCTCTGACAATATCACAGCAGATGGAGTAGGTTTCTTGGAGCTACTAGATTATGAGAAATGTAAGCAACGCACAGCTGAATTTGAGTTTCCTTCCAGTTTACTCACTTGTTCAGGCATATCATCCTCAACACCACCATCGTCATGAATCGCCTCAATTGATTGGAACTTTTGTGGAAGAAAGCTACCAAAAGTGAGTGGTTCAAATTCCCTTGTAACTCCATTAGCAGGTGTGATGATCTGCGCAGGGACGGGATGTGCAGTTTTACGACGACGCGCCATTTTTCTCGGCACAATCGCAACCTTGCTATTGTGCGCCAAGAGCAAATAGTGCTCAGGTTAACGTGCGCCTCATAGACGTTCCTTCATCGCCTTTCATTATTCTTGATATGGTCCATAATCATTTTATTTATCATTTAAAAGGCTCCAAAATCAGATTTTTGGCCTCGTTCTCCCAACACCAAACACTAAAGCTCTCTCTCCTCTCTCCTTCCCCCTCTTCTGTGGCCGCCTCTCCCTACAGCGGCGCCGCCCGTCGGAGGCCTTCAACCACTACCATCACCACCAAATTTATATCATTCTCTCAGTCTCTTCCTCCTCTACCTGTTCCTAACCCCATATCCCCTAAATACTCTCCAATCCCCCTTAATTTAGTTTTGACTGAAACCCTAGCGGACACCTTTTTAATAATCGTCAACTTCCAAACCTTTACACTCCCACAAATCCTACATAAACATATCGATATCAAAGAGATGTGCATTTCCTTGCTAATTTCACTCTCAAATCCTGACCTCTGCCTCCGCCGGTTCCGCCCGGTGCCACCACTGCTGCAGGCCGACCACCATTGAACCAAACCTTGTAACTGATCTTGTAGCATAAACACGACCCGACAACACCTTTTTCTCCTTAACGTCATTTGGAATCAACCGGTATGCGGAAATTCATATTTGCCGGCACATGACATCGAGAAAACATTGCTAGGGGGTTCGCCTTGCTGCGGTTCGCATCGTCTTTGAGAGTCGAGGGCAATTTGATTCAGTTGCTATGGTAAAATCCTATTTCCCCTTTTACTTTTCTGATTTTTGCTTCTGTAATTAGTTTTAGGTCTAGTTTAATGGTACATTTCTTATCGTTAATTTCTCGTTCTGATCGTTGTTGATCTTCGTCTGATAGTTTAGCCATGCTCATTCAATTTCTGTTTTTTTGCAAGGTTTCCTGATTTCAATCGTTCGCTATTAGTTCTCATAAACCGATTAGCTTTATACTAGTTTGTTTGAATACTTAGTTTGGTCGCATTTGAAGTCTTGTTTCTTGCTTTGCCAATTCATTGTTAGTCTGAGCTTGAGAGTGTTTAGCTCGAATTTCAATCATGCTGATAAAAGCTGAATACTTGAGTGTAGGGTACTTGTTTGTCTGCCTTTTACAGTTCAAAAGACAAAGCAATAAACTCGTTTGTACTGGTTCTTTTTGATAAGACATGCATGCTTTCAGTCGATTCCATGTTTATTTGGATATTATGATCTAATTTATCTGAAAATGATTGTTTGAATTATAAGACTGATTTTGATTTCTTTTTATGTTGTGGCCGTATGTTTAAGCATATTCCTCATGTATTAGTATCTAAGTAATAAAACAATTACTCTGGTTAAAAAAAGAATTACAATTGCTTCGACCCTAGAAGAATTTTGGCTCATTAATCGGATGAGGTTCCCTGTTAGTTGGTTTGTTTTAGTTGAAACTGGTTCGCACGTTCTTTACATTGTATAGTCATTCTTCGTGAATAATATAAGGTAGAAGAACTTATTTTAATTGAACTATATTTTGGAATATGCTTATTTGATCACTAGTTATGTCCGGTCCCCCTTCCCAGTCGCTTCTGCGAGCTCAACTATCTTCTGCGATGTTGCTTCTACGTAGGGCTGTACATAGATCGAGTTGGTTCGAATTTTACAATTACCCAACCAAACTAATTGTGTCGGGTTATTAAATCTAAAGACCAAACCAAACCAAATAAACTCGGATTTTTCAATATCGGTTTTTCTCGGGGTTTTTCGGTTTTCCGGATTTTTTTCGGTAAAATCTTCTTAGAACAAAACATACAACGTATGCTCAAAATATTTCTTTAATCCTAGTAAGATACAACTATATAAAGTACTTTCCAAGAAAATAATACAAAATATGAGATATGTCATGACTCATGACATTATCCTAAAATATTCAACAATAAAGACAATAAAATTATATAATATAAATATTGTCAATTAAAAAGCCATAATAAAAATAAACATAATCTAAAAACACTAATTCAAGCTAAACTATATAGACTAATAAGGGAATATTAATTATATGCCTAAAACTAAAGCAAAATAAAAATAGGTTATCTAGTTTTATCTAAATTATTGCAAAACAAAATATAGACACTCAATACATTCCCGTTCGTAATATTGAATTGAATGTATTTTGTTAGCATTAGTATTGATTGCTAGCATTATTTAAACTACTCATATTAATTGCTATAAAACTTATTGGAGCATTAGAAAGTTCTTAATCCAGCCTTGAAATAATACCTTAAAAGATAAAATTATGAAAATTTTAAGAAATATTTATAAATTACATAACAATAAGTATATTTATATATTAAATATATCTAAAATTTCTATATATGTCATATCGGGTTGGTTTGGTTTCGATTTGACTTTCTTTAGTTAAAACCAAACCAATTACGGTCGGGTTTTTTTTCCGACACTAAACCAAGTCGGATTTTTTTTCTCGCTTTGACTCCGATTATCGGGTTGGTATGGTTTATCGGCTTCCTTTGTACACCCCTACTTCTACGACCTAGACAATGCAGAAGCGATCACACCTGTTGCTGCCCAACTTCATCTAACATAAATTCCTGCAGCTTCAACAAGTTCAAAATCCAATCCGTTAACCTTTCGAAAATCACCCGAGGCCCTTGGGTCCTTAACCAAATATACCAACACGTCCCAAAGTGTAATACGAACTTTGTCGAGTCCTCAAACCATAATAAAAAATGTAGTAATATTGAATCACGCCTCGATTTAATTTGTAAGTTTATGAATTTTTCAAATTTTACAATTTGTGTTGAAATGTATCAAATCAATCAGGAATTACTTTAGATATTACACACGAGTCATAAATGACGTAATGGAGCTTTTCCAATTTCCGGAATTGAAATCCTACCTCATTTTCAACAATTCAACCTTCTGTCAAACTTATAATTATTTCAAAACTTCAACTTTTTCAATTTTCGTTAAATGCGCTAAATTTTCCTACGGACTTTCAAATTCAATTCTGGACAAACGCCTAAGTTAGAAATCACCATATGAAACTATTGGAGTTATCAAAAATTATTCTGGAGTCGTTTGCTCAAAAGTTAAATTCCAATCAACTCTTTTCTTTTAAGCTTCAAAAATAAGAATTGTTCTTACAATTAAATTTCGAATCTTCCGAAAAGCAAATTCGACTGCAAAAGCAATTCATAATCTATATTGCGCGGACTCTCCAAAATACTGCCACACCCGTATTGCACGGACTCTCCAAAATACTGACGCACCCATATCGGATTCTCCAAAAATATATTGCTTTTAGAGAATTCAACACGCACTCGACAATATTATCGGAGAGTCCGAACAATATAGGTCATAATACATATTACGAAATTTCTCAAGACTTTAAGTCAGAATAGGATGTTAATTTTCTAAACGACGACAAGTCGGGTCGTTAAAAAAGGTAATGTCAACTCATTTAGAATACATTTTATTCTACCGTTTCATTCTTATTGCTTCAACTTTGTACTTAATCTATTTGGTATAATCAACTTTGCTCTATCTCTAATTTCTATTTTTCGCCAATATTTTCTTATGGAAACAAATTTATGTATTATAAGAGTTTTTTCAATTTGAAAAATAATTTTTTGTATGTGATAATTTTAAAAGAAGTGAACTAATTTTTTTTCTATTAGTTCTAAAAACTTAATTAGTTGTTCTTAACTGTAAGGAGATTTATTTATTTTATTTTATTTAATTCTGAGTATTAGCTCATCTAAATTTTTAAATAATTAACTATAACTATAAATTTATCCAATAAAATTTATTTTGAAAGGGTGTATCTATCTAATATTTTACTTTGGATCTTTGTATTTGTAGAATCTTTAATGTTACTAGTTGAATTTTAAAATACAGAATAGTTTACAAAAGGCATGCTTGAGTTATAGAGGCCAGAGGTAGGGGTGCTTATCGGGCGGATTGGGTGGCTTTTTACTCTTAACGGTTTGGCTTAACGGTTATCGGCTTTTAAATGTATTAATCCGTTAGCCACCCGATAAGATATCGGGCGAATTGGTATCGGGTTAGCTATTATAGGACGGTTATTGGGCAGTTTATCGGCCTAACATACATGTTCACTAAATATCTCTTATTCTCCTCATCTTAGAAATAATGAATTGCCATAAAAAATAATTTTAGAGACAATATGATACATTCAATTTTCTTTGCCAGAGCCACTCAATTTGATTCCCGTGATTAGGAAATTAGCCTTACCATCTCCGGCATGTTGCCAAACAGGAGGATTAAAATAAAAAATAAATTAAAAATACAACCGAAAAATTTCTAGATCCAGAGATATAAAATGCTTAGAAGTAGCAATAAACCTTTTTAAATCATTTTCAAGGGTTTTGGTTTTTTTATATTTAACATATATATATATATATATTCTTAACGGGTTAACAGATTAGCCGTTAAGAAAATTGAATAATCCATCCCCAAACGATAAGCCATTAATAAAAAAATTCAATCCGTTCCCCGTCCGTTAAGCCGTTACCAGTAAGCCGTTAAGCTTCGATTTGGATCGATTTTCAGTTTCGGATCGGTTTTGAACAACCCTAGCCAGAGATACTCTCATTTATATTAAGATACAAGAAACTATCAATGAAACTAACTCCAACAATTGCGTCCAATGCTAATTACAATAATATCCTTGTCACCTTCCCTCAATCTGAAGTTGAGGAACGAACATAAAGATTGGACATAAACTCCTTGAATTTTGCAGCAGAGACAACTTTAGTAAAGACATCTGCAAACTGTTGCGAAGTTGGAACACGAGAAATAGTAAGGTCACCTTGATTAATCTTCTCTCGAATAAAATGATAGTCCAAAGCGACATGTTTCGATCTGGAGTGAAACACTGGATTATGCGTCAGATGTATGGCACCAATATTATCACATTGTGCAAGAATAGGAGTACGCATATAAATGCCCAAGTCACGTAAGATAAGTTGTATCCATGTAGCTTCAGCAGTTGCTACAACGAGTGCACGATATTCAGCTTCTGTGCTGGAGCGGGAAACAGTAGGTTGTTTCTTTGTAGACCAAGAGATCAAGTTATTCCCAAGAAAGATGCGAAAGCTAGATGTTGATTGACGAGTTGCCGCACAACCTGCCCAGTCCGAATCTGAAAATATTGTTAGAGAGACGAAGGACTGTTTATAGAGCTGCAAGCCATGAGAATGTGTTCCTTTAAGAAAACAGAAAATTCCCCTAACCGCTTGAAGATGAACTAGCCGAGGTTGATGGAGAAATTGTGAAGCCATGTTCACAGCAAATAGTATATCCGGCCGCATAAATGATAAGAATTGAAGGCTAACAGAGAAGGATCATCAAGAAGTGGTGTAGCATCAGAATGCCATTTAGTTTTGCTGTAAAGAGAAGTTTGAACAGGTTTAACTTCTGCCAAATAAAAGTTATGCAAAAGATCCAATATATACTTCCTTTGCGACAAAAGAACCCCATCATTATTATGAACTATCTACACGCCAAGAAAATAGTGAAGATAGCCAAGATCTTTCATTTTGAATTCAGATTTCATGGATGTTATAAATTGAGAACAAGCACCATGGATGATCCAAAAATAGCAATGTCATCAACATAAACGAGTAGAATCAAAATAGCACACTCTCTGCGAAAGATGAACATGCTATGATTTAAGATAGATTGTGCAAAATCAAGGTCCAAAAGCAAGTCGAGTAAACCACGCCCTAGGCGACTGTTTCAACCCATAAAGTGCACGTCTTAACTTGCAAACATGGTTTGGATAATCTGTATGTTCAAAACCTCTGGGTTGGCACATATAAACAACTTCATTTAACTCACCGTGTAAAAAGGCATTAGAGACATCCAGTTGATGCATACACCAATTATTACGAAGGGCTAAAGATAGCACTAGACGGACGGTGCTCATTTTGATCACAGGGGCAAAGTTATATGTATAATCTAAGCCTGGTTGTTGAGAAAATCCTTGTGCAGCCAAACGAGCTTTGAAGCGGTCGATAGAACCATTAGCACCACCTTTATCTGATGTACCCATTTATTCCCTACAGTGTTCACACCGGGAGGTGGAGGAACTAATATCCAAGTATGGTTTTGTAGGAGAGCGTTAAACTCTTCACTCATTGCATTAAGCCACCTAGGGTCCTTTGTAGCTTGTGTGAAGGAAGTCGGTTCAGAAGGTGTACTGAAAGAGACACTAAGTGAGGGAAGAACACGTGGTTTTAGAGACCCTGTCATAGAACGAGTAATCAAGACATGTGAACGAGTACCTGGTTGTTCGGAAGTTAATGGTTGAGAGTAATTAGAATTATTAGGAGACACTCATCATGGGTTGATGCTGGACATGGAATAGAGCCATCAACCAAAGAAAGAAGGTTGTGACTTTTTAGAACAGTAAGAAAAACCTTTTTCCATGTAAGATAATTAAGATATGTCAACTCAATAGGTACAAAACCTTAATATTAGAAATAGTTGGAGGAGGATTTGGAAGACACAAAGAGGATTGAGTAGAGATCGTCTGATTTGGAGAAGAAGTTTGAGTGGAAGAAGAAGTTGGGGAAGCCATGGTGCTCTGATAGCAAGTTGAATTTTAAAATACAGAATAGTTTACAAAAGGCCTGCTTGAGTTTTAGAGGCCAGAGGTACTCTCATTTATATTAAGATACAAGAAACTGTCAATGAAACTAACTGCAACAATTTACATAACTAAGAATTAGGGAGCAAATAATTTTTCATCACCAAACATTAGTAAATAACATTCATAAACATTTACATGATTGTAATAAGGAAAAAATTACTAATAACTCAATCATACTCACTTTAGATTCCCAGGAGTTTCTACATAGTTCAAATAAAGAAATATCTAATAAATAAAATTTAGCTGATTCTAAAATACTAAATATTAGGTAAATAATCAAATTATAATGAATAGTTTACACAATTTAAAGACTATTTTAAAAATATAAAAAAGACGAAAAATATTTCGCTAAAGGACTTAATGATTTTAATATAACTAGTTTTGATTACGTGTGTTGCACGTGTGTTCCATGTCAGTAGGTTTACTTTTTTTAAATTATAAATATTATCAAAACACGTGATGAAGGACAAATGCACCATACAACTACCGGGTTCAACTAAACTCGATACTTTTGATGCGGAGCATAAATTTGTGTAAGAAATCACTAAAACTGCAATAAATAGTAGATATAAACGATAAGTTTAAATGATGAACCCATGGAACTAAAATCCTAGATCCGCCTCTGCATGTGATTGAGGAATGAATAAAATGTAAAGAAAATAAATCCAATTTCAAAACAATATAAGATTATAGTACATTGAAACACTCTCCGAACATTCCTTGCCTAAAACATCTCCACAGGAAGGGCTGATGGACAACCCAGAATTTCAACCTTGTTTTCCTATTTTCAGAGTGAGTAAATTAACAAAAAGAGAGTTCACCGCAAGTAATATAGATAAAAACATCAAAATATAAAGAGAGAGGATAGAGTTAAGAGTACCTCTCCGAAAGCTGCATTTACCGCCACAGATTCAGAGAAAGTTTATATTGGTGGGATATAGAGGATCTAAAAATCTGAACTAAATTGAATAAAAGTTACACTCGAACTCGTTCGAATTAAATAAGTTACATTCGACCTCGTTTCGAGTTAACTCAGTATAGGTTACATCTGACCTCGTTTGACATAACACATACCGACCCTCGGCCATGATCAAAGCTGAGTTCTGCGTCGACCTCATTCAACACACATAAACCTAATTTTTACGACTAAAGCGACCAAACGGCAAAACCAAAGAAAGGCATACAAACCCGAACAAAAAGGTAAAGAATCAGGTATGAACAACAAAAATGGCATTTGACAAAATATTTTTATTTACAAAGTCTAGAACAAATGCACATAATACGTAAAAGTCTACAAACAAAAAGAAAGAAAAATAACTACTCGCCGCCTAACCCAACAGCGCCATCTACTTGACCGCCTAGGTCATCTCCATCCATCTCTCCACCATTACCATCGCCACTGCCATGAGGATACTCATCCTCATACCAGGCATCTTGTTTAATTCGGTCCACGCTCATATCCTCCTCGTCATCACCAGCCTCCGGTGTAGCGGGGTTATAGCCACAAGCAATCCGAGTTGTACGTGCCTTGGAATGAGCATCCTCGAAGTTGGCCTCAGAATCTTTCTCCGCCGCTATCAAGTCCCTAAATATATCCAGTTGGGCCTTGGCGTGGATCCACGTCTCAGGCAGATCCCACAGAATATAAGGAAAGGCAGAAGTGCGAGAGGAGGACGACTGAGCCAATAATTGTGCCTTCTCAGCCTCAAGAGCGACAACTCGGTCATTTACGCCCGAAGCCACTTTCTCCAACTACCCTATTCGCTCATCGAGCCGCTCCTCTCTAAGCCTCGCCATCACCAAATCATTCTCCCGATCTGAATGAAGAAGACAAATTACGGCCTTTAGAGCCTCCACTTTCCTCGAAGCTTCCAATCGAGCCGATTTCGTCTTCTCTAAGTCCGCTGTCTTCTCGGCGACCTCGTCACTCAGAGCATCCGCCTTGATTAGACATTCGTCGAGCTCGGCCCCGCAGCGAGATTAATTGGGCTTGTAGATGACACATTGGGCCTCCAGTGCTTTGCTCACCTCGAGCTCTTGTTCTTTATCTCCCATCGCCCCTCGAGTCCTTTGCTTACCTCGAGCTCGTCTCATAGAGCTTGGAAGTTTCCACTCCTACCAAATTGCTTGCAGATCTCACCACATTTATTGCGATGCTTATGGTGCTTTCGCTTTATCTTCTAGAAAATGGTCTTGCGCCTCTCCTCCCGAAAAGCACTCTTGATCTCCAGAATAATGGTCTAAGGAAAAAGAGAGGAAGAAAACCAAAGTCAAACAAAAAATAAAAACAAAGTGCAAGGCACAAAAATTAAAAAGGTCGGAAAACTTACCCTATGGATGAGGCCGACTATACTCGTGCATCGTCCAGTTTCTCTAGGGTTCTGCCCTCCAAATCAGAGTAAAGAGAATCTAAGAAAGGGACCACATTCTCTGTGTTAACCAGTAGATCCCGATCCATAGGAACTACCATGGTCTACGAGGACCCTTCTAACCTAACTTCAACACGAGTAAACCCCTCGCTCTACATTCAAACCTCGTCGGCGTCAAGATCGGAGCCCGTCTCATAGCTGTCCTCGGAAACCCCTTTACTTCTATCATCGGTAGACGAGGTGGGAACATCAATTGATCGCGAGGATGACAACTCATATGGCCGCACAGTACCAAGAACCTCAAGAACCTCCACGGACGGCCCACCAACTCCAACATTGGCATCTTGAAGGGGCACGTTATCTATGTCTTCCGCTGATGGAGGGACCTCAGCTAGCTGATCCGCATCATCTTCGAGCATTATGGTCGCCGGCTTGTGGTCATTTCTTTTCAAGTCCACGACTTGAATGGTCCCATTGCCAACTTCTACTGATCTCCTTTTATGAGAGACCAAACCCACGTCGCCAGGCAACGACTCCTGTTCTTCATCTATCAAAAGACACAATAGGGAAGTAGAGAGTTTCGTTGCTGGTGCAGTCGATGACCCGGACGATCTAACTATAGTAGGAGGTGAAATGGCAGTAGATACCTGGGCAGGCCTGCCCGCAGCTGTTATTGGGGCAGATGCTGAAGTATCTTTTTTCTTGCAAAATGTGGGAGGAGGAGACCTCGGCCTCCTCGATGATCCCAGGATAAAATACAAAAATAAGGATCAACATTACCCTGAAGACGATAATGGGCAAGCAACCAAGAAGTCACAATAACATAAATGCAAATGGTCATGCTTACCGATAACAAAAGGTGCATGCCCGAACTTCTTGAGGAAAGCCAGCCATTCACGAATCCCCGCTATATAGGGATTAACCAGGCCTACCCAATCATAGATGTCTTCGACCGAAGGAGGGGGTGGAGTCTCGGCTGCTAAAAGAGAAGATGAGGTGTCGACATAATTGAAACTGGCAAAGCTGACATTTCATACAAAAAGAGAAGAGAGAGAAACCTACAGGCATAATTCCAAACCCCGGGGAACCCACATGCATTGGCCACCATGTCCTCGATTTTGACGAAGCAGTTGAGCCAAAATTTACGATTCACCTTATCGTCCATCTTTACCACTAAAGATTTACTTCCTCGGTGGCAAAGATGCAACATCATCCCTGTTGGGAAAAAAATGACCCTTTCCCGTAAACCCCGAGATCTCCGCCCCTTTTGTAAAGAGAAAAATTGAGAAATAAAAATAACACAAGAATTTAACGTGGAAACCCATAAAAGGGAAAAAACCACAACCGTTGTCAAAAGACAACAACCGACCACTATGTAGGGCTGTGCATAGACCGGGTTGGTTTGAATTTTACAATTACCCAACCAAACTAATTGTGTTGGGTTATTAAATCTAAAGACCAAACCAAACCAAATAAACCCGGGATTTTCAACATCGGTTTGGTACATTTGAAAATATAACTTAAGCCCCCTTATATAGGCAAGCCTCCAAGCTACTCTTCAATATTTTTCCAATGTGGGATAATGACCCTTCTCATTTTTAAGCAAAATCCCAACAAACTCCACCTTGATTAAAAATGATCATAGCAACAGCTATCCGCCATACTCCACATTGCTGAACACCTGTCATACTCCACCATAAAGAGTATCGCCACTTAGAATAAACCATTCTAAGAATTTCCACTTCGACTCATGTCGAAAAACACCTTGATGATTAACAGCATCACTTGATTTGGAGCCTGTAGCCGAACCTGCTCCACCTGCTGGACAATCCTTCTTCATGTGTCCAGGCTCTCCACACTTCCAGCAAACAATATTCCGCTTCAATGGGTTCCTCTTTTCCTTTCGTTTCCCATAGCACATATACACACTTCCAGAAGAAGTATCCCTCCCATTTCCTTTGAGTCTTCTTTCTTCAGAGATGAGCGTGATGATAACTTCTGAAAGATCCACCTGCTCCTTTCCATGGAGCAATATTGGCTTCATGTGCGCAGAAGACGAAGGAAGAGACAGACGAGCCTTAAGGCTTGATCCTCCTCATCTATCTTCACCCTAATAGCTTCAAGCTCAGAGAAAATCCCATTGAGAACAGTCAAATGATCCGAGATTTTAGTACCCTCACCCATACGCAATGTATGAAATTGTTCTTTCAGGTACACCCGATTTGAGACTCCCTTTGTTTGCTACAACTTTTCCAACTTTTCCCATAGCTCCTTGGCCGTCGCAATTCCATACACATTTGCAAGGACATTCTTTGCTAATGATAATCGTATCGCACTTGCAGCTCTCAAATCCAAATAATCCCATTCTTCATCTCTCTTGCTTGATGAATCATCGCTAGAACTTGCTTCTGGTTTTCCCTTCAGGGTCTTGTGTAGACCTGATTGAATCAATATATCCCTGACTTGAACTTGCCACAAGCCAAAATTGATTCTTCCATCAAATTTCTCAATATCAAACTTGATGCTTCCCATTGTAACCATATCGCTGACCAATATCCGTGGATGAAAAACACTTGCTCGTCTGTAGCTCGTGAACAGCACACTAGGTAAGTTCCCAGGAAAGAGAGGTGGGTCCAGCGTGACCACTTAATTACCAATTCTTTCCTAGCCAGAGCTTACCTAGACATGTACCTCCACACCACCAAACTTGATTCTAACCGCCAGAATTCACCACAAGCCTCGATACTCCAATTGCACCAACTTCCCCTCATACAAGCTTCTTGAATCAGAAAATCTTTTCTGATGTGGAAGATCAGCCAAAGCTGCGACCACAGAGCATACTAAGATTCCCCCCTCAAGCTAGGCGACCTCGCTCTGATAACATTTGTTGGAAAAAAAATGACCCTTTCCCGTAGACCCCGATATCTCCGCCCCTTTTGTAAAGAGAAAATTTGAGAAATAAAAACAACAGAAGAATTTAACGTGGAAAACCAAAACCGGGAAAAAACCACAACCGTTGTCAAAAGACAACAACCGACCACTATGTGAAAAAATTCTTACAATCACATAAACCTCAGTACATTCTCCTACCAAACAGTGTTAGAAATGCATTCGGTTTGGTACATTTGACAACATAACTTAAGCCCCCTTATATAGGCAAGCCTCCAAGCTACTCTTCAACATTTTTCCAATGTGGGATAATAACCCTTCTCATTTTTAAGCAAAATCCCAACAATTCCTCCATAGAAGCTAGGGGCGAAAATATGCATCAACTTGCGAAGCGACACCTCGAGCTCGGCTAACTCTGCATACTTTGTAATCATGTGGGTGAATTGATATATGGAGAAAGTTGGGCCGGTAGATGCCGTAATAGCGGCATAACTCCGAGGCACCATCAGCCGACTTGCCGCCCATGTTTCCCAATCACAACAAACAATGTCAGCTTATTGAGGCCATCCAGGGTCGACCTCAATAAGCGGAGGGACTAACTGCATAGGACAAAATCTTCCCTGAGGAAAATTGGAACCCGACGTCGAGGAAGGGATTGGCTGAGGTCAGTTCGGAAGCGCCAAGGTTCGTGACCGAGGAACTGACTACGTCGTAGGTTGACTGTTGCGGCAACAACTGCAACGGTCACCATTTGAAATAAGATATTGAAGAGAATATTCCCTTGGATTTTCCCTTGATTTGTACGGTTAAGGTTGTTAGGAATATGACTTGTATAAATAGAAAAAAAAAGGATAAGGGGAAATGTACGTAATACTCATTTGATAAGAACACTTTGTGAGAAGAAGACTCTCTCTCTAGCAAAATACAAACTCTACCTTTTTAGTAAAATTCATCTTTTATTATTTCATACTTTTCCATCAGATCCGAGAATAATTTCAATATAAGTTAGGTGCAAGAAAAGTTCCTTCAGGGAATTTGAATATAGATTCCTTAAAATTTACTGAATTCTAGATTTACAGTTGAATAATTTTATGGTAATCTAGATCGTTGGATAGATAGCTTAATCATTGGCTTGATGCGCTATGCATTTCCTTCAATTTGAATAACAAAGAGTGTGTGTGTATATATATATATATATATATATATATATATATATATATATATATATATATATATATATATATATATATATATATATATATATATATATATATATATATATATATATATAACTAACATGGAATCAAGTTACAGTTACGAATTGCCTCTATATATGCCATGTCGAGAAAAACATCCAAAACTTCCATCCCAATAGTTCCAATTTAATTGCGAAGTCGTGGTTGAAACCAAATAGGTGGATATGGGAAAGGTCGTATGATCCTTCCCTCTTACATACAATAAATACCTTGTTGAAGTATTGGGCCAGCCCAATGTAAAAGGCAAGCAGCCCAATGTGCAAGACAAGCTGATAGCCACAGACATTACATAAGTAGCCAGTTTTGATATTGCAAATATAGCCATTCTTTTATTTA
Organism: Nicotiana benthamiana; assembly: GCA_034376525.1. Lineage (NCBI taxonomy): Eukaryota > Viridiplantae > Streptophyta > Magnoliopsida > Solanales > Solanaceae > Nicotiana > Nicotiana benthamiana. The sequence continues at coordinate 140,758,877 of CM067341.1, read as the reverse complement.
TACATTTACAACACATGTATACACACACACACGGATATTTTAATTTTTGTACTTTTGTATTTTTGATATATTCGAGGGGTCAGATGTACAAAACATTCGAGGCATTCAATACACCGACTTTTTCATTTTTCTCTCCTTTCTCTTTCTTCCGCACTGTTCATCTCTGTGTTTTAATCCTCACATCCATGGATTCCATGGATGTTAACATGGTATCAGAGCGGGTAATCCGACTCTCCTCGTCAAGCCCTATCTTCCGGTACTAGTTTCATCCTCTATCGTTGAGTTTTTCACCAGCTTTCACAACCTAGGGTTTTCTCGATTTTTACTTCGCAATCGGTTAGTGGTTCCTCTTCGATTTGTCAATTTTGGAGTTGTTTGTTGGTTGATCGGTAGTCCTCATGATGTATTCACAAAAGTTTTGTGTGTTTCCATTTTGATTCATGATTTTTTTTAATCTGGTGGTTGTTTCATTTGTTCATCAGTACGGATGGTGATGTGTTTACAGGAGTTTTATGTTTGAAGTCTTGTGTTTGAAGTCTGATTGTTGTTTCCTTTGTTCATCGATACTGTTGGTGGTGTGTTTAAAGTCTGATTGTGTTTACAGAAGTTCTATAGCCTTAAATCACCTAGTTCTCTGAGTAACATTTTTTTTATCCTATACATTTTGTTCATTTGTCATACTTTACACTCAAAATGACTGATGATAGTGTAAATCCTCTTCCTGTACCTGCTAGTTTTGTTCCTGACCCATCAAATCCTCTATTCCTTATGTCTTCCGATGTTCCTGGGGTTTCTCTAGTTACCAACCAATTTCCAGGTGTTGGTTTTGGGGGTTGGAGAAGGAGTATAATTGTTTCCTTGTCAGCTAGAAACAAATTAGGGTTCATCGATGGATCTGTCCCAAAACCTGCTGCAAATTCCCTTCAATCTAAGCAGTGGGATAGGTGTAATAACCTAGTTATATCCTGGCTCACAAATTCCCTTTCCCTTGAGATAGCTGAGAGTGTCCAATACTCCGACACTGCTCAGAGTATTTGGAATCAATTGAATATTAGATATGGAGCAGTCAACGGCACAAAATTGTTTGAGATTAAGCTAGAGTTAGCTTCTACCACTCAGGGTTCTTTGGACATAGCATCATACTTCAATAAGTTGAAGAAGCTGTGGGATGAATTGAATTTCATGAGGTCTTCAAGGTGTAATGCAGCTAGTTGTGGTGCTGCATGTACAGCTAGGGCTGAATTTCAGCAGGAGGATGAGGAGAATAAGTTGCATCAATTCCTTATGGGGCTGAACGACACATATTTGGGAATCAGAAGTAACATTCTCATGATGCAACCTCCTACCTCACTAGACACTGCCTACAATATACTCCTTCAAGATGAAAGACAAAGACAGGTCAGTCGTGTACCCTCCCAGTTTGGTGGTGAGTCCAGTGCCTTCAACACTCACTTCATAAATAAACCTCCTATCAAAACCACTACACCATATCCACATTCCAAGCCATTTAACCAAAAACTCAACTTTGACACCACTAAGCCACCCATTACATGTAGATACTGTAAGAAACCAGGTCATGCAATTGATAAATGCTATAAGTTGCATGGATTCCCATCAGACTTCAAGTTTACTAGAAACAGAAGGGTTGCTGCTAATGTTGAAACACAAGGTTGTGCAAGCTCAGTTGATTCTTCAAGCTCAAGTGAGGGTAGTCAAGGGCAATCCAATTCAGAGGCTGGTATACCTGGGCTAACAAAGGATCAATATGCACAGCTCCTGATGCTTCTTCAACAGACTCAGCTTTCAGAATCTCAGCCTCAACCAAACATTATGGGGTCTGCAAACTTTGCTGGTACTCTTCCTTCTCATTTCAGTCCTTTAAAAGATGTTTCTTATGGTGCTTGCATGTTAACTAGAGTTAATACATACATTTGGATTATAGATTCTGGTGCCACTGACCATATGACCTCTAATAAAACTCTTCTCTTTGACATCAAACCATTAGTTGTACCTTTCTTAGTTGTGTTGCCAAATGGTTACAAAGTGAAAGTGACCTGTACTGGATCCATTAAATTTTTGTGTTTTACCTTGCATAATGTGCTGTATATACCTAGCTTTCAATACAATCTCATCTCTGTGTCCAAACTTGTTCACCAACTGAACTCTATTGTTTCATTTACAAAATTTTCTTGTTTGATACAGGCCCCTTCTCTGAAGAGGCCAATGGAAATTGGTAAACTGGAGGATGGTCTTTACAAACTTGTTCAATCATCTGATTTGTCCATTTCCCCTTGTCTTCCCAATTCCCCATTAGTTGTTGCTACTGCTACTTCTTCTACTTCTTCTACTCATTGTGAAAACCATTCTGCTTTGAATAAATTGGAAATCTTGTGGCATAATAGGCTGGGACACATCCCCTTTGTAAAAATGAAAACCATGTCTTCTATTCCATGCAAGTTTTCTAATAAACAACCTTTTGTATGCACTATTTGTCCATTAGCTAGACATTCTAGACTACCATTTCCTGATAGCTCTATAAAAACAAATCACCCTTTTCAACTTATTCATTTGGACACCTGGGGGCCATATAACACTGCTACTTATAATGGCTGTAAATATTTTTTAACCATTGTTGATGACTTTACAAGAGCCACCTGGACCCATCTCATGGGGTCCAAAAGCAATGCCTTCCCTATAATCAAAGCTTTTCTTGCTATGGTTAAAACTCAGTTTCACTCTCATGTCCAAACCATAAGGAGTGATAATGCTCTTGAACTTGGTTCTAGCAAAGCTGGGATTGATTTTCTTGCTGAAAATGGCATCATTCACCAAACTTCCTGCCCTTACACTCCACAACAAAATGGGGTAGTTGAAAGAAAACATAGACATTTGCTAGAGACTGCCAGAGCTTTACTTTTCCAGTCTCATCTCCCTATACATTTTTGGGGGGATTGTGTCCTAACTGCCACATACCTTATCAATAGATTTCCTTCAAAATTGCTTAACAACAAATCTCCTTATGAATTACTTTTTGCTCACTGTCCTTCCTATGCACATCTTAGGTCTTTTGGTTGTTTATGCTTTGCCTCCATACCACAGCACCATAAAGGAAAGTTCCTTCCAAGGGCTGATCCTTGTGTGTTCCTAGGGTACCCATTAGGCAAAAAGGGATATAAATTGTACAATTTGAAGACTAAAACAACCCTTGTCTCTAGAGATGTGTCCTTTCATGAACACATTTACCCTTTTGCTACTTCCACAAATTCATCCATCCTCCATCCTCCTGTTATGTGTCCAGATGTTGCTGATGATCCTTCTCTCAGTTTTTCTTCCTCTCATCCTCCTTTCTCTTCAGTTCCAACTGTCTCCAGCATTCCTCCACCATCTTCTCCTGTTGATACATCAATCCATTCCTCTCCTACTGTCCCTGTTCCATCCCCTCCTCTAGATCCTGTACCACCACCAGTTAGAAGATCATCCAGACCACATGTACCTCCTGCCCATCTTAACCAATATGTTTGTAACCTACCTCCTTCTCTTTCTGGCACTAGTTCTTTATCCTCTTGTTGTACTAGTTCTGTTTTCATGGCATCTACTGAACCATCTTCCTACCAGCAAGCTGCATCTGATCCTGCCTGGCAGGATGCAATGACCAAGGAATTTGAGGCTTTGCAAGCCAATAATACTTGGTCCATTGTCCCTCTTCCTCCTGGGAAGAAGCCAATTGGATGTAAGTGGGTTTATAAGGTGAAATATAAGGCTGATGGTTGGCCTTTACTGTTCAGCATCTAAGTCAGTTTCTTCAATCTCCTTCTACTGTACACATGTCTGCTGCTTTACACACCTTAAGGTACCTTAAGGGGACTATTGATCTTGGGATTTTCCTTAATAATTCTCCTAGCCTAACCCTTTCTGCCTATTGTGATAGTGACTGGGCATCTTGCCCAGACACAAGAAGGTCAGTTTCTGGTTTTTGCATTCTTTTGGGGGGTTCTTTGATTACTTGGAAAGCTAAAAAGCAGCCTGTAGTGTCCTTGTCTTCAGCTGAGGCTGAATATAGAGCAATGAGCAAAGTTGTGGGTGAAATCACTTGGCTTACTCGTTTGTTTTCTGATTTTGGGTTCCCTGTTTCTTCTCCTGTCCCTATCTTCTGTGACAACCAAGCTGCCATCCATATTGCCACCAATCCTGTTTTCCATGAGCGTACCAAACACATTGAACTTGACTGCCATTTCATTCGGGCTAAGCTTCAGGAGGGTCTCATCTCTTTGCATCATGTAGTTTCTGGTTCCCAACTTGCTGACATTTTTACTAAGCCCCTCACAGGTGTGTTGCATCATTCCTTCTTGCCCAAGCTGGGTGTTCAGCCACCCTCCAGCTTGCGGGGGGGTGTTGAAGTATTGGGCCAGCCCAATGTAAAAGGCAAGCAGCCCAATGTGCAAGACAAGCTGATAGCCACAGACATTACATAAGTAGCCAGTTTTGATATTGCAAATATAGCCATTCTTTTATTTATACATTTACAACATATGTATACACACACACACGGATATTTTAATTTTTGTACTTTTGTATTTTTGATATATTCGAGGGGTCAGATGTACAAAACATTCGAGGCATTCAATACACCGACTTTTTCATTTTTCTCTCCTTTCTCTTTCTTCCGCACTGTTCATCTCTGTGTTTTAATCCTCACATCCATGGATTCCATGGATGTTAACATACCTGATTGACGATTAAGGGTTCGAGATTTTTTGCCCAGAATTAGAGTATCGATCGCATCCACGGTAAAATAGACAGAATTTTGTTGGCATTCATTGCCACTTGTTGCAGGAATTGAGAAGGAAGTGCTATTTGGTGACACAAATACTGCTTGATCACCCAAATTACTGACATATTCAAACTTTTTACTTGTCTTGTACATATCTTCATATCGTTGGATTGTGGATTTACTAGTACGATGGATGTTGATATTATCTTCATCATCATCTCTATCTTCATCTTCATCTTCATAGTGTGGATCTGTCCAGTCCCAAATTATAAGCAGCTCTCCCGTGATTGACGTAGCCAAATATATATATTTCATGCTTGAATGAGCAATATCAACCTCATTATCACAAGCATGAATATGACACAACTTCACCTCACAATAATCAGCCTTGAGAACGACGATATGGTTGATCTCGTCAACGAAACACTTGTTGGGTTCAAACTCGTTATCCTGATTTAATATCAAAGCGTACAACTTACCAGCATGAAATAACAGGCTTTCGTATGTAATATTTTTTCCGTCCGTAAATATTTTCCACATTCTCTCTTCTTCCGCGACTCCAATGTCACAATTACAGAATCCCAAAATTTCACGATTATTCACCTCGTCCCAAAAAAGCGCAGCCACTATGAGATTTTTGGTGAGATCATCTGAGACCGAAAATACTTGAACCGAAGTTACCAAAGATGAGATAATTGTATAATCAGGAAGTTTGAAATCGATTTCTGAAATAGGATCTTAAAGAAACATGTCTGGATTATGGTTAGGTCCAACTATAAGAACCAACCAACCGTTAGAAGTAGAACGACAGTATGCAGGTCCTTGAGCTACTTTAGGGTATTTGTCGAGAATATGATTGGGTAGCTTAAAAGAGTAAAAACGGCCATCGGACAAGCTATAGAAGTTGAATCCTATATGATCATTATATTCACAATGTTTGAGTACCAAAAGCCAAGGAGCTTCGACGTGTGATGGTTTGACATGATCATGACCAAGCATTGATCTCCATGACTTGCAAACGGCACCCATGCGTATGTAGTTACCTATGCTTATTGTTTTCTTTACTATCATCGCCATTATTTCTATGGGAACGTCTTCTTGCCACATAGCCATTGCTATTATAATTAGTATGCCTGAAAAGAGAGAGACTATATTATAAGCGAAAAATTAAACCCACACGGAATATAAAAAGGAATCCTAATTTCATAATAACTAGGAGCTGTAAGCGTTGGATTAGGGTTTTATACTAGCTTCTCATCTTATTTTTTATCTTGTTTATATATGTTTTTCATATATAATTGTAATTCCTTTATTTTTAACCAAAAAAGGTTTTAGCAAAATAATTGTAGTTTCAACTATATATTTTTATTATTACTAGTTTTACATATTTTTTTACATATTTTTCTCTTTCTATTGTTCTTTTTATTTTTACTGAGATAAGTAAAGTCGATAATCCCATTATGCTTGTAGCATATTGACCTGTCATAACTGTCGAATGCCATTATGTGAGTAGCATCATAACCAATACAAAATTTAGGTTAGAAAAGAGAGAAGGAATAAGACTCGATTATATATTATTCAATGTATCTTTAATATACTTATAATCCATGCTCATACGAAATAATGTTTAATAATCCTTTTGTTAAAATTATAAAGTGTAACTTTTGGGAAATTATAGAATGTGTAGAATATTATAGAAGTTAGGAGATATTTGTAAGAGATATTTCTAGATTAGTGTATGTGATAAAAATGTCTAGATATTTTGTAAGAAAAGTGTGGAGTATTCTAGAAGATGAATCTCTACCGTATGATTAAATAGATCATGACCGTCCATTGAAGAGGTGGAAAGCCTATATATACCCACCCCCTCCTCCACATTTGTATCATCCAAAAAAATATAAGTCTTCTTGAGTTAATAAAGTATTCTCCAAGTTATTCAAGTAAGTCTTCCACTTTTTTAGTTCTAGTATTTTTGGAGCTATATTTTCTTCTTCGTTCTTCTTCAATTGTGGTTGTGAGTCTTGGGCTAGTGAAGCATAATTCACTACTCTAAGGAAGCAATTTCCGGAATTTGGGAAGTTGTTTTTCTTCACACCTTTGTCTAATTAGAAAAACCAATACTTAAGTACGTAATTATGTACCATATACTATATTTGAATTTTACTATGTGTATCATATTTATTAAGTTAATTTTCGTTAGGAATTGAGGGATGTGTCATAGTAGTTAGCTTAATTTGGCCAATGTTAGTTAATCAAATACATTGTTAATATATAATCAATTGTATCAGCTTCTCATTCATTTTGAGAATATTCTTGTTAAAAGGTTTTAAATCATATAGCCCACAACATTTTTATTGTGTTTCCTCCAAATTGTATTATCTAAGAAGGCTTAGTTGAGTTGAGACGCTTAAATAGTTAGTAAGTGAAGGAATTTTACGATTTATCCAACTCAATGTCATATACTTGAAAGAAAAATCAAGTTGGAGTTTTTTTACTATTATTTATGGGTAGTAAAAAATTTACATAACACTTATTTATTAATATATGCGGTTACGTTTTTGTACACAAGTTTTTTATAAACAAAAGAATACTGAAAAATACAAAAAAAAAATTATTGCAAGTTTTTATTGTTAATTTGCGGGCCTAAAGTTTTAATTTCTTGGGATGAGTAAATTATCATCCTATTGCCATCTACTTCTCTATTTGTCAAATAAATTTTTAAAATAACTAATCATATTAAAGAATATTATCAAGGTTTGCATGGTTGATAATAGAAGTTAAACTAACTTCTTGATCGAGTAATTTTCTTTTTGGACGTGGATGTTGATTCTTAAAGATTAAAAAATAAAAAATTAATTTAGGCAAAATCAAGACTAAAGTAAAAAAAAAAAAGAAGAAGAAGAAATCTGGTGAATTTGTTTCTCTTAACCACTATATTTTTTTGGATAAAAATAATATGTGTACTTTAAAATATACTAAAATATTCTATGTTGACTTGGACTCAATAAGGGATACAAATTTTCCATACGTTAAGATTTAAAAAATTTTAGTTACCTTCAAAGTCTTTAATTTAAGTCCTAAATATTAGGACATTTTACCTAATTCAAAGAAATAAAGATATAAAACTTTAAATTTTAGTTCATTTTAAAGTACCAAATATTAGGAAAAATTTTAATTACGATTTTGTCCAAAGTAAAATATATTTTTAAAGGGTAAAAATCGCAAACGACATTTCGCTAAGGGGTTTCGTGCTTTTAATATAGTATAGATAATTTTTTTGCAATACATGACTATTTAGTCTAATTGTGTATCTTTTTCGAGCAAATATACTACTACTACTACTACAACAACAACAACAACAACAACAACAGCGAAGCCAATATATTCTCATAAATGGGGTATGTGGAGGATAGTGTATACGCAGACCTTACCCCTACCTTATAACGATAGAGAGGTTGTTTTCTATAGACCCTCGACTCAAGGAACAGTAGAGATAAATAGCAAACAATAGTAATAACAATACATTAAGGTAACAAGCACAAATTACACAATATGTAATAGTAAATAGTTCTGAATAAGACAACACAAAAATAATCCTAGTAGTAGTGTTAAGACGAGGAGGAACACACTACTAACTGTCAACCTACAACCATAATCCTCGACCTCCACGTCTTTCTATCTTGGATCATATCCACGGTAAGCTCGAGCAACGACATGTCCTGCCTAACAACCTCTCGCCAGTACTTGTTAAGCCTTCCCCTATCCTTCCTCATACCCGCAGTGGAAACCTCTCACGCCTCCTGACTGGAGCATCTATGTCTCTCCTCTTCACATGTCCGAACCATCTCAGCCTCGACTCCCGCAACTTCTCCTACATCGATGTCACTCCTATCTTGTCCCTAATAACTTCATTCTTGATCATGTCCTTCTTGGTATGACCACACATCCATCTCAACATCCGCATCTCAGTTGCTTTCATCTTCTAGACATGAAATTTCTTGACGGGCCACTCAGCCCAATACAACATAGACGGTCTAACCACCACTCTATAGAACTTGCCCTTAAGTCTAGGTGTCACACTCTTATCACATAAAACCCTCAAAGCGCGCCTCCACCTCATCCACCCCGCTCCAATAGATTTATTTTTGTAACTGGCGAACTTCAGCTCCAGAGCTAAAGTTTTATTTTGTAACTGGCAAACTCGAGCTCTAGAGCTGAAATTTTTATTTTTGTAATTGGCGAAGTATTGTAACCCCAAATGCTCTCTTTTGTCCTTTCTGTTTCTACTGCAACTTTTATCAACTCCATTGTTTCTTCTGTCCTTTTATGGCTCATGGCCACATGATTCCTACGTTAGACATGGCCAAAGTAGCTTCACGTGGTGTTAAAGCCACTGTAATCGCTACCCCTCTCAATGAATATGTTTTCTCCAAATCTATTGAAAAAACAAGCATTTGGTGTTCTAATTGGATTGTAAAGGAAGTTGCAATAATAAATACTAGAAGAATACAGTGGAAATAGATATTAGTGGTGGTGGCCGTTCTTGGCCTAGTTTGTTGAGCTCAACTTCAATAAACAATAGGATCTAATCATACTCGTAAAAATTATTGTCTCTGTTGCTCCATTTTAACATATTATAAATTACAACAATTAAAAATATTTAATAGATGTTGGTATTCGAAATAATTTTAGAAGAAGAAGAACACAACTCCAATAATAACCCAGCATAATCTTGGGGTCTGGGGGAGGGTAGTGTGTACGCAGACATTATCCCAATCCTGGGGTAGAGTGACTGTTTCCAAATAGATATCCGGCATCGTTCCCTCCAAAAATTTCCCACCTTGCTCTTGGGGAGACTCGAACTCACAACTCCTCGGTTAGAAGTGAGGGTTGCTTACCAATAGTGAATAAAATTTATTTGACTCTCCAAATAGTTAGTAACTAGTCAATATAATAAATTTTAAAATATTTTTATTATTAATTTAGTCAAGATAGAAGAAATATTTTTTTCATGTATAAAAAGAAAGAAAATTTCCAAGGAAAATTTTCATTGAATATGCGTCTCGTCAATCAACATTATATCATCGGCAAATAAGATGCACCTAGGAACCTCCCCTGGATGTGACGCGATAGTATATCCATTGCCAAGGCAAACAAAAATGGGCTAAGAGCCGATCCTTCGTGCAACCCCATTACCACAAGGAAAAGGTCTGAGTCACCACCTACAATCCTTACCCAAGTCTTAGCATCATCATACATATCCTCAATCACCCTAATGTAATCTACCGGAACTCCGCTAACTTCCAAACACCTCAACAGTACCTCCCTCGAAACTTTATCTATGCCTTCTCAAGGTCAATAAACACCATATGCAAATCCTTCTTCCTTTCCCTGTTCTGCTCCACTAATCTCCTTACCAGATGAATCGCTTCCGTAGTCGAATGCCCGGGCATGAATTCAAACTGATTCTCGGAAATAGACACGCACTTCCTCACCCTTGCCTCCACCACTCTCTTCCAAACCTTCATAGTATTAACAACAAAAATTCAAAAAATTATTTATACAATTCAGAATGAAAGAAAATAAAGTTCGTCAAATATATATTCGATGCACGTAATATACAAATAATTATTCAAATAAAGTTATTCTATAATATACATTATATATTCTTGAAAATTATGCTCAATTATATTATATATTTCATACACGACTAAATATAGCATATTTTCTCCTATACAAATAGTCCACCTGATTTTCGGTGGCATAAAAGTTGGTAGAAACATAATAATATACTTGAGCATAAATTTCAATAATATATAATGTATATTATAAAAATACCTTTATCTAAATAATTATTTTTATATTACGTGCATCAAATATATATTTTACCATCTTTATTTTCTTTCATTCTAAATTATGTAAATAAATTTTTAATTTTTTTGGTTAATACTTAATTTATTATTACTAAAAAATTATTTTAATTAATTTTTCTACTATGCTCATTATTTTCTTATTCCCGTATTATATATGCTTAAATACTTTTATTTTTTTAATTTATAAATAATATTTTGTTTATTCTATATGTAAGTCATAATATAAATTAAAAAGGAAAAAAACATAATATTAAAAGGTTTAAAAAAATAAAAAGAAGATAAATGTTTATAATTTAAAGGGTAAAATAAGTATTTGACAACTCAAAATTTGGAAAATTTAGTTGAGTCGCCTTATGAGTGCAGTAGGTACGGTTCAGTGACTTTATTGTCACAAACGAAAAAAATAATTTTAGGAGACAATTTGGGATAGTTAAATAACCATTTGAGTAATGAATTCTAGATTATCCTTATCTCAAATGTCAAAGGAAGAAAACATACATGCAAAGGCAAATGCAAAACTACAGCAGTTCGCAAAGCTGACAGTTATCTCTTTTACCGAGACTCAAGTTTTTAATTGTTGAGAGACGGACCTATGTGTTATAGTGAGGGATCACCGAACGCCATAAGTTTCGGCAGAAATTTTGTATATACCTTGAAAATGGTTAATTAAAAGCGCTTGGCACCCATAACATTGAAAGCCTTTAGGGGACACTGGTTAAGCAGAATATTGTGCCTCTTCGCGTAAAGATTCTGAGCCCGCCTCTGCCTGTGATGTTTAAGGTTCTTTAATTTGCAATAGAAATTTCTTTACTGTAGTAAGGAGCATTATTGAGACATTTGTTCTTGCAAAGGAAAGATAGAAATAAGCAATCAATCTCAAAAAAAAAAAAAAAAAAACACTTGCTCAAATCCAAATCCTCATGTAAAATCATGAAAAATTAAAATCTTGAATAATAGGTGCCAAGTTCTGTACAGAGGATGCAAGACTTGCACAACTCCACCTCTCTCGAAGAAAAAGAGAAGACAAAGGAAAAACTACGATTTTTCGGAAAATAAAATGGAGTGGACTATATATACATCAACAACAGTTGCTCGGGCATTTGAAGATGCTGTCAAAGCAAGCAAAACTAGCAGAGGGCTACAGGGAGGACGCCTTGAACACCATACAGAGAAGAAACGGGCTGATCTCGATAGCCAAACTGTTGTTGTTGTTGAATAATAGAACACCTACAGTTACATTCTAGCAAGTGTCACTTACCAGAAATCTATCTAGCACCAGATCATCCATCCAGAATAAGAAGTCAAGCAAACAACGCTGCAGGCTCCTTGGACGATCTACTAATCCCATTATCATACCGTTTGAAAGTTGTATCCTGAGGGGAAGTGCAGGTAATACGGTAAATTATAGAGTACCATTATCATGCTCACCATCAATCATCTAATTGCAGTTTATCGGCTAAGACATAGTGAAAAATATCAAAACCAACAATACATTCGTCGATTAATGTATTTTATTTGCTCATGCCGAATAAAGGAGAAGGAGGGAACAAGAAGGGCAGAGGAAGAGCGTTGTATCATGTTGTGTTTGAGAATGATCATATAAACAAATACATAGAAACCATGCGATAAACTGAGTTTCCTTGTTCCATATCTAGAGAAATGTTTTTTTTATGAGTCTGTTGTTTCTGCAAGATTAACATGCTATATATGAGAAGGAATTTACCTCACTGTCCTCCCAAATTGCCCCAACACACTTGGAAAAGCTAATGCTAGCACTTCTCAGCAAGCAGCGTGCAGTGTTGCTTGTTGTACTAAGCTCTACATCTTCATTACTAGTGTCAGCTTCGTTGAGCTCGTGTGACTTTGGGGGGCTTGGAAGGCATCTATGAGCAACAGTTGCTTCAACGTGCCTTTCGGATTCACCATCGGGATCAGTTTCCTCGTCTATTGAAACATAGACTCGCTCACTGTAGAAAAATTTAATGAGACTATTTGAGTAAGCAAAACACTGTTAGCTCTTAAGTATGAAATCCTTAATATCAGGGTCAACTAACCTAGGCAAGGAGGCATATCGCCTTGGATGGAGAACATTTTTTCCACCTTTGCCATAGTGCCCCTCAAGTAGGTCAAATTGTTCCTTAAAGCAATCGACCCCACTATATATATGCACATCGAACATCATGTTAGCATAACATTTAAAGATATAGCTAAATGCATGCAACAGAAACAGGGAGGACTTCACAAGTAAGGATCATGAGAACCTCTCTTCAGCAAAATAGAGAAAGCAAAGCAAAAGCTACCATCATTCGGATTCTGAAGGTTGAGTCACTTCAGTTTCCTTAGGCTTACTTAAGCATTATCAAATTGTACCAAGTAAAAGGGAAGTACTATACAAGACTCAAGGTATAATTAGCCTACTTCTGTTCTTGTTAAGGGTTGAAAAACATTGAATCATGATATTGATCCAGACAGAAGAAAATTGCTTAGGGATGTCCACCTGAATGAAACACAATCCTCTCTACATTCAAAAGTGAAAAAACAAGATATTTCATTAAAAAAATTGATTGATCTTGACTAAGACTAGCCGTACCTGAACTTATCTAAACTAGCAATTCTCTGGTCAACATAAGCAGGTTCAATAGCGAAGCTCTTTGGGGGGGGAAAAACTAGATACTATCTCTTCCCATATCAGGAATGTGATGATAGCCAAAATGAGTACTAGTTATAGTGTAGTTACCAAAGCCATCCATAGTCTTGCCATAACTTTACTGTTCCATACAAACAAGTAGAAGCCATAACTACTTCAATGACATTGTCCATTATAAAAGATGTCCAATGCTCACTAATGTATCTATCCATGTTTCTCGTATGGAATACCTTATTACTTAAATATTGCTAGTTCACAAGTCATGCCGATATCATCCTATATATGTCAAAAAAACAGGCAGGATTTCTCTAACTAGCCTTCCTCATCAGTAGTTGTACATCCCAAGCACCATGATAAAGATCTAACTCTTTACTGCATAACATACTAACGATTAATTTATCAGATATGCCTGGAAATTAGGTTCAATGCGCCAAAGTATTTGTATATCACAGTTAGTCAACAAAATGAAAGGTCAAAAAAATGGATTGAATCATATTTATCTGTAATTTGATATGCTTGTGACCCTCTTCACTGGCAGATTTCTCCATTCTTATCCCATGAAGATCTCAGTGGCAGATATAACCTCATATATTATGCATCAAACATCAAGTATGTCATCATAATCCAAGATAAAAGTAAATGCAGATACCAGAATGAAACATCTAATACCATTGAAGTAGTTGTCTTATACCGCCAGTACATCTCTTTATCACTCTTTTATGAGATTCAATTAGATGCTAATTTCAGTTGCATTACATGGATGAAAATGTTTATTTTTAATGCATTATAACTAAGACATATGTTCTAAAAAAGGAATTAGTATGTTCTTAGCAGGTGAACAAAAAGCAGACATGGACAAATTTCACAAGATCATACGATTGAGTCAAATCGTTAGAAAGAACTAGTCCTCGGTCATAGCTACCAACGACTATGGACAAATAAGGAGAAGTGTTGGCAGTACCTTGGATACAAAAAGCTGGTATTGTCAGTACCATGAAGATACTCCTGCAGCATCTGCGGGTGGTACTCCAAAATCTGTGAAGGGCAAAATCAATGTTATAGTACGATGGAGGAGGAGGCACAAAAGAAGGTCAAGGAAAGATACGATTGGTTGCCAACTCATACCTCCCTGTAGATGAGCTCTCTAATATCCTCTTTGCCAGTTTTATTCTTTCAAAGTCGAATTCAAATTTTGAAATAGGCCGGGCAGATGGCTCGTGCTCCTTGTTTGCTAAACCACGGAAATATGGATGTGCTAGTGCCTAGAGGGGATTAACACAGGACAACATGAGAGAGATAAAAAATTACATCATAGGCTCCAATGAGTATACAACAATCTACTAAGTCCTACCTCTTCAGCAGAAGGGCGATCTTTGGGGTCAAATGCAATCAAACGCTCAAGTAAGCCTAGAGCTAGTGGGTCTATATCTGGGAATTTTTTAGAGAGGGGAATAGGGTCTTTATTCTTCATGCTGCTTAAATATCTCCTTGCTTTGTCATTTTTAATCTGCATATATCGGGAAAACGGATCAGATTCATTTGGTATTCATTATACATCACTAGTTTAATAACTTCGACTGAGGAAAGGGAAGGACAAACCCTTGAAATGGCTTCAGTGGATGGCGAACCAAGCAAATCGGTAATCAGATCCAATTGGTGGACCACATTCTTCCCAGGAAATAATGGTTTTTTTGTAAGCATTTCTGCGAATATACATCCTATACTCCAGATATCAACTGCTGGGGTGTACTGCAATAAGTAGTTTGTATTAGAATGATACCAAATTATGAGCGATCACAGTATAACAAAGGAAATATAAGTGAGCAATGATTTACGCAAGTTCTTTCCCAGCAAACTAAAATTTAATATTGCAGCACAGAAACTTAAGGCATGAAAATTGCAAAGAGCAGAATTCAGATAAGGAAAGAGAACAACAAAAATAAGAGCTTTCGTTCGTAAAATTTGTGAAAAATGTCAACCATGACCCCAAAAGGGCACCTGTTCAGCTCCTTTCCCCTCCTAATAACAAGATAAAAGTGAATAAGAAAACATGAAGAAATTAAAGTGCCATCGCTGAATCACATAATATAATATTGGTAGGGCAAAAAATGCATGCTAAGTACAAAAGTTTCACCACATGAAGACAGATATCTACTATTAACATGAAAAAGTCATTTGAGAAGTGTACGGGATAAGAGACAAACTATAGAAGCATTTGAGTTACCGATTAATGTCATACTTACTTTTGAGTAAAAAGAACCACAAAGTTCTGGAGCGCGGTACCAACGAGTTGCCACATAGTCCTGTAAAGAGCGAAGGAATTAAGAGTTTTCTTTGGAATAAAAGCAAAAATCATGCAGAGATATAGACTACGAAAATTTTGTGAAGAGAAAAGAGAAGTATGAGGTTCTTGAAAGCATAAAAGAATCAGGGTATTGTCATCACAGGTGTAATAACTTGATAAATGAAGTCCGGGGGTCACAAATATCGGTGACCCCAATATATATATACTTGGTACAACGGGTCGGGTCAATGACCCAAAGAGCATAGGGCTCGGATCTTCTGATGGGCTCACATAGGCTCAGATATGACTATCAAGGATTGGGCTCGGAGAGGCCCAATCCAGACATTTCATCATTGCCCATTAATTGTATACCAAACTACAATAAATATACATTCGGTATACAGTTTGTATTATGTGACTTCAAGTATCTCAACATACATTCATGTCATATAGCGAGACAGTGAATACAATGAAATACATAGAATACATCGGGATACATTAAAATACAATGAGAAAAAAAGACAGTGAATACAATGAAATACATGGAATACAACGAGATACATTGAATTACAATGAAAAAAATGACAATGAATACTGTTGGAAACACGTTCTCAAGGCACTATACTAAACGTGTGTTCATATTTGTAGGTTTTGATGAATGACAAACTATGCGCAATTGACATATGACGAGGTTCAAGCACAAGCGCGAAATTGATATATAACGAGATTCAAGCACAAGACAAAGATCAAGTAAAGATATAAAGTTTTACATGAGTCGTTCTTTAATTGTGATCTTGATCCAACAACTTGACTCAAGACATGGCTTCTCTCGTAAAATTATTTTTATCAAATCATGCATATTTAGTTTAAAGCAAAATGATTTTAAATCATGCATATTTACTTTAGTCAAAATGATTTCTAAACATGCATCTAAAATCTGGACTAAGATAATCGATTATGTACTTATGATAATCGATTATGTTAAGCCAAGACTGAATGACAATCAATTGTGAACTAATGACAGTCGATTGTGTTAAGGCAGTGAGCATCAGATTTTTCAAATCTGCATGACAATCGATTGTGAACCATATGACAATCGATTGCATTGAGGCAGTGTCCATCAGATTTTTAAAACCACAAAATAATCGATTGTGAACTTATGACAATCGATTGTGTTGAGGCAGTGTCTTCCAGACTTTTTCAAAGTTATTAAATAATCGATTGTGAGCTTATGACAATCGATTGTCAAGAGGCAGTGTCTAAAATGATTTTTCAAGACTGATATATAATCGATTGTTTTCATTGCATAATCGATTGTATAACTGACCGTTGCCAAAATGTTTTCAAACACCGTCAGGTAATCGATTATAGATTTCTAGTAATCGATTGTTTTAATTAAAATCTGGAAAAGATTCTTTGAACGTTGCTGAGTAATCGATTGTGGATTTCAGACAATCGATTGTTATAAGTAAAATCTGGAAGTGATTTTTTTGAACGTTGCCAGTAATCGATTATTGATTGTAAATAATCGATTGTTAAGCGTAAAATCTGGAAATGATTTTTGGAATGACTGGCGGACAATCGATTGTGGCATTTTGACAATCGATTGTCACCGAGTAAAATCAGCAATTCTTAATTGGCAATTAGGCAACGGTAATACAAAGTTTTTCAACTATAAATACAGCTTCAATTCAGTCTTCTAAACACAACAACTGATCATACAATTGCTAAAGCTTGCATACTCTATTGATTATCATTTTATATTCATTACATAAGTTTTTGAGAGCCAAATTCTTGTCGAAAGTTGTTGCGTTCTTGAGCGTATTTATTTTACTCATATCTATTCTTTAAGGAGTGTCTTGTTTGAGTGCTAAGTGTTTTATACACTTGAAGGGAAGTGTTAGTCCCTCAGTTTGTAAAGGAACTTGTGTTTCCTTTGGTTGAAGTCTTGGAGTGTTGTATCTCCGAGCAAAGATTGTTGAGGCTTGTGTCCTCAGTTTGTAAAGGTTTGTTGAGCACCCGTAAGCTTGACAAGTTAGTGAAAATCTCAAGAGAGTCTCTCGGGGACTGGACTAGTCACGGGTTGTGGTGAACCAGGATACATCGGTGCGTTTGTTCTTATTTATTTACTTATCGCACTTATTTATTTCCTGCAATTTTTAAATTCCGCAAGTTTACGCTATTTTTTATTACAACGCTATTCACCCCCCCCCCCTCTAGCGTTAAGCGTATTATCTAACAAATATAATGAAATACATTAAAATATATTAACAGAAAATCAAGTTGCTCAGCCCCAAAATCAGTCGGTTTTGTTCAAAAACAAACTCTAATTTTCGACGAATTCGGAGTCGAGCAAAAACCCTGAATCTCAAAGATCTCACGCTGCCGTCGATCGGAGGTTTCATCTCCTTTGAATTTGCCCCCATGGCATTGGGAGTTCAGTATCCGAAATTCCATAGAGATTGAATTTTAATAATGAAATTGATTTGTAGGGTCTGATTTTGCTTGACGAATTAAAAGTCTTAAACAAACGAACGAAAGAAGACACTTATACTATTAGTATCGAAAGAAAAAAGACACTTAAAGACTTCAAACACACAAAACAGTGATAAACAAATGAAACAAGTAAACTATTAGGATCGAAACAATACAGATTTTTAAAGAATTTTTGAACGGCGTAGTAGAGAAATTTTAATGGGAGCGGAAAAAGAATGAAATGTATCAAAGTAGAGAGAGAAAGAAAATAGTGTAATTGATTAGCGTATTTGGTGGCTTGAGCTAGGAAGTAACCAAAATAAATATTTTGCTATAAACTTTAAAATGTATCTATAGAATATAATTTTTAAAATGGTATTTATTTTAAATAAATAAGGTTTTAACTTTTGCTATATGAGGTAAAAATTCCTTTTTAAAATCAGTAAAAGTGTTTTTCTCGTCATTTGTATTTGGCTAATAAATTTACAAAATTTTGAGCAGCAATTGTTTGACCAAGCTTTTAAAAAGTGCTTCAAATTATTTTTTTTGAAAGTGCTTTTTAGAAAAATGGTTTTGGGGATAATATATTTTCCTACTTCTCCAAATATGTTTAATTTTTTTCTTTTAAACACTTCAACTTTGGAAAAAAAATTAAAGAACAAAACAAATGCTTTTAATCTTGGAAACCATCGGTCAAATATGCTATTAAATTATTTTCTTAAATTGTTGGTTTTGATAGCCATTTTATAATAATTTTGACTTGCTGATTTGAACGTTATCGGCTAAGACATTCCTTAACGCTTATTTCTTTTATTGACAAATTTCTTTCGTCAGGTTACATTAGATTATATGTGCTAAAAGTCAACTTTAAAATGCATATGAATAATGTAAAACGTTAGGTTGCGTTTCACTCATTTAATCAATAAGTTTTTTTATTCCAAAAATTTCAAGATAGATTTTAAAAAGGGTGGATGGAATAAAACAAATGCATTCAATATATGAATAAATTATGCATCTCACATCGGAGAGAAGCTATTTTTTCTATTTCTTCAAAACTGCTTTTACTTCTAGCTAAAAGTACTTTTTTTTCGAAGAAAAAGCTTGACCAAACACCTCAAATTGAAGAAAAGATCACCTTTTTAAAGAAAAAAAACTTTTGGAATGATGAAAAACTTGGCCAAACATGCTAAAGGAGAGAGATCAAACGAAGCCGGAAGGATTCAAGAAATCACAAATAAATTTAAAAAAGAATTTACTGCCTTTATTTGCTTTTTGCGCAATTGAAAAAAAAAGGACTGAAATTTTTTTTTAAAGATAGCTAGATGTGTCAAGTTCCAATCTAGCTAGGATTGGCTTCTTTCAGCTCCCTGAATTGTGGAGAGTAGAGAAAAGTCCAAAGTGATGGCAGTCATGGCCCGTGGATCGGATATATGGTTTGAAAATGACAATTACTCCCGTTAATTAAATATTATTTGCTTTTTTTTTTCTGGCTATAAGATGTGGAGAAACGTAAGGGGCCTCCAATATTCAGACCTTTTTGGATTTTTAATAGGATTCTTTTGACAACTATCTTTGAATAAGTGGGGGAGTTATAATTTAAAGTTTTAAATTTTAAATCTTTTTTTTAAATTATTAAATTTTAAATTAATAATTAAATATATTAAATAAATTTCTTAAGATATAACATATATTATTGGGTCGGCCGAACTCCCGCTATAAACGCTATCTCACCCTTATCTTTGATGCTATTTGTTTTGACAAGTTGATTTCGACATTACCTGGAGGCTGTAAATAATGGCACTCAACCACATCTTCCCTTGTTTTTTTCTATGGTAAAAATATTTTTTAATTTAAAATTATGTAGTAAAGGTATGCTTTAAGAAGTAGATAATGAATCTATCCACCCTAATCATTGGATAGTGATGTCGTCCAAATCCACTGCTCAAAAGCAATAGGTACGGCCGATCGCAATATAATTTATCCAATTAAGAATCGGGGTCGAATCCACAGAAATATTATATAGGCGACAAGGGATGTAGGAGAATTATCGCTTATGGTGCAAAGACAAACGGGTTAAATACACGTTTTTGTATTTATATTAATTTAATTGCGAAAATATAAACTATTCTAGAAAGCAAGTAAATGATCAATGGCTATAAGTATGAATGCATCGGGAATTACACATCAAGTAACGATCCAATGTATTTTTATATCTCTTCCAATAATGGTCACAAAGGTATACTTAGTTGTTTCTATCAATCCTGAACTCTCTACTTATCATAAATCTCTCTCGAGTAATTATAATAATTTACTAGACGCACTCTCTCGAGCTACGCTAGCTAGATTCGCATAACGGTTCACTAAGATTGCACCCGAGGTATCGATATCTCTAATCCAACATTTAAGCCCTCGGTTATGACTCTTGTCTATACTCCGAGAGTGATGTTGTTCAAAAACTATCTAAATATGCACTCTCTCCCGAGTAGATACACACTAAATAGGCATGGTTAATTGAAATCCCTTTCAATTAACTAATAATAATTATGTAGTTGAACAAATAAAGGTTCAACAAGCAAAACCTATGTTAATAATACAAGAACTCCAATTAATACATAAGCACAACAAGGTATTAAATTCACACTTTAATTATGAATATTCCCATAACAAGATTAAGTGTTGGAAATAAATACTACACACTTAGATTTACAATACAAAGCAAGGATATGAAGAAATAAACATAAATGGGTAAGAAAATCTTAACCACAAGCTCCAATCTTCAAGACCCAAGTGTGTTTGTGCAAGAACCCTAGCTCTCTCCTTGTTCTCTCTAGTATTTATGGACTGAAAATAAGCCAAAGATGCGTACAAAATGAACCGATTTGGGTATAAAAGGATTTAGGGTCAAAATTGTAAAATTCCATAACTACCCTTGCTTCCCAGGCAATTAAGCCTTCGCGTTCGCGTACAGTCATCACGTTCGTGATGCATTGTTAACTCATGACCTTCGCGTTCGCGATTTGACCACGCGTTCGTGAAGCTTTGACTTATGCCCCTTGACATCCGATCTTCGCCTTCGCGGTTGACCTTTGCGTTCGCGGTTGTCACTGTTTTCTGCCCATCGCGCTTCCGATACATTATCGCGTTTGCGTAGTATACTGGGGACTGGTTCATCGCATTTGCCATACATCTTCGCGTTCGCGAAGAGCAATTAACTAGGCAGTCTTGTTTTGTCCATTTTAATTCCATTTTTGGCTTGTTTTCACTTGGTTCCTTCACCATCACTTCTAAATCACATACAACATGTAAAATAGAAGTAAACGACATTAAAACCCACGACTTTTATCACTCAACACATCAAAAGTATATGCTTAAAAACAAGATAAGTGGATATTTTATCCACTTATCACACCCCCAAACTTAAACTATTGCTTGTCCACAAGCAATGAAAGTAACAAAGTCTCCTCCCAAGTATTTAATTCAACAATGCATCTATATCATCCAAGCCAAATATGTTTACTATAAGCACAAAAGCATGACTTTGATTGGTACCAATAATTACTCAAAGCATATGAATTATTGGGCACTCCACATAAACTTCATTATACTTCAAGTTCTCAAACACTAATGCAAATCAAAGTAGCAATCAAGTCATGACACTAAAGCTTCAAAATTTGCCTGTATATCACAGTCAACTTTCTTTGGTCATTCATATCAATTGAGAATAGGATTAAATTCACAACTAAATTCTCATGTGCCCTTACATTCAAGAGAGGATCCCACACTTATAAATCTCAATTTAACTCAAAAATGGGATATCAAATGGAAAGAATTAACTCGCTCTCAAAAAGAAGTTCAAATGCATACAAGTAGTACCATAGGCTTGCTCTTCATGTATTTCCCCACTAATGTAAACAACTTGGTTCAAAATCACTTAGGACTAAAAGGGTTGTAGTTTAGGCAATTGGTTAAGGTAAGGCACAATTTTGGTTAAAGTGACTCAAAACTTTCTCAAGCGCTACAAAGTTTACAATTTAAAATACACTTCCTTCAACGATATTTTCCACCCTTTTCTTCAATTTTTTTTATACCACACCTAGTCTTCCCTTTATTCATAACTTTTATCAACAATTATTATATACACCTTTTTTTAAATAAACCTTTCACCTTTTCAAACAAATTCCATGTCACAATTTTCCCAACTTTCACCCCCAAACTTAGGCTTTTAGCCTACATAAATATTTTCAAGGAAGTAGGATAATAAAAGATATATCATTTAAGAACAAAGGATAAGTATGTAACATGGTTGCCAAATAATAAGGTTCAAGGCTCAAAATTGGTTGACTAGGAAAAATATTTAAGGGTAGGAATTTTTAAGCATACTAGTGGTTCAAGGAAGGCCTAATATTATTTTTCAAACCAAGTTAGTCTATAAGTTCGCCTCAAGGCACATTCCGGGCAAGTTCTAGACCACAAGTACTACAAACGAACTCACAAATAAATCTCACCCCACATGGCACATGAAAACTCAAATGGAATACAAATCCATATTCCAATTAACACAAATAACTCAAAGAGATTATATGGCATAAAGAAAGCTATTTAGTGCACTAAATAGCCAAAAATTGAGTCTAAAAGGTCATGACATTTTTATTTTAATTATTTTCTTTTTCAACAACCAAAAACTCATATGCCAAGGTTTAACTATGTTGGTACCAAGTAAGCCACAACTTAGACAATGATAAAAAATCCCAACTCAGCTCAATTCATTTATTTTAACAAAATTTAATTCTAACAACAAGACTAATTCCCTTAAGGAAGCTATCCATCATCGGGAAAAGTCGATAACAACAAATAAAAAAAATCAAAATTATCTACAATTTCACGGTTCAAGAAAAAATTGGCATCCTTGAAAAAAGAACCGTGGTATAAAGAAAATCAAGGATATCGCCACTAATATAAAACACACTACATATATAAAAAATAAAATAAAATAAATAAAATAAAATAAAAATTATTTAAAATACTAGTAATAAATAAAATTAAGAAGTTAACGCATCATTATTAATATAATTAATGTCAAGCATCACACAAAATAAAATAAAAGCAACTACAATATTATACTAATCCGCCATAACCACAGTTATACAAGAAGTCACCCCCAACAAAAGATATTGCATCGTCCCCAATGCAATTAAACATGACAGAATAAAATGGTGGAAAGTGCTCCCTGGATACTGCATCAGTCTGAACTGGATGTGGTGGGAAATTTAAGCTCAGTGTCCACCTCATTGTCATCATCCGAGTCCTGGGAGCCACAAAGTGTACGCAACTTCTACATCATCTTTGATAGCAGCTTACTTTTCTTCTGCTCGTGCTCCTTGAATTTTCTTTGCCTCTTTTCTATCTTTCCCTGCCTGCGGCTCATATTTTCTAGCCTGGTGCCCATTGCCTCCATCTTAGATGTGATGTTCTTTTGCTCTCTGACTACGTCATCCAAGGATGTAGGGGTTTCTTCCCCCGTAGATGTGCTTTCACGTTGCTTGGCCTAGGCGGGCTAGTGGGAAGGCCAGCTATGAGCTTCCTGACATGAGCATCTACCCCGTAAATCTGTCTGGACAAATAGCGCATAGTTTGCGGTCTATACTGAAGGGGTCCCATAGGGTCAAAAGACCCGGTGGGATCATCAGTGGTCTCTTTGGACTGCCCGAATGAAGGGGAGGCTACATCAATGCGCCTCTTTTTCTGCTTCTCACTTGGTCCTCTTTTTAGTATTGGATGAATCATTGGCTTATCTGGACCTTTCTCGATATCATTGGGCCGTTTAAGCACCCCAGCATCATAGAATAGTTTGGTGATCAAGGAAGGAAAGAACAGGCTCTTGGACCTCCCATTAGTAGCTTCTGCAATCTCATTGACAATATGCTCCCCCACATTAACAGTTAGTCCATTTATAAGAGCAGCAATCTTGAGTGCCCTGCCTACTGTGACATCAGTGTCATTTGAGGACGGAGACACTCTGGAGCAAATAATAGAAAGCCATGTCTTTGCTTCCGCAGTGAAGTCATGAGAATCTATTCCCTTGTGCAATCTTATCCACGTTGGAGTAACCCCGCCATGCAGCTTATCTATTAGCCATTGGTTGCTCCCTATTCTTGCACTTTCTTTGTAATACTCATTGTTAGCATTGGAGAGGCCATAAAGATTACTGATAATCTGGGGGCTGAAATATACATGCACGCCTTGGACAGTAGTCACCAATACTCCATGGAAGCCAGTCTGAATAGCATTTGAATAGAACTCCAGGACCACAGTGTGATTGGCGGTGATAGGTGGATCGGCAAAACATATCCATCCACTCTCCCACAAGCGTTGATGGAAGTTAGGCATGTTCTCCTAAACTTTGTCTAAATTGATGCCTCTTTCCCCAGAATGGATTTGGCAAGAAGTTCATCATATTTTCGTTTGCATGCCGTCGATATCGTAAGCTTCTTCTTGTCCGGGACCAAAGACATAGTCATGGGCAATTATTTCATGTTGATCCGGCTCCATTTTAAATTCAAATAACCTACAAAATAGACCAACAATGTTAAAATCTCATATAGACACTTAAAATAATGTATTAGGAAGTATTTAGGCCGAAGAAATGGGCGAAAAAAGTTCGAGACAGAGCTGTGCGAAGCTACTATTTTTGAACAAAAACTGGGACTGCCAGCTTAAGCCTTCGCGGTTGTGAGTTACTGCCGCATTCACGAAGTGCAAAATTAATTTCTCCAATTTTAGGTCTTCGCGTTCACAACAGGCCATCGCGTTCGCGAATGTCTATATTTTTCTTCATTGTGCAGTGGCCTTCGCGTTCGCGATTACTCTTCGCGTTCGTGAGGGGTGCTTCATTGCCCAGAAATTTTCTTCTTCTTTGAGGCATTTTTTCAAACATGTTAAGAGAAAACAATTATTTTACCATTTACAGAACATTGTTGCATGATTTCCACCCAAACATTCTCTCAAATTAAGCACTCACTCTCAACCAATCTCACCCAGCAAGCAACAAACAAAGTTAAGCAAAACTTTTGCTAATTAAATGCTCAAATATTAAGCCATAATGAATAACTACGGAACTTCTTCCATTTTTTTTAAAATTCAAAACAAGAAAATAGAAGAAAAAGTAAGAGGATAGTGTAGACATTACATACCATGAGAGTGGAGATGAAGATATTGCAAGAAAACTTGAAGATTTTACACTTTGAAATTTGTTTGGGCTTAAGGGAATAGGGGGAGGCAGTGCTGAACCAAAAATGGGGAGTTTTGAGTCTCCTGCATTTTTTTAGCAATTAAAACTGTTCAGCCATACCCGACCCTTCGCGTTCGCAGGGGCCCTATGCGTCTGCGAAGGGTAGAACTGTCCAAAAGCATCACGAACGCGATGACTATACGCGAACGCGTACCTTTAAAATCCCAGTTTCTCGCGAACGCGAGTATATGTCGCGAACGCGTACAAGTGGCTTTTCCTGCACTGGAACAGTTCTGACAGCTACTGGTTTTTGCCATTCTGGTCATTCCGTCATGCCAAATCAACTACAAAAAATCTGAAACTTGGCAGATTATTACAAAATAATATTCTTACATGTTTCAAAAAAATAAAAATTAAAAAATGACTAAAAAAATTGAAAACAATGGGTTACCTCCCACCAAGCACCGCATTTAATGTCGTGGCACGACGGAAACAACAATACCATTTTTCTCGCCACTTGGATGATATGAACTGTACACCTAGCTTGGAATCAAGCTTGTGACCACGAGAGATGGGTGGTAATTTTATGATCGAGCCAATGCTTAAATTTTTTATTTTGCACTTCTTGGCTCGCATGTGAGGAATGTCACTTTGCTTTCTTGTTTCCTCAAATTGTAAAATATATGGCTTGAGTTTTTCCTCCTCACACTCCTTCATTGATTCATTTAGTTCAACTTCCGTGTCACCATACAATTTCAACGTTGAAAATGCTTGGAATGTGACTTCAAACCTCCAACTTGTAATTTTTCTTGAATTTTGACATCCTCTTCTTCCCCCCAGATTAGAGTCAATTTCAAATGGTGTTGCATTTTCAGTGGATGACTCTAATTTCATTTTTTTTCTTGGCATCATTAATACTCATGGGGTCGGTTGGCGAATGTTCCATTCTTGACTCTTCAATTCTTAGCTCACCTTCTTCCTTATTTTCAAGAATGTTCTTCAACATGAGCATCATTT
Source organism: Nicotiana benthamiana (assembly GCA_034376525.1). NCBI lineage: Eukaryota > Viridiplantae > Streptophyta > Magnoliopsida > Solanales > Solanaceae > Nicotiana > Nicotiana benthamiana. Next base: position 140,732,582 of record CM067341.1, on the reverse strand, counting down.
TCTCATTTGAGCATTTAAGGGCTCTTCTTGATTTTGATCAAGTGCCAAAGAATTTTGGAGACTATTTTCCAAAAGCTCATCCAAGGCACTTTGTTCTTTGTTTCCTTCTTCAAGTAAGCACTCCAACATGAGCTTAGATTCTCCATTTCGGCCATATCCCATTTCTTATTTTTCCATAGCCATATCATTTTCATCAAAAACAATAGAATCATCATAGTGGAGGCTTGGGGAAGAGAAGGACTATGCACAACGACTCAAATGACCATTTTGACAACCACACCTATCATAAATACTCCACTCATGGGTTAGAGATTGTGCGCACAATCCACCCCGGGAGAATTTAAACAGTTTTGACACGAGTGTGGTCCTCCACAATAAGGACAAGGGTCATCAAAGTATGAACAACTACCATCCGACCAATTTTTATTATAAGATTCCATTTTTCACAATATATATATATATATATATATATATATATATATATATATATATATATATATATATATATATATATATATATATAAACAAACAAACAAACAAACAAAATAATATCCCAAATATTCACAACTTTTGGCTAAAGCATTTTTGCTTACTTCTCAAACAACCTAATGTACGCAACACTGTCCCCGACAACGGCGCCAATATTTATGTCATTCAAATCCACTGCTCAAAAGCAATAGGTACAGTCAATCGCAATATAACTTACCCAACTAAGAGTCATGGTCGAATCCACTAGGATAATGTATAAGCGACAAGGGAGGTAGGAGAATTATCGCTTATGGTGTAAAGCTAAACGGGTTAAATAAATATTTTTGTATTTATATTGATTTAATTGCGAAAATATATACTATTATAGAAAGCAAGTAAATGATCAATGGCTACAAGTATGAATGCACTGGGAATTACACATCAAGTAACGATCCAATATATTTTTATATCCCTTTCAATAATGGTCACAAAGGTATATTTAGTTGTTTCTGTCAATCGTGAACTCTCTACTTATCATAAATATCTCTCGAGTAATTATAATAATTTACTAGACGTACTCTCTCGAGCCACACTAGCTAGATTCACATAACGGTTCACTAAGATTGCATCTGAGGTATCGCTATCTCTAATCCAGCCTCTAAGCCCTCGGTTATGACTCTCGTCTATACTCGGAGAGTAATGTTGTTCAACAACTATCTAAATATACACTCTCTCCCGAGTAGATACACACTAAATATGCATGGTTAATTGAAATTCCTTTCGATTAACTAATAATAATTTTGTAGCAAACAAATAAAGATTCAACAAGCAAAACCTATTTTAACAATACAAGAACTTCAATTAAAAATAAGCAAAATAAGTTACTAAATTCACACTTTAATTATGAATATTCCCATAACAAGATTAAGTGTTAGAAATAAATACTACACACTTAGATTTACAATACAAAGCAAGGATATGAAGAAATAAACATAAATGGGTAAGAAAATCTTAACCACAAGCTTCAATCTTCAAGACTCAAGTGTGTTTGTGCAAGAACCCTAGCTTTCTCCTTGTTCTCTCTAGTGTCTATGGACTGAAAATAAGCCAAAGATGCGTACAAAATGAACCGATTTGGGTATAAAAGGATTTAAGGTCAAAATCGTAAAATTTCAGAACTACCCTTGCTTCCCAGGCAATTAAGCCTTCGCGTTCGCATACAGTCATCACGTTCGCGATGCATTGTTAACTCCTGACCTTCGCGTTCGCGGTTTGACCACGCGTTCGTGAAGCCTTGACTTTTTCCACTTGACTTCCGACCTTCGCCTTCGCGGTTGACCTTTGTGTTCGCGGTTGTCACTGTTTTCTGCCCATCGCGTTCGCGTAGTAGACTGGGGACTAGTTCATCGCGCTTGCGATACATCTTCGCGTTCGCGAAGAGCAATTTACTTGGCAATCTTGTTTTGTCCATTTTAATTCCGTTTTTGGCTTGTTTTCACTTGGTTCCTTCACCATCACTTCTAAATCACATACAACCTTAAAATAGAAGAAAGCGACATTAAAACCCATGATTTTTATCACTCAACACATCAAAAGTATATGTTTAAAGACAAGATAAGTGGATATTTTGCCCACTTATCAGATAGTAACACCTTATTTTGATGGATGTTACCTATTGTATTATATTGTTACTTTAAATACAATATTTATTTCTATTATTACTTAAATTATACTTTATTATATCGCTATATATGTCGTTAGGTAATGATGAAAAATACCACTTTATGGAACGACGGATTTGGTGTAGTGACGTCGCTACCTTGCTTTTTTCTCTCATCTTGCCCTTCTTATCATAGGCGGATCTAGAATTTTTTTAATATGGGTGTATCACTCAAAAAAGAAAAAATAAATAAAAGTATTAAGTGAGAATTGATCACAATTCCTCTAGGTAAATAACTTAGCATCAACCAAGTGCATCATTCAACCTTTTTGGAGCATGGATGCCAGCGGGTAATATTTGATGAGTTCTAAAAAATATGTACAAAAATATTTAATTTGGCGGAAAGACCGTGGGTTCATGTACCTCATACTATGGGCTATAGATCTGCCCATGCTTCTTATTATTAAATAATTATATTTATTCTTAACCTACCTTTTTATATAATAATTCTATTATGTATCCTATTTTTAGTGATATTGCAAGTTTAGTCTTCATGTTGTTGATACATGATATCATAAAATGACGCAAATAATACAATTTATTCAAATATTATATTTATCAAACAATACCGTTTATATATATATATATATAATAAAAAATTACACTATAAAACGGCATGTAATAATCCAAACAAGTTGTAAAGTACCGAGGACAAGTGGAAATATAAGAATATCACACCTAGAGTTTGAATTTGTAATCTATAATAATTCTTTTAACTCCTTTTGCTGTTGTATTGTAACTTTTCCTGTGCGAATGTGATTAAATAATTTATATGGTAAGAATAATTATTTTTGCTCTATTCATAGTAGTACTCCAATAATTTTTCGACGAAGAGACAATTCAATTAAAACCCATTGCACCCCTGCCTCCACCCTTATAAAATAAAGATGTTATTTTAAACTCCATAGCAATTAAATAATACTTCGGTTAAATTCAGGGTATATATAACAAATAGGGCGGATGGAGTAGCTCGTCCGTTCCTACAATCAAGTAAATTGTATTTTCTTGTCTCAATTTATATGGCGGAGCTCGGATTAGGAGCGTCAAACTTCTTAGTTTTAATCATGGATTCGAATATAGAATTTTTAAATTTTTTGAAATAAAATCTATATATCTAAAATTTATGTAAAAGTACTATAAAATAGGTTAGCAATTAAAATATCTACAAAGATATTTAAAAAATATTAGAAAAGTTCATTTGAATATCGAAATCCTAAGTTCGCCGTGTAAATTGGAACGGAGGGTGCAACAAATTGTAAAGTCAAAATTGCTTCCTTTGAGTTTGAGCCAAATGTATGGGAATTGGGAGTTCAAGCTGATTAGTTTGTCTCTTCAACTTTTCAAAGAGCATTATAAATTAGTCCCCCCATGATGTTTTATTTGAGATTTGATTGGATGCCTCATATAAAGTATTGATTTGACATGTGCATAGTATAAAGTTGTACAATATTATATTAAAATAAAGGTTAGTAAAAAATTAGTTTAACAGCGAATGACCGAAACAAATTGTCTAGGAAATATTTGATTAGATATGAAGTTTCACATGAAGAAAAAAAAAATACTTTTAAATTTGTGGTATAAAATGAGACACATATAATTTGTATGCCAATAAATTATTATAAAAAAATAAAAAAATTTAAATTAAAAAATTATCATTCTTTTTGCCACGCACTAAAAAGGAAATAGATCCATATAAATTCTATATATAATTTCAGTTCTGAGAAAAAATTTATCGTTTTTTAGCAACTAACTATTTTGTATTACCAACTGGAAAATATATACAGCTCATTCAAAAAATAAAATATAACGACCCGACTGGTCGTTTTACTTTTTAAAATCTCTCCCCCCTAAATAAAACTTTTTGTACTTACTATCTAATTTACGACTTTCGGGGATGATTGGTCGGGATTTTGAAGAGTTTGGGTTGAAATAGGCTCATTTAATTCTTTAAGATTTTCTTAAAAGACTAAGTTTGACTTTGGTCAACATTTTTAGTAAACGGACCCGAATTTATATTTTGACAGTTAAGGAGGGTCCGTATGAAAATATAGAACCTGAGCGTATGCTCGAAATCGAATTTCGAGGTTCCGAGCTCGAGTAATGAATTTTTATTTAAAATTATTAAATTAAAATTATAAGGATTTAAAGAAACTAAATAATGATTGATCACGTTGGTATCAGACTCGTATGTTGGTTTCGGAGCCCTGTACAGGTCCAATATAACATTTAAGACTTGCCCGTAAAATTTGGTGTCAATCCGAGTAGTATAACCACGTTTCATCGTGTTATGAGTGAATTGAAGAACTTCAAGTTCATAAGTTTGATTCAATTGGTTTTAGGGGATGACTCTTAGATTTAGCATTGTTTCTGGCGTTCCGAAGGTTCGAGCGAGTCCGTTTCATGATTTTAAACTTGTCAGTATATTCGGGCGGAGCTCAGGAGCCCCGAGCATCAATTGGACGAGACTCGAGTGAAGTTGGAAAATTTGGGAAGAGCTGAAGCTTCATGTTGCTGTCGTAACTGCACCTGCGGTTGGTCAGGCGCAGGTGCGAGACCGCAGAAGCGGTCGTCCTCTCGCAGATGCGGTTAAAGCAGAACAAACTGCTGTGCAGGAGCGGCTGCAAGACCGCAGGAGCGATCCCAGCTAGCTTGGCCAATTATGCAGATGTGTCCTTCCTCTCGCAGAAGAGAGACCACAGATACGGTCCCCTGACCGCATATGCGGAAATTACTGAAGCAGTGAGCTTCATTTAATATGGGCTCTAAGCCATTTTGTCCATTTTTCACTCACCCATTGGGCGATTTTGGATCTCTTGAGAGAGGAATTTCACCTAGCATCTTGAGATAAGTTTACCCTGCCTATTTCAAGTTTAATACTTGAGTCTTGGATAGATTAACACACAAAAATTAAAATAAAATATGGGGTTAGAGCAAAATCTATGGTTTTGATAAAAGTTAGATTAACCACGAAATTTGTTATGAAATGCATTAGAAATCATATATTATTGATCCTTAGGTTATAAAGAACAACTTTCTTCGAAAATTTTCAGAATCCGGGCATGTGGGTCCAGGATCGTATTTTAAGAAACTTCTATTTAAGGTTGGAAAATTGCATAAATAGTTATAATGCGATCTTGTGAGCTTGTATAATTTACCATTAAATGCGGGGGCTACGTACGCACTAAGTGACAAGACTCTGTGCGTAGCTACTACTATGCTAAATCCGGATAGTCTAGGATCCAAAAGCATGATTTATGTGATATTCTTGTAACTTTATATTTAATTAGAATTGTTTAAATCGTGTTGACTATGGTAAATGAGACTAGTAAGAGGAACATTATCTTCTTGGCCTTTTAAAGAGAAGTTGATATTTATGTGAGTAATTGCTCCCCAGATATATATTCTTGTCTGCTTGTTGTTGTGTTTAATTATATTTGGCCGCGTCGCACGATTGATACGCGAGCAGGGTAATAAATGCATCTATGGTTCACATCGTTCGACCCTCGGCAATGCATAATTTGCTTTTATGTTGGATCGGAACGTACGAACTCGACACTACTTGCGCATGCTTTAGTTAGTATTTTTTTTGTGGGTTGAGCTTTGTTATTTTCCCTGAAATATAAGTGGCCAATTGTGATATTATCCAAGAAAGGACTTATTAATTTCCTGTTATAGACTGTTAACTATTCATACTATCCACACTCAGTATGATTCATTTCTCATATTATTTGACCCTAGTAAGTGTCAAGTCGGCATCTTGTGTCTACTTCTTCGAGATTTGACAAGATACTTATTGTGTGCATATAGTATATGTACTCATACTACACTTCTGTACTTAATTGTATATGATCTGAGGCAGGTACATATGGTTACCAGTCTGGTGCGCATTCTTGATCAGTGTCCGAGACTTCCACGGTTAGCTGCTCCCTTCCTGTGCCGTTCAGTAGCATGATGGAGCCTCTCTTTATTTTGGCTGTCTAATTCTATTTCAGACATTAGGATATATTTAATCTTTTGTATATTCTATTAGTTTCTCATAAACTTATGACACCAGGTCTTGGCACACACATTATTAGACTATTCTTTTGGAGATTGTATAGCTATTTTTGCACTTACTAATTATCACATGCTTTTAACTTCAAATTTAGAAAATTTTGTATTTGTTTTAGTAAAGTGAAAATGAGAACTTATTAATACTTTCGCGTTGGCTTTCCTGACAAGGGTGTTGGGCGCCATCATGACCTATAATGGAATTGGGTTGTTGATAGTGCCAAATTATGCCTTATAAAAAGACATGCACGTACGTAGCAAATATGGTCTGAGTAATTCTGCCCAGAGTCGAACCACAGTGAATTAACCTATCAATTACTTTTGTCGAACTTACTAAATTCACATAATCAATCTCTCCAAACTTTGTAATTCATAATTGATGATATTTCTAACAACTAAAAATTGAAAATAATTAACAGCTGAAAATTAACTATGCTTGATATGTAAACAGTTGGAATAAGGTCTAAGGTAATGGTTTTCCCTGTTGGTAATTTCCTTGGTTGTATGTTTCTTATAATAGCGATGCCTTAGTTGTCTCTATCAATCAAGAACTCTCCAGCTATCATAAATTTCTCTCAAGCATCTATGATAATTTACTAGAAACACTCTCTCAAGCTACGTAGCTAGATTCACATTTTAGTTCTTTTAGATTGCACCTGAGGTATCGTTATCTATAATCCAACCTCTAAACCCTCGGTTATGACTCTCGTATATACTCCGGGAGTGTTGTTGTTCATACAATTACTGTGACGATCCGTCGTGTCGTCACGTGAGTTACCGCCCCGTTTTCCTCATTTAATGCTTCTATATGTTTCTTTATATGTATTTGTAGAGTTTGAAGTGATTCGGATAGAGTTTGGTTGGAATTGCGACAATTATTCTCTTTGAGAGAAGGCTAGTTTGGAAAAGTCAACCGGATGTTGACTTATGCGTTATAGGGCTCGGAATGGATTTCTGAAGATTCGGCTAGTTTTGGGTGGTGATTTATGACTTGGTAGTGAAAACGGAACTGAATTTGGAGATTCAATGTAGAATTAGGCTTGAATTGGCTAAGTTTGAATTTCAGCGAAATCCGGTTGTTATGTGAGATTTTGATCTAGGGGTTGGAATGGAATTCAGAGAGTTGTTGTAGCTTCGTTAGGTGATTTTGGATATGTCTGCAAATGTTTAGGTCAATCGAACGTCGTTTAGTCGGGTTTTTGATCGAATGTGTGTTTCGAAAGCTTTAGTTCAACTTAGGCTTGAATCCATCGTGAATTGATGATTTTTGTGTTGTTGGTCATGTTTTTATGATTGGAGCAAGTTCATATGATGATTTGGGGTATGTTGGTATTTTTGGTTTAGGTCCCGGGGGGCCTCGGGGTGATTTCGAATGATTTCCAGGAAGTTTGGACTTAAGAAAATCTGCAGAAATTGCAGCTGCAGTGCAGAAGGAATTTAGCCATCGCGATCGTGTGGCTTTGGTCGCGATCGCGTAGGTATGGGTGTGGCATCTGAAGCATCGTGATCGCGCAGAGTAGGTCGTGATCACATAGAAGAGTCTGGGGGTCCAGCCAAGTTGTTCATCGCGATCGCGGTCGAGGGGGTCGAGATCGCGTAGCATGGAAGAATGGGCATCGCGATCGCGTCTGGAGGTACGCGGTCGTGTAGAAGAAAAATCACCTGGACCGAAGGCTTTTAATGAAAATTTTCAGTCGCGAACCTATCATTATTTTCTCCATTTTTGCACCACCTTGAGAGCTTGTTGGTAGATTTTGAAGGGGATTTCGACATGATGTGACTGGAGGTAAGTCTCGTGGCCTAGATACGTCATTTAATCGAAGAATCATCCAATAATCTGAAATTTGGCTGAAATTTGAAGAAACTAGGGCTTGGTTTTTGAAATTAAAATTGGGTATTTGATGGCCCATTTGGGCCCCGATTCTGATGAACTTTATATGTACGGACTCGTGGCGAGACGAGGATTCCAGTGATGTGAATTTTGTAATTTTTTGAGAAGTGGGCCCAAGGCTCGGGTTTTGCCAACTTCATGTTTTTGGGTGTTTTCGAGTTCTTTCTATTAGGTTATGTACCGTTAGCTTATTATAACATATTCATTGTGGTTTTGATCAGATTCTGCACCCAAGGAGGTCGACTTGCAAGGAAAGCACAAGGCGAGCTATGATTTTGGCTGGTCCGAGGAGAGTAATGGACATGCATGATGTACTGAGGGTTTGAAACCCCGTATTTGCACTATGCGGTGCTATGTTGAGATGATACATGCGTCTTGTGCTGAGCGTGGTGATGTATCTGCTAAGGACTCGGACTTGGTCCATCCCAATTGATGACTTATTAAACTTCTTGACGGAGACTAAGCTTGTACTCGTATAATCTAGTCTAGTTGCCATGTTTGGGGCCTTGTGCCGATATGTAGAACTCCTAGGGAGCATGTTGACCTGATTGACCTCACTTACCATCCGTCATGACTTTTGACTGTAAATCATGAAATAAATCGGACTTTGTAACTTGCATCCTGAATGAGCAATACATAGGGCTGAATACCCTGTCTTAGCTGAGTGGGCCCGAGAGGCCAAGTCTATACTGACTGAGAAGGGTCAAGGACCCCGTAGTGAGGCTAATTGATATATACATACATCGGGTCGGGCTGCACGCTGCAGCAATATACATACATCGGGTCGGGCTGCACGCTGCAGCAATATATATATATATATGTATGTATGTATTGGATCGGACTGCACGCCGCAGTAGTATATTATATGGATCGGACTGCACGCCGCAATAGTATATTATATGGATTGGATTGCACACCGCAATGATATATTATATGGATCAGACTGCACACTGCCGTGATATATGGATCAGATTGCACGCCGCATTGTTATAGCGCTTGGGCTGCAGTAGCCCCTCCAAAGTCTGTACACATCCCCAGTCAACGCAATCAACTATATTTATTGGATCGGGCTGCGTGCCACAGCATCATATATATTATCTTGGATCGTGCTGTGCGCCGCAGCATTATATGTATATATAGATATGGTTTTGGATCGGGCTACGCGCCGCACCAGTGTTAGCAACTGGTCGGACGGAAAGGAAAGTAGTTATCAGGTTCTTCTCCCTGTTTGGTACTCATTTACTGTCTTTACTGCCGAAAATAGATCTGTATAGTGTTTTTACCGGATTTATTACATTCAATTGTTAGTTATTGCCATTACTCACTGATTTGGAAGTACTCACTCTACTACCTGCACCACGTGTCCAGATCCAGGTACCTCAGGGCAGAATTGATCTTTCAGCTAATTTTCAGAGTATTCGCCGGAGCTTGTCGAGGTAGCTGCCTGGCGTCCGCAGGACTCGACTCCTCCACTATTTCTGTATTTTTGATATTTCCACGTACTCAGTTTATGATATATTTTAGTGTTATTATGTTATTCTGGTAGAGGCTCTTGACTCTTGACCCCCATATTTGTGGGAGGTTGTTATGTACTGGTTATTTGGGATGTTTTCTATATAACTGCAAAAGTTTTGGTTTTCTCCACGTTGTCAATGAATTCTGAGTAAAAGATATGAGCTTGTAGCTTGGAGTGTGAGTGTGATTGGTTGGTCTTGCCTAGCAATGTGTTGGGCGTCATCGCGACCGGGTCGGGGTCGTGACATTTACCTAAATATACACTCGCTCTCAAGCAGATACATACTAAATACAAACGGATAATTAAGGGCCATTTCGACTAACCACAATGAAAAATAGATGAACACATAGGGGGTAACAACCAATTCAAACTACATTAATATAATAACCAAGTCATCCCCAACGGGTTTCAACAAAATCTCACACTTGTGTTTTGTTGCAAAAGTAGTCTCAAAATAAGCCTAACCTATTTTGAGCTAGTTTCTACATCTTATAAGGGTTATACAAAAAGTTTCCCCGAGTTGACACTTTGGCTCCTCAGATTTCTGGATTGTGAACACTCGTCACGGCCGTGATGGCGACCGCGGTTCTAACCACGGGAAGCACTGGCTCGAACCGCGGCGCGGATTGCAGTGAGTACCGCTAGCCTTTTGTCTCTGCATTCCTTCTCTTTTTGCTCTTTTGTGTTCGGGTACTTCTTGAGTGGGTGTTTTCTTCACGTTATTGCTTCCAAACACTTCATGTTACTTCCTTATTGTGAGCACGTGATTTTTTCCTTACATATGAATTACTTCCAAAAAATTCAAAATAAAACAATTTTTAGTTCGTTTACAATTGTTGTGAATTTTGTGTTATTTTTCTTGTATTGTTTGCATTTGTCTGTGCATGTTTATTTGTTAAATTAATAAAAATACAAAAATATATCGCTTTTGCATTTAGTATTTAATTCTACAATTAGGAGTAATTAAGTTTGTTTTACAAAATAAAAATCACAACAATAGGCATCTTTTGCATTTTTAGCCTTTAAAGTCCAAATTGTGTGATTGTGCTTTTATTGTTATTTAATTTTAGGTGATAATTATTATTAGAAGTTAATCAGTATTTTAAGATAATTTTGGGTTTTATAATTTTATCTTAGCATTTTAGTTTTATTAATTAGAAAGTTGAATAAATAGAAAAGAAATAAAAAGAAAAAGACTTAAAAATTAGATTGGCTCTCTTCTTTAATTTTTTTTTATCGCAGGCCCAAAACAAAACACCCCTCACCCAACCCAAAAATCCCTGACCCGCCCAGCTACCCCATGGCCCAAGCCACCATTTTCAATTATCACCTCATCTTTGCACATACACAAAAACCCTAATCATTTTGCACACCCTCCAGCTGCCACCCACGTCGACCCCCATTTTCCCGTTCCACTGCACCAAACGACCACCCCAGATGTTCCTCCTTCACCAAATAGCCCCCCTGCCCATGCTGCTTCATCCCTTACACCCCATATCCATTCCCGTTGAACCACCTCTAAAAAGAACCCCATCAATCCTCCATAACCCGTCATCGACCCCCCTCGACCAACATCTCAAACCCCACTGCCCTCCAAACGACCAAGCTCCAAATGGCCCTTCGCTAAAACAGCCAGCTCTACGCTGAAAAAAACCAAGCAGCGGCGACCACCGACGACCACACGAGCAGTAATAGAAAAGAGTGAATGAGGAACAGACCTCTTCTTCTGATTTTTTATTTCGAATCCGATGGGGTTTGATTGAGGTTATTTTGGTTTCAAAATTTCAGGGCATATTTGTTTCGTTCGAGCTCTTCGTTGTTCTGATCCGGTCAGTTGGTTCAAGTTTAATTTCTCTTGTCCGTATTTTAATTTGTTTGATGTTTGATTCTTTTTCTTGTTCATTGTTTATCATTTCTTGCATATGAATTCAGTTTATTTTCATTCATTTGTTCTTGTTTAGTTTTAATATAGAAGTGTGTTAGTTTAATCACTTAAATCTTTTATCTTGATTATAATGTTGTTGGATTTAATTTGAAGTTCAATTGATTATTGAGTTTAGTGATTTGAATCTGTTTGTTTGTTCTATTTAGCTTGATTTGAATCTGAGTTTAATGGTTTGAATCTACTTATTTGTTATGTTCAGTTTGTTACTGTTGTTGAATCTGAACATATGTTTTTAAAAATGTTGTTCAGTCAAAATGATTTCAGTTGGTTCTTTCTTGTTCATCATATGGTTTGGTTCCCTGAATCCTTAATCTTTGTTTTGATGATATTTTATATAATCTGAGTTTCTAGCTTGAATTTGTGGATTGAATTTGATTAAGATTGGTTATAACTGCTATAGTTTGGTTAATTAATTAGGAGTTTTGGATATAGCTGATGGGGTAGGATAGTAATTTCAGTAATATCAGTAGGGTAATTTGGAAGTTGAAAAGTTTGAAAATGATTTAAACTTGATAACCATTAAAATAATAAATTGTTTAATACATAGTGAAGGACATGACATATGGTAGTGGGAACTAATACATTTGTTTAATATAGGAGGAACACGATATATGATATAAAGGAAAAAGGGTTTTGGAAAGTAAAAGGAGGGGAATAATAGTGAAAAAGTTAAAAGAGTTCATATAGTAAAGGAATATATAAGTTGGAAAGTAGATAGCATGGGAGTAATGATAAAAAGCTAAAAAGGGGGCACTTGGGGAGGGAATAAAAGCCGTAAAGAAAAAGTGATTGAATAAAAAAGGGAAAATGGGAGTTAGGCTTGGTCTTTAAATAGAGAACACATCCAGTCATTAAAGGGGAGGGGGGAGGACTTGAACGGGCAATAAGAATTGAGAGTTGAAAAAATTGAAGAGCATTCTTGAGAGTGTTTAAGTAATCAGTTAATTCAACTAAGATTTTTTCATTGAAAACTAAAGAGGACTTCGGCTTTAACTATCAAGTTATATTTTCGAGTTCATCTTTTCGCTGCTGGTAATGCATTTCGTTTGCTGTTTGGTTTGCATATTGTTTCTGGGTAGTTGTTCAAGTGTTACCGAAGTCTAAAGTTGGATTTCATTTGTTGTTGTTGGAGTTTGTTTACTGGTTTATGGTCTGCACTGGTTGTATGTTACTGTTCCATTATTGGGTTGTTGCTGATTTGCTATTGTTTGTTGCGTTACTGCAGACTACTCCTCCTTCTATTTTCCATTATCCAGGTACACACTCTAAAGTCATGTATTGATATAAACCTCAAGCTGGAGATGAAATGAAATGCTGTCAAGTTTCCTTTTGAATTCCCTTACATCTTTAAATGGATATTGAGTAGAATGTTTTACTTGTAACTGATTGATAAGAGTATAAATTGGACTGTTGAATCTATCTCTACAAACATGTGAATATCCATTGTAATTAATCTTAGTTTTTTATTACTAGTTATGAAATATAATGTAGTTAATGTGTTTCCAGCTAGTCGCAAAATAGCTTCAAATAATTGAAACAAATAATTTCCCGGTTCAATTCATCTAACAATGTGGTTTTAAAATAGTTATAGGACAATTAGTTTCTTTTGAATATATTATTTGTCAATTGCGTATTTTATTTATATTTTTAATTTTAGTAATATTCTTTTTAGCTAACATTTGTCGTAAGCTAGTAACTAATAAATGATGTCCTTTTCAAGCATGTAATTAACTAGGATTTTTCTCTTTTATTTTAGAGGAGAACTTAAAATAGAAAAATATAGTCATTTTAAAATAAACGATATGAGCCTCGCCTACTAAAACGTACTAGTTGTGGGGCCCTCAATAATTGGTTAATCATTAATTAGACTTCGGATGAGCCGTTTAGCAGGATTTCACGGCCTTCTCCAAAATAAATATACGATAGTCGCTTTAGGCACGCCTTTAATAATTTACTTTCATAAACACGGGTGTACATTGATGTGACCCAAATCCAAATCTCAACGAAGTCGAAATGTGTCGACGACCACGGGTATATTGATTATCACGTGGTTCGAGATATATTTTTACAATATTGCAATTCTCTATAAAATAATAGTAATAATAATAATAATAATAATAATAATAATAATAATAATAATAATAATAATAATTAAGTGGTAAAGAGTTAAAATTTGCACATAAGTTCACATTTGTACAAATCAGATAATTAAGCCAAATATGATAGTTGAGCGACTGTGCTAGAACCACGAAACTTGCGAATGCCTAACACCTTCTCCCATGTTAACAGTTCTTATCCGAATTTCTGGTTCGCGGACTATTAATAGAGTCATTCTTTTCCTTGATTTGAGATTAAACCGGTGATTTAGGACACCATAAATCTCCAAAGTGGCGAATCTGAATTAAGTTAACAAATCTCGTTTCGATTTTCCTTTAATTGAAAAAACTCCCCCTACGCCCTCGGACGCCGACCAAAAGAAAGTGTTACAGCTCTGGCGACTCTGCTAGGGAACGAACCCAGAACCACTTGTTCAGGGTTCAAGAATTCGAGCTTGAAATAATTATTGTATTTGTCTTATTTATTATCTGATTCTTATTACATGTTTTGGCTAATGTGCTAAATGTTGTTTTTACCGCTTTGATAATTTTTGAACTGTGCATATAAATTGTCTTCTCACGTGCCCCCCTCTAAGTCTTCTTGCAATTAAAATTGAGCATTTGCTTGACATGACCCGCTTTCTTTGAGATAGCTGAGGTGCTTGACACCCGGTGAATGATTTTAATCACACATGTTTTAGGCGGGGAGCGGCACCGGTTAAGCCGGAAATCAATGCTACCGGATATGCTAGCCCTCATCGGCGCGAGTTGTCCGCTTAAGTATGCCAGTCTATATACTTTCCCCAATAAGATTTGGACCTAGATGAAACAAAATCCATGCTAGATATCCCTAGTAGGAACGTTTTGTTTGCATCACATGCATTTGACCTTGGAGATTCAACACAGGGGTTGGATCTGTCTAGGACATGTGTACTTGAAACGAAAAGGACCATCTCGATGCATTTAACTTGCTATTAGTGCATTTATTTTTTTAGACTTGCATGTTGACCGGCTTTTGAATATTGAAAAAACAAATAGCAATATAGAAGGTTAAGAGAGTTAGTCGCTGGTTTCGACAATACCAATGTCCAAATAGTATTAAAACTCTGCCGAATTTTTGAGAAAATTAAAAAAAAATGTTTTTATGGATTTTTTATTTGCAAATGAAAAAGAAAAAAAGAGTTTGTATTATTCAATATATTTTGTTTTATTTGCCACTGAAAAAGAAAAACAATAATCTTGTCTTTGAAAATAGCTTGTTTTATTTGCCGATGAAATGAAAGAAATTTTTTTTCTTTCTTTTAATTTTCAAAATAGTTTGTTTTATTTGCCACTAAAAAAGAAAACAATAATCTTGTCTTCGAAAATAGTTTATTTTATTTGTCGATGAAATGAAAGGGAAAAAATGTCTTTGTTTTCACAAAATAGTTTGTTTTATTAGGCGAACTACGATGGTTCGATTCTCACCGGGTATGAGATACGTAGGCAACCCTCATAAGGTCCAACCTCTCCTTTGCAAAAAATAGCAAAAAATGTCAAAGTTTTTATTTTTCGTCATAAAGAAGTTGGGTGAGGCTGTCTTTTGTCAAACATAGCCAAATGTTCCCGAAAGAGACGCCGGAAGGCTGACTTTGCATAAATAACCACCTTTGGATCATTTTTTTTAGATTATGACTAGTTGACCGACACAGCCTTAAAATCTTCTTTCCCGAAGTGCTGAAAGGCCATCTTTGCAGAACCTGGCCTTTTATTTTAATTGAAAAAAAAGAGTCAGTCGACAAGTGATTATCGTTCGAATTTTTGGTCAAAATAAGCAGAGCTAGCTTCGGCAATGTATTAAACTGTTCTTGCTGAAATAGCCTTAGAGTATATTTCAGTTGTTGAAAGGCTATTTTCGTAAAAGAACAGACCAGTTTGTAGTGTTGTAAAATAATCATTCCCTACCTCAAAATTCATGTGAAATTGAGAAGGGGCCACATTCGCAAAAAATAACCATTTGGTTAAAATTGGCATATAGGAGAAGGAATCTGTCAATCTATTTTTTTTATTTGTAATCCTTTTAATTTGAGTATGTGGGTTGTTCTATTTTCGAGTCTGTATGTCGTCTTTTCATCAACGATTCTTAGTTTGGTCAGTTCTAAACCTTTGTAATCAAGTTTGTTTTGTTATAAATTGAAAATCCAAAAAATATTTTATTGTTGTTTACCTTTTATTGGTCCGAATTACGCAAGGTCTGATTCATGCGGTATCATGATACATAGGCAATCTCCATAAGATTTGACCACAACAAAAAAATGAAAAAAAATCGAAAAAATGAAAAAAGAAAGAATAAAAAAGATGTTAATAATGAGGACCGACTGAGTCCATTCTAACATGTTTTGCTTCGAATTGTAAGAAAATTGAGGTGGTCGGTTTGTGGTAAGTTGGAAACACAAGATCCAGGAAAACCTAATTGTGATCCAAGACAGTGACCCCCATAATATCGCGCAGAATCCCTCACATGCACATCATGATGCACACTTTGTGAGGATGAGTCCTGATGACATGGAGTATGAGAATCTTCTTAGGAACATGCTAAATGAAGATAGTGATGTTGAAATTGGAGAAGGCTCTGCTGAACCTGATAAGCAAATTTGCGGCTAAGACATCGTGCTTGGTAATTGGAAAGACACTCCATTTTGGGTCAGTCGGAGTGGAGCTTTTGATGGTTTATTTTATTGTCAGTTCTCTTGTCCGGGTTATTTTTGGGGTTGTAATCCGGATATTGTCTTGTGGTCAAACCCTCTTATCTTTTCACTCAGTCTAACGTGTTTAGTCATTGTGGTCTGTTTAGTATTGTCCAGGTTTGTTTCTGTTTCCTTCTAGGATTGTACTCCAGCTTGTTTTGTTTGTTTGGTTATGAGAACCATTTCGCCGTTTGTCTAATGCAAATTTTTTTTTTTTTGTTATTTCCAGTCACTTTCTTTGTTTAAGTTCTTTTATCCTTTTGTTGTGTCTTTTGTTCAAATACTGATTCTAATGACATGACATGCAGACACAATTGGGCCTAAAATTAAAAGTTAATCACAAAACCAGGTGATCGGGACGTTTAAAGGAAATAAGAACGGTTTGAGATTATCTAAAGCCCGGACCATGTGAAACTGGGGCAGGTAAAACATAAAGAAACTGTAAAGGTAAGTTGTCCAAATTGACATGAGGGTCGTTCGTGATGATGAGAGTGAAAGTGTTTCCATAATGGCACTTTATATCTAACAGATGAAAAAGCAGATGTGTGAATTTAATTGTCAAGTCCAGCACCATTAGAAGAGGCTACAAATCTTTGTTTAATTGTGTTGCTTGTGCTAGGCATGTTTTGAAGACTGGAATGATGAAGGCATTTTGTTCTGCTAAACACTTTATCCTTCGCTAACCTTTTGAGCCTTATTTATTTTCTTTCATACCCCTCATTTAGAATGAGTATAAAAGAAACACAAATGTAGAAGAAAAAGAAAAAGAAAAAGAAAAAGAAAAAGAAAAGAAAAATACAAAATAGAAAAAAAAGGATGTGGAAAGGAAAATTAGAACGACAAGGAATTGGGAAGTACGTTTGACCTGATTCCTCAAAGAGGATATGTAGGCACTTCGTAGCTCGGTCATAGTGTAACAAAAAAAATTAAAAAAATCCTCAGAGCAAGAAACTGGGGCAAGGGTTGTGTTTGTCATAAATAAATCAGTTTCGAAGGTTATAATTTTGAACCCCAATTGATGCGTTTTTTAGCCTTTAATACCCTTTCTTTCTAGCCTTTCCAAAATCCCACATTACGGTCCAAAGAAAGGCCTTTTGACCAGTCTTCAAAAGATGCCAAGTCAGACATATGAGAGAGTCTTATCAGTGAGCATAACACTCTGATCCCCTGTAGAAAGGAAGTAGAAAAGAGAGTGTTATCGATAACACCCCAATCCCCAACTAAAAAGTAATACAAATGAGAGAGTCTTATCGGTGAAAACCTTCACGGGCACCATAAGACGATGAAAGCTAAGAGAAAACCAAAATGAGAGAGGCTTGATAGTGAATACTCTCCGGGAACTACAAGTCGAATAAGATTGAGAATTAGATGGAAATCACCAGACAGAAATCTTGAAAGATGATTGACGACGGAGGATAGGCCATATGTGCATGTCATGACCATTAGAGTCGGTATCCGCATTTGATAGGTTTTATTTTATAGTTTCTCTTGTTAGAGAGCCATCCCTTTCCTTTGTCTTTTATCCTGTTCCTTATCTTTTCCTTTCATAAAAAAAATCCCCAGTAGAGTTTGTTTGGTCAAGACAAGTAAGAAATGACTCCAAAATTTGCCACATGCCTTCCAATTATGCAAGACGAGATCTTATTAGAGCATCCACGTGGTATAAGTGAGGAAGGAACAATCGCAAAGCCATTATCAGGATTTCC
This sequence comes from Nicotiana benthamiana, assembly GCA_034376525.1. Classification (NCBI taxonomy): domain Eukaryota; kingdom Viridiplantae; phylum Streptophyta; class Magnoliopsida; order Solanales; family Solanaceae; genus Nicotiana; species Nicotiana benthamiana. Next base: position 140,714,464 of record CM067341.1, on the reverse strand, counting down.
CTAGCAAGAGGAGAATGATAAAGGGATGGATCAGTGTCAAGAAGAATATCTCCGCAGAAATCAAAGGTTATAGACCTCATGCCAAGGCTAGTGGAAAAATGAAGGGAGAACGACGCTGAGAGTGATGAGCATAAATTGGAAATTCATATGAGACTCAAAGGTCGGGGGAAATGCTAGTTCCCCAGCTATGCCACAAAGAAAAGGGATATCCCTAGCCGAAAATGTATTTCAGTGACACGGATGAACGAAGAAAGTGGTTCATCAGTAAAACATGTGAAATTCTCAAGGAGGTCACTGCCAGTGGAATTCGGGTGGTCAGGGTACAAGTGGAAAACAACGGAGAAAGGCTTGTGAATAAGGAGTCATCAAGAAGGTATGAAAGGCATGGCATTCATGCTAAGACCAGAAAATAACATCATCCCCAGCAAGTTTTAATAGTGTAATGAAACACAGAGCAGGGAAAGAGAAAGGGAAAAACCATCCCCAGCAGGAGTGGCACAACCACTCACCACGTTTTAAACTAATAAATTTTCTTTGATTTAAAACATGGAAGGAAAATGCCATTGATGACAGGGAAGCATGATACAAGAAAGATTATCAAACTGGGGAAGAAAAGTTTCTTTTCATTTTGAAAATTTTCTGGACATCAGGTATCCACTTGGGGGAGAAAGAAAATAAGACAAGTCTTTAGGGAAAGCGGGCTTTGAACCAATGATACCCCCATCACTTTTAGAGGAAGGAAAACACCAGATTTAGGTAAAGTAGTTCTGGAAGAAGCCAGATAACACAATGGAAGTGGTCTTTGAACCATTGTTACCCCCAACAATGTTGAAAGAAGGAGATAACAAGTTTTAATGAAGAAAGTTGTATCACTAGCGGACAGAACAAAGGGATGAAGCTGGTGTTTAGAAAAAGCAAAAGCTAGTGTCATCCCCAGTAGCTTCCGGAAGAATGAAGCACCAATTTTGAAGGAATAAAATTCGCCCAGCGGTGTTATCCTCAAAAATATCATCCCCACCTGATAACATTTTATATGCAGCAGTGTGGATAGAAAATAAAATTTTTGAAGGAAGTAGTTTTGAAAAAGAGAAAAAGAAGAAAGGGAAGAAAGAAGATTCCCCGAGTGGTATTATCCTCAGCAGGTAAGTACGTAATTCCAGAGCAATGTTATCCCTAGTGGTATCGAGGAAAGACAACACGATCTTTTAAAGGAGGAGGTCATCCCCAGCAAGGCCACAAATTTATAAAGCTGATAAATCTTTCTTTGTTTGAGAGTTGAAACAGGAACAAAGCAATGCAAGGGAAAAGAAAAGAAGAAATTACAAAGGTAAATTTCTCAAATCTTTGATCTTTAAATTTTCCTCCTAGGATAAATAGTCCTAGTCTGATAGATCCCCCCACCCCTTAATATGATAAATTTTTCATCTAAGATAAAGATAAAAATTCCAGTTTGACAAATTTTCTCCTAGGATAATTTGAAAAGAATGGCGGGTAGAATTTGGAAAGAAAGGAAGGCATAATTTTTTTTAAGAAAAAAAAAGGGGAAAGCATAATTTGAAAAGAAAGGAAGTCTGAAGTTGAAAAAAAGTCTAATTTCGAAAAAAAAAGTCTGAATTTGGCAAAAATTAAGAAAGTCTGGATTCGAAAAATGGACCTAGTTTGAGGAATTATCTCCCAGAGTCAAAATCTCTATTCGATGAATCTTTCTCCTGAGATCACAAAAGAATGGACCTAGTTTGATGAATTATCTCCTAGAGTTAGAATCTTAGTCTGTTGAAACTTTCACCTAACATAAAAATCTTAGTGTGACGAATTTTTCACCTTAGATAAATTTTAAAATCTTAGTCTGTTGAAACTTTCACCTTTTCACCTAAGATAAATTCTAAAATCTTAGTCTTTTGAAACTTTCACCTAAGATAAAAATCTTAGTCTGATGAATTTTTCACCTAAGATAAATTCTAAAATCTTAGTCTGTTAAAACTTTCACCTAAGATGAAAATCCTAGTCTGATGAATTATCTCCTAGATTCAGAATCTTAGTCTGTTGAATCTTTCACCTAAGATAAAAAAATCTTAGTCTGATGAATTTTTCACCGAATGTGGTAATCATTTAAGTCTTTACATTTCAAGTTTGTGAAGTTGGCAGCCAGCCCATATAACTGAGAAATACATTTCAGTCTTTACTTTTTAAGTTTTGACATTGGGAGCCCGCCTATATAAGAGAGGAATACATTGAAGTTTAAAATCTGTAAAGCGGAGGGTTACAATAAAATCCCCAGCATAAAATTCAACTTCGGAAATCAAGAAAAGACTACAAGTCGAGTCAGAGGGAAAGGAACATCAGAGGAAACATAAATCAACAAGACATCAAGGCAATTAAGAGAAGTCTACAAGAGCAAGTCTTGAAAATCTAGATAAGATTTTATAATTCATAGGCCATAGTTTAGTCTAGCTTCTTATTTTCTTTAACCATGGTGTAATAAGAAGGTCAATAAGCAGTAGCAGCAACAACAACAATAGTAACAGTAAAACCAAAGCTTCGTGGTAGTCCCAGCTACCAAAACTTCCCGAACTACATTGACTTGATTCCTTTTTATCCAGGGATATGTAGGAAACCTTTGAAGCAAAGCTTCGGTAAAATATTTCAAAAAATGCTTCACACAGTGTACCCAAACGGGCAAAAATTGCTCGTATTCGCTCACTATATCTTTGCACGAAAACACTTCGTGTACCGGACAAAGAGGGGCAGCTGTGAGCACGTGATTTTTGTCCTATATATGAATTACTTCCAAAAAATTCAAAATAAAATTATTTTTAGTTTCTTTACAATTGTTGTGAATTTTATGTTATTTTCTTGTATTGTTTGCATTTGTCTGTGCGTGTTTATTTTTTAAATTAATAAAAATACAAAAATATATCGCATTTGCATTTAGGATTTAATTCTACAATTAGGAGTAATTAAGTTTATTTTACAAAACAAAAATTACAAAAATAGGCATCTTTTGCATTTTTAGCCTTTAATGTCCAAATTATGTGATTGTGTTTTAATTGTTATTTAATTTTAGGTGATAATTGTTATTAGGAGTTAATTAGTATTTTAAGATAATTTTAGGTTTTATAACTTCATCTTAGCATTTTAGTTTTATTAATTAGGAAGTTAAATAGATAGAAAAGAAACAAAGAGAAAAAGACTTAAAAATTGGATTGGGCCTCTTCTTTAATTTTTTTTATCCCAGGCCCAAAATAAAACACCACTCACCTAACCCAAAAACCCCTGACGTACCCGGCTACCCCATGGACCAAACCACCCCTTCCAATTATCACATCATATTTGCGCACACAAAAAACCCTAATCATTTTGCACATCCCCAGCTGCCACCCACGCCGACCCCCCATTTTTTCCGTTCCATTGCCCCAAATGACCACCCCTGATGTTCCTCCTTCACCAAACAACCCCCCATGCTGCTTCAGCCCTCACTCCCCACCAACCATTCCCATCGAACCACCTCCAACACCCCACAACCACACTGCCTTCCAAACGACCAAGTTCCAAACGGCCCTTTGCTAAAACAACCAGCTCTACGTCGAAAAAAACCAAGCAGCAGTGATCACCAACGACCACACGAGCAATAACGAAAAAGAGAGGAGGAGGAACATACCTCTTCTTATGATTTTCGATTTAGAATTCGATGGAGTTTGATTGAGGTTATTTTGGTTTCAAAGTTTCTGAGCAGATTTGTTTCCGTTCGAGTTCGTTGTTGTTCTGATCCGGTTAGTTGGTTCAAGTTTAATTTCTTTTCTCTGTATTTAAATTTGTTCGATGTTTGATTCTTTTACTTGTTCGTTGTTTATCATTTTTTGCATATGAATTCAGTTTATTTTCATTCATTTGTTCTTGTTTAGTTTTAATATAGAAGTGTGTTAATTTAATAAGTTGAATGTTTTATCTTGGTTGTAATGTTGTAGGATTTAATTTAAAGTTCAATTTATTATTGAGTTTAGTGATTTGAATCTGTTTGTTTGTTCAGTTAAGTTTGATTTGAATCTGAGTTTAGTGATTTAAATCTATTTGTTTGTTATGTTCAGTTTATTACTGTTGTTGAATCTGAAAGTGTGTTTTTAAAAATGTTGTTCAGTCAAAATAATTTCAGTTGGTTATTTGTTGTTCATCATATGGTTTGGTTCCATGAATCCTTAGTCGTTGTTTTGATGATATTTGATATAATCTGAGTTTCTAGCTTGAATTTGTGGATTGAATTTGATTAAGATTGGTTATAGCTGCTATAGTTTGGTTAATTGATTAGGAGTTTTGAATATAGCTGATGGGGTAGGATAGTAATTTCCGTAATATCAGGAGGGTAAGTTGGGAGTTGGAAAGATTGAAAATGGTTTAAACTTAGTGACCTTAAAATAATAAATTGTTTAATACATAGTGGGGGACATGGCATATGGTAGTGGGAACTAATACATTTGTTAAATATATGGGGAGATATAATGATATAAAGGAAAAAGGGGTTTGAAAAGTAAATGAGGAGAATACAACAACAACAACAACTACCCAGTATACTCCCACCGGGTGGGGTCTGGGAAAAAATGAGGAGAATAATAATGAAAAGTTAAAAGTGTTCACATAGTAAAGGAATTTACAAGTTAGAAAGTAGATAACATGGGAGTAATGATAAAAAGCTAAAAGGGGGGCACATAGGGAGGGAACAAACAAGCTGTAAAGAAAAAGTAATTGAATAAAAAAAGGGAAAAAGGGCGTTAGGCTTGGTCTTTATATAGAGAACATATTAAGTCATAAAAAGGGGGAAAGGACTTGAACGGGCAGTAAGAATTGAGAGTTGAAAAAATTGGAGAGCATTCTTGAGAGAGTTTAAGCAGTCAGTTAATTCAAGTAATTTTTTTTATTGAAAATTAAAGAGGACTTCAGCTTTAACTATCATGTTATATTTTCGAGTTCATCTTTTAGCTGCTGGTACTGCATTTCGTTTGCTGTTTGGTTTGCATATTGGTTCTGGGCGGTTGTTCAAGTGTTACCGGAGTCTAAAGTTGGGTTTCATTTGTTGCTGTTGGAGTTTGTTTACTAGTTTCTGGTCTGCACTGGTTGCCTATTATTGTTCCATTACTGGGTTGTTGTTGATTTGTTGTTGTTTGTTGCGTTACTGATGACTACTCCTCCTTCTATTTTCCATTATCCAGGTTCACACTCTAAAATCATGTATTGATGTAAACCTCAAGTTGGAGATGAAATGAAATGCTGTCAAGTTTCCTTCTGAATTCCCTTACATTTTTAAATGGATAATGAGTAGAATTTTTATTTGTAATTGATTGATAAGTGTATCAATTGGACTGTTGAATCTATCTCTACAAACATGTGAATATCCATTGTAATTAATCTTAGTTTGTGATTACTAGTTATGAAATATAATGCAGTTAATGCGTTTCCAGCTACAAAGGAGTGGTTCCATATATATAATGATAGTGATAACAATTGGGAACTCAATTAGGACGAATTTGCGCACTCTCCAAAAAGAACATTCACATGCAACAAAGATGCACCATAAGCTTGCCCCTAATGTAGTACTCGACTAATCGAACCCTACTCAGTCTAAGATCAATATGACTTTATTTGATTGTAATGTAGGCTAAGGGACGGGTAGGATACATTTAGATATAGTGACTAACCTCCCTAAGCACTTTTAATACGATTACATTAAACTTCAAGATCATCGTTTTGTAGACCAACACTCCACCACATTTATTTAAGCATCCCCACACATTAGGTGCAATTTGTACAAGCTACCACTTAGTAATAACTACACAATATATAACTTTTTTTCGTGGTGCTTCTCTTTTTACGCTTCACATTCTGCACTTCTTCTCTATTTCCATGGTTCCACTTCAAAAACCAAACCACCAACCCACACTTTTATTTTTGCATAATCGCAATACCATTCTAGTGCTTAGTGAGAGAAAAATTGGTTCAAACAGCAGGCTATTCAAATAATTGGGTAAGGTTCACATTGTAGTTGCCAAAGAAACAGGTTTATAGGCCCAACGGGGTTAACTAAGATGTAATGCATTCAGGTGGGTTCACTTTATATGTCTGGCTCAACAAAAAAATGCCTATATCACTTCTAAAACTGAATGAAGCTACTATTTTGCTTTGCAAACACACAAGGCAAGTTCCAGGCATTAAATATACAACATGAAATACAATAATACTCACATTCACACGGCACATGACTCACTCCGGATTAGCTTATCAAGACATTCTCTTTTGATTGTTCAAGTTAGGTACAAACATACAATTTTTAAGGCACTTAAACAAGATTCAACCTTTGAAGCTAAGCGCTACACTTTAGCGCCTATCGTGTTCAGGTGTAAGATTGCTAAGGGTTATTTTTTTTAAAATTTAAGCTCGTCGCCCATTAATCCTAACCTAAAACAAAAAAAATCTACCTATACCCGGTTCAAGCTAAACCTCTGGAAAAGAACCGTGACCTAAAGAAAAACTAATGGGGAGTTACTACAACAATAACAACTACCCAGTATACTCCCACCAGGTGAGGTCTGGGGAGGTAATATGTAGACAAGCCTTACCCCTACCCGAAAGGGCAGGGAGGTGTTTCCAATCGACCCCCGGCTCATAGGATAAAAGGGAAAACAGTAGTAAAACAAAAACAAAGACAAAAACAAAAACAATAGATTAGTAACTCCAGCAGAAATAGCGTAAATAGCGTAAATAATTATCTAAACATACGAAACATAAATACAATCGCATGCAATAATATCATATAGAACTACCATAACTAACAGCCATAAGGGGTACATAAGCTCAAACACAAATCATCTATTAGTAACCTTGCTGACCCACACCCAACCCCGGATGAGGCGTACGAAAAACTCTAGGAGCCCCTATCCTACAACCCTGATTCTAGACCTCCAGACTTTCCTATCGCGGGTCACGTCCTCGGAAACCTGCATTCTAGTCATGTCCTGCCTAATCACCTCTCCCCAATACTTCTTAGGCCTCCCTCTGCCTCGCCGATCGCCAACAATCTCCAGCCGCTCGCAGCTCCTCACTGGGGCATCGGGACTTCTCCTTCGCACATGCCCAAACCACCTCAGCCTCGCTTCTCGCATCTTCTCATCCACCGGGGCCACCCCCACCTTCTCTCGAACTTCATTATTAATCTTATCTAGCCTGGTGTGACCGCACATCCACCTAAGCATCCTCATCTCCGCAACCTTCGTTCTCTGAACATGAGAGTTCTTCACGGTCCAGCACTCCGCCCCATACAACATCGCAGGTCTAACCACGGCTCTATAGAATTTCCCCTTGAGCTTGTGTGGAATTTTCTTATCACACAGGACTCCTGATGCAAGCCTCCACTTTGACCACCCCGCTCCTATACGATGATTGACGTCCCCGTCAATCTCTCCGTCCCCCTGATTCACAGACCCAAGATAACGGACACTGTCCCTCTTGGCGATGGCCTGGGAACCAATCATCACGTCCCTGTCTACTTCGCTCGGCTCGGCGCTAAACTTGCACTCCTGGTACTCTGTCTTAGATCTGCTTATTTTGAAACCTTTAGACTCAAGAGTCTGTCTCCATCCCTCTAACCTTTCAATAACACCGACCCTCGTCTCATCTATCAATACTATGTCATCAGCAAATAGCATACACCAAGGCACATTCCCTTGAATATGTCGGGTTAGAGCATCTATCACTAAGGCAAACAAGAGGGGGCTCAGCGCCGATCCTTGATGGAGCCCCATAACCACTGGAAAATGGTCTGATTCGCCACCCACCGTCCTAACCCTAGTCTTAGCTCCATTGTACATGTCCTTGATTACTCTGATGTAGGCTTCCGGCACGCTCTTCGCCTCCAAGCACCTCCATAGCACCTCCCTTGGGACCTTGTCATACGCCTTCTCCAAGTCGATAAGCACCATGTGTAGGTCCTTCTTCTTATCCCTGAATTGCTCCGCCATCCGCCTGACAAGGTGGATAGCCTCTGTAGTGGAGCGGCCCGGCATGAAACCGAAGTGGTTCCGAGATACAGATGTCCTCCCTCACCCACGCCTCAATCACCCTCTCCCAAACCTTCATCGTGTGACTTATTAATTTGATACCCCTATAGTTGTTGCAGCACTGGATGTCCCCTTTGTTCTGGTACAAGGGCACCACTGTGCTCCAGCTTCACTCATCCGGCATCCTTTTGGTCCTGAAGATCGCATTGAACAACCTGGAGAGCCACTCCCCTCCTGACTTACCCATGCACTTCCAGAACTCCACCGGGATCTCGTCAGGCCCGGTCGCTCGACCCCTACTCATCCTACTGCAAAGTCCCCATGACCTCCTCCACCCTAATGCGCCTGCAGTACCCAAGGTCTCTATGTTGCTCTGAATGCCCCAGCTCCCCTAGCTCTATGTTACGATCCCCATTCTCGATAAGTAAGTCAAGAAAGTACGCCTGCCACCTATGTTTGATTTGAGATTCCCCCATCAGAACTCTACCATCCTCGCTCTTGATAAGAAATAAAAAATAAATACATAAAATCTTTTTGGTATTTACTGTAGACTAGCTTCTCTCAAAAAAATTGTCTAAAGAATTTATCATTAGGAAGAGTCTTTATATTTCCAATTTGTCTTTTTATCTCGACTTAGTCCCTCAAGAACCCCGCCGAAAGAGATCCATTGTCGGGACAAGTCGCTTCTATTTCAACCTCCTAAAAAAAGCTGTTACGCTATTTCTAAAGTAACTAACACAAAACAGAACCAAGAACAACAAACAAATAGTATTCACAAGTACAACATACAACGAAGTTTCCCCCATCCCACTCTTAAAATGAAGACATGTCCCCATGGCTTAACAATATAAAAAGTAGTGAGGGAAACGAACTTCCCAAAAGGGTCACTCTTGATCCGAATATGTATCAGGGTTCACACTGCATGCGCGACCCAGGGCTCTCAACAAGCCCATGAACTTCTTTTCCGACTTCACCTGTCGGTCAGCCACAACATCAATGCGGGTACCCAAGTCAGCGATGGAGGTCCGAAGTCTAGTCATCTCCTGCTCCAAAGCAACCAGGCGAGTTCTACGGCGTGGCTGTGATGATCCTGCCTCGTCCCCTCTAGGAGGGGATGTGATCTCAGTAGCATCAAGAGCATTAGCATCATCCTCATCCTCAGACTCATCAGACGAGTCATCATTGTGTTGTACCAACCTTCTTCCCTCTTGCCCAATTTTTCTCGCCCGGAAAAGGGGTTTTGATAGGTAATTTCCCACCAACTCGAGAGTTCTATAAAACATTAGCAAGGCGAAAGAGACGGGTGACAAGCAAAGGGAAGTAGTGGCCTTTGATTAGTTTGGGCGATCGGATGAACATTTCTTCAGAGAGGACTTGGGCGACATCAAACCCTTGGCGAGTCATGAAGTAGTAGATCATAGCGACTCGTGGCCCATTTACATCGGTGGTATTGCTGGATGGTAGCAACCGAGTGGTGATAACAGTGAACCAACATTTGGACTCCCAAGTAAGATTGTAAGAGACTTATAGTGTAGAGTTGTCAGTTGTGCTACCCATTTGGGTTGTCTGCGAGGTATACCGACGACCTACAGAAGTCTGTCCCAATCAACCACCAGGCGACTAGCCATGATGTAGTGATCGTCACCCGTGAATGTGGGTAGGCGATACACTCTGCGGATGACCTCTATAGAAGCATTAACCCGGGTGTTGCACATAATCACCACCCTGTCCTCTGTTCTGGCAGGTTGGCATAGAACTCTCGTACTAGCTGAATATTGGATTACTCGGGATCCTCAAAGAAGATGTCTAGCTGACACCTCCGTAGCTCATCAAACATATTGGGAATTCCTACAGCAATGCCTTCCTATCGATATGGACCTGAGGGAGTAACTTCTTGGCAAGTTTCTAGTTGTACCTAGTCTCTGTTTCTTCAGAGACAGACCGAATGCTATCAAACCGTGGTACACTGGTTTGGCCCTAGCTCGTGAGGAGACTCCTAGGCCACTAGCAGAGGACCCGATGTTCCGTATCTTACGTGAATAGCTCATATTACCTGTCAAAATAGAGAAATGTGGATTAAGATAAGCCTAAAATGTGTGACTATGGGTGGTTACTCAGACTTTACCACAACCATGTCAGAACCTCTCCTTATAACTCCATTGAGGCAATTTCCCAAACACCTTGTAGGCAAAGTAATTAACTTCACATTCATGGCCTATGGGAATCAAGAAAACTTCCCCAATCTAACTATCCATTATACCAACACACTCCACACTTGCTACAAACAATCACCCGTCGACAACACCATTCCAAACAAACAAAACACAACCCATTCACCAACATATCTAACAACAACTACGTTACAAAAGAAGAAGAAAATGATAAAACAAACTAAACAAGAATCCGAGCACTAATACTAAATTATACAATCTTAAACTAGTATACAACACAATAGATCGGAAGAAAAGAGAAAGGGGCGAGAGGAATTAATACCTTAGCGGAGGAGGGATGATGGGCCTTGTGAACGAGAAAGAAGAATAAGAGAGTATGGAGGGAAGGGTTAGGGCTAAGAGAGATAGAGAGGGATTTGGGGATTTTAGGGGGAGGCGAACGATTGTTTTAGGAGAAAAGGGGGGTTGGGGTTCTTTCAATTTGAAAAGAAGAAGAAAAAATGAAAAAAAACTAAAAATTTACCGCCAGGTACCAGATTGCGGTCGCGTCCACGGTGCGCGCCTTGGTTTGAGACAGTGTCTCCTGTGGTCTGTGCCGTGGTCGTGCAGGATTTTTCAACCTTCAGTAATTTTCGCGGTCGTCTCTGCAATCGCGGTGAATTTTTTGCGAGGCAGTGTCTTTCGCAGTACTGAACGCGGTCGCGGCTGGTAATTGTTTTTGTCTTCTAAATACAAAATTACATACTACACTTACAACACATTCGTGGGTTGCCTCCCATGCAGCGTCTGGTTTAACTTCGCGGCACGACGCAAGTATTGGATCATCACTCTTCTTTCGCGTACTGGGGTTCTTTCACATTGATCACCACAATATCTTCTTTTTCTTTAGCTATTCCAAGGTAATGTTTCAAAATTTTCCCATTTATTGTGAACATGTTTGACCCATCTTCTGATTCAATCTTTATAGCTCCACTCGGGAACATTTGCACCACTTTGAATAGTCCTGACCATCGGGACTTTAATTTACCCGGAAACAACCTTATCCTTTAATTATACAGTAATATCTTGTCACCGGGGTTTAAAGTCTCTGTCCACAATGTTCTTGTCATGTATCTTCTTCATTCTTTCATTGTAGAGCCTCATGTTTTCAAAGTCTTGATATCTAAATTCTTCCAGCTCATGCACCTCTGTCGGTCGATTTTTTCCAGCTGCTTCAGGATCCATGTTCAATTGCTTCAGTGCCCTCCATGCTCTATGTTCGAGCTCCACATGCAGGTGACATGCCTTCCCAAATACCAAGTTGTGTGGTGACATACCTATTGGTGTTTTGAATGCAGTTCTATAGGCCCAAAGTGCATCTTCAAGATTTTTCACCCAATCAGTTTTTGTGGCATTCACTGTCTTGGTTAGCACATTTTTTGTCTCTATGTTGGACACTCCAAACTGCCTACTAGTTTGTAGATGATAAGGGGTATCCACCTTATGGAATACATCAAACTTTGCAAGCAATTTCTCGAAGGCTCTGTTACAGAGGTGAGTGCCTCCATCACTGACGATCGCTCTTGGTATCCCAAATCGGGTGAATATGTTCTTTTTCACAAATCCTATCACCATCTTGCATCATTAGTGGGCAACGCTGCAGCTTCCACCCATTTAGACACGTAATCCACAACAACAGGTATGTACTTATTGCCAAATGAGCTGACAAAGGGACCCATGAAGTTAATCCCCCAAACATCAAACACTCTACCTCTTGAATCAGGTTCATGGGCATCTCATAATGATGGAAAATGTTCCTGGTTTGCTGACATTCATCACAGCCCTTCACCCATAGATTTGCATCTCTAAACATTGTTGGTCAAAAGAAACTGGCCTCTAGCACTTTCGCAGCTTTCCTGACTCCTCCAAAATGTTTTCCATTGTTGATGCGTGACAAGCTTGCAAAACAGAAGATTGTTCTATCTCGCGGACACACCTCCGGATCATATTATAAACACAGATTCTAAACAAATAAGGCTCGTCCCAATAATACATGCAACAATCATGATAAAACCTTTTCTTCTAAACAAATGAAAGATCATAGGGAACAATACTGCAGGCCGGGTAGTTTGCAAAATATGCATACTATGGCGCATCCTCAAGACTGTCTCCGAGCAGCTGCTTGTCTATAAAGGTTTCCAGAATCTCTTCGACCTCAACTGATGTTTTCATCTCCTTCAAGTCGCTATAGATGATCAGCATCTTGATTTTCTATGCCCTTATGGTCACAAATTTTGAGGTCAAGTTCTTACAACAGTAGCACCCAACAAATCAGGAATGGATTAGACTCCTTTTTCTCAATTAGGTACTTGAGAGTTGTATGGTCAGTATATACAATTACCTTGGAACTAATCAGATACGATTTGAACTTGTCAAAAGCAAACATCACCGCCAACGTCTCCTTTTCCGTCACAAAATAGTTGAGCTGTGCACCTCTTAGCGTTCTGTTTGAGCAGTAAATCGGGCACATCAGCTTATCCTTTCGCTTCCCCAAGAATGCTCCTATAGCATAGCCGATTGCATCACACATGAGCTCAAATGGTTGCTCCCTATTGGGTGTAACAATGATGGGTGCAATCACCAACCTCTTATTCAGTTCCTCAAATGTCAACCTGCAATTATTAGAAAACACAAAGTGCTGATCATTTTCAAGGAGTTTGCATAATGGATTAGCAATTTTGGAAATATATTTTATGAAACACTGGTAGAACCTGACATGTCCAAGAAAATGTCCCACCACCTTGACTGACGTGGGCGGTGGTAGCTTCCCAATCATGTCAACCTTAGCATTGTCGACCTCAATACCTTTAATGGACACTCGATGCCCCAGGACTATCCCTTCCTGTACAATAAAATGGCACTTCACCCAGTTTAGCACTAAGTTCGTCTCTTCACATCTTTTAAGCACTCTCCTTAAGCTGTGACCCACAATGGATAAATCATCCATCAACACTTCCATGATATCCTTCACCATGTTTGTGAAGATGGTTAACATGCACCCTTGAAAAGTCGTGGGTGTATTGCAAAAGCCCAACAGGCATTCTCCGAAAGGGAAATATGCCATACGGACAGGTGAAGGATATTTTCTCTTTATCTTCGGGGGCTATTGGTATCTGATTGTACCCTGAATATCCATCCAAGAAACAAAAGTGCGGTCGCTCGGCCAGCCTGTCCAACATTTGGTCAATGAAAGGCAAGGGGAAATGGTCCTTCCGGGTGGCTGTGTTCAATTTCCTATAATCCATGCAGATACGCCACCTTGTGACCGTATGAGTTGATATCAACTCATTGTTCTCATTTTTTACAACAGTCGTTTCCCCTTTTTTGGGCACACATTGGAAAGGGCTGACCCAATTACTATTATAGATGGGGAAGATGATTCACGCATCTAACCATTTGATCACTTCCTTCTTTACAACCTCTTTTATATTTGGGTTCAGCCTTCGATGCTGTTCTCTGGAAGGTTTGTTCCCCTTCCCCAGGAGAGTCTTACGTATACAGAAGGCTGGACTGATACCTTTTATGTCTTCCATAGTCTAAGCCAATGGCAGTCTTGTTTTCCTGCAGTACATATAAGAGTCATTCTACCTGCACATTTAGCAAACCGAATGATATAATAACATGCAAGGTCGAATCAGGGCCTAAGAACACATACCTAAGGTGATATGAAGTGGCTTCATCTCCATCTTGGGTGGTTCTTCTATTGATGGCTTTGCTGGAGGAGTGGCCCTTTTTCTAGCTCAAGGGACTCGAACTGAGGTTCCCTTTACCAAAATCCTCGGCCTTCCAGTGTCATGACCCATTGAGCTAACCATTCACCGTCCATTTATTCTAAATTCATCATGCATACCTCCAATGGATCTTTTACAGTTAGGGTCATATTATCTTCATGCAGGATTACATCCACTGCCTCCACTAGAGAGCAATTAGCATATTCACTGGGTCTCCTCATAGATTGCTGAACATTTAATATGACTTCTTCATCGTTCAATCTCATTTTTAATTCCTCAATAACACAGTCGATCAGTGCTCTTCCAGTGGCCAAAAATAGTCTCCCTAAAATAAGGGGTATCTCTTCATCCGCCTGACAATCCAGGATAACAAAGTCTGCAGGGAACACGAACTTCCCCACTTGCACCAACACATCATCAAGAATATCAGTGGGCCTCTTCACTATATCCGATCAGTGATGATAGGCTATTATTATGTATTTTAGTCGCTTATTACACTCGAGTTTACCATACTTTAATTGAGTTTGAGCTTTAATCGCTAGTGTTTTGCGCTAATTGTGTGTTCTATGCCTTGTAGGTGTGATTTCAAGCTATATAGATGTTATAGAATGGATTTATGTAATTTTAAGCTTTGAAGTCTGAGTAAAAGCTCAAGGAATTAAGCCATAATTGTGTTCGAGGGTCAAATTTGATAATTCCGTACGAACGAAGACTCGAAGAGGCATATTGCGCATTGTCTAGTAAAATAGACATAAATGTTTGCTCGGAATCCATTTGGGCTCCATAATATATGGTTGGAAATATAATTCAAAGTTCTACGACTTTCATGTTTAATATTCTTCCAAATTCAAAACGGAACAGGCTGAAAACCCGCGTTTATGGTAGGGCCACAGTAGATACCCGACAGAAAATGAGAGAGGTGATCTGGCCGCGGTTCTGCCGCGTTTTGGCCGCGGTCGCGCTTTCCAGGCGTCAAAAAGGAGTCCTATTTTATCCAGGACAAGTTTATTTCCGCCCTACACTATTCCAACTTGTATAAAAGGGGTCTTAAACCTAATTTGAAAGGTGGGGACATATTTTTTACATATATTTGACCTAAGGAGGCAGAAACACAATAGGAGCAATGCTTGGGGATTCTTCTACGAGTTTTTCCTTCCTCTTCCTATTTTTTATTGTTGGTTATGACTTTTAGTAATGTAGTTTTACATATTTTCATGAGTAGCTAACTTTTCTAATCTAAGTTTTTGGGTGAAACCCATTGGGGGATGAATTGGTTGTTAAATTAATATAGTTTTGAGTTGATTGTTAATTTCTATTTGTTCAAACTATGTTTTGATTTTGATTAATTGAAAGGATCCTCAATTAGTCATTCCTATTTATTATGTATCTGCTTGAGAGATAGTGCATATGTAGGTAGTTGTTTGAACAACATCACTTCTGGAGTATAGGCGAGAGCCATAACCGAGGGTTTAGAGGTTGTATTAGAGATAATGATACCTCAGGTGCAATCTAAGTGAACTGTAATGTGAATGTATCTAGCATAGCTTGAGAGAGTACGTCTAGTAAATTATTATAATTAATTGAGAGAGATTTATGCTAGCTAGAGAGTTTATGATTGATAGAGGCAACTAAGTCACAACTATAAGAAATATACAACAAAGGAAATCAACAACAGGGGAAACCATTACCTTATACCTTTCTTCCAATTGTTTACAATTCAAGCATATTTAGTTTTTAGCTGTTTATTTATTTTCAATTTTAGAAAATTGTTCAATCTTGTATTTTTAGTGATATTAAGCAGATATAGCTAAGCCTTAGTTCGCCGTGGGATTCGACTCCGGACTTGTAAACCGGAGAATATTTGCAACGACCGCATTGTCCTTTTTATAAGGCATAGTTAGACGTGATCAGTCAGCCAGTTGTTGTAGCATCGAAGTTGGCCTAGCTCTGCCAATGCCCAGTTTGGTGTACACAGCCAGCGGCATCAAATTTATGCTGGCTACCAAATCGCACAACGCCTTTGCAAAGTCATAACATCCAATTGTGCATGTAATAGTGAAGCTACCTGGATCAGACATCTTTTGAGCCATCGGTTTTGCCACCGCTGCGCTGCAAGTTTGTGTCTGAGTTACAGTGGATAGATCCTGAAAATCAAATTTCCGTGACATTATATCTTTCATCATCTTGGCATAACTGGGCATCTCCCTCAAGGCATCCATCAAAGGAATATTCAACTGAATTTGGCGCAGCATCTCCATGATTTTCTTGTATTAGTCTGTTTTTTTTTTACTAGTATCTAAGGGAAGGGTGCAAGTATCACCCTTTGTGCATTTCTTGTTGGCTTCTCTCAGTTGGAATTTTCTGGCACAAGAGGTGCCACCTATCTGCAACTTGCTCATTCATCTTTTCTTTGCCTTTTTCCTCCTGACTCTGCTCAACCACCACTTCAGTAAGTTCTATTGGTTCCTCTACCTCTAATTGAACTGGAGTGGCTGGTGTAGTATCCTTGCTGGCTTGTTCAATTTCTTGCTCCCTATATAAAACTCTTCCATTCTGGAGACTTACTGACATCAGCTGATTCAGGTTTTGCTCCTTGGGATTTATGTTTGTGTCTGAAGGCAAAGTTCCTAGAGGATTATTCTTTAAATCCATGGACAACTGACCCAGTTGCGTTTCAATATTCTTTATGGCTGAATTATGCACTGCCAATTTTTCCTGCATTTTATTATTTGTCCCAATGAGTTGCTGAAGCATACCCCCGATTTCCGCCATGTTGTTATCTTGCTATTGAGGGGTTGGTTGGTATGTTAATTGTTGCTGATTTTACTGTGGATAGCTCTGTGGTTTCTGATATGGTTTCTGAAGCATACCCCCAATATATTGCATATTAGGCTTGTACTGCTAATTTTGTTGCGGTCTCCACGGTTGTGCTCCTTGTCTCTGACCCCCATAGTTGTTGACATAATTCATATCTTCCCTTGCCCCTTGATTTTTGCCTTCTCCTCTCCATCAACACACATAAGACTAATTAATACAAGGAGTGCACGGTCCCCCATTTGTTGTATCAACAATGTGCACTTATCTCATCGATCTACTTTGTTAATATGCTCGTCTAGGTCATGAGTGTGGCCATGTTCTCTACCTGCGAATCATTGGGATCAAGAGGAACTGAATGCACTATGGGTGCCAGTGTTGTACCTATTGTCATCCGCCCCAAATTTTGTGACATCTTATCAAGAAGGATTTTGCACTCGGTGAATGTTTTACCTAGGAATGCACCTCCAACTGAAGCATCCACATTTGCTTTCAAATTGTCAGCTAGCCCCATGTATAATCTCTGGGTGAGCAATTGGGATGGAATGCCATGGTGAGGACACTTCACTAATATCCCTTTAAATCTTTCCCAAGTTTCTTGTAGGGACTCAGTTGGTTGCTGCCTATACTGCAATATTTGATCAATCTATCTTGCAGTCTTGTTAGGCGGATAGAACTTGTTCAAGAACGGCTTGACCAATTCCTCCCACGTGGTAATGAAGTTGCTAGAGAGAGAATTTAGCCAAGTCTGAGCTTTCCCAGTTACCGAGAATGAAACAGTAGCAACTTGATAGCTTTCGGAGTCGCATTTGACTGCCTTTGGGTCATACAAATTGACAGAAAACTTTTCAATTATTGTTGCGGGTCTTCAACGTGTGACTCAGAGAACAGTCCCTTATTCTGCAGCAGATGCATCATATTGTTGGTGATCTGTTATGTCTTCACTTGAATTACAGGCACAACTATGGCAGTGGCCAGATTATCAACTGTGGGTTGTGCCCAGTCATAAAGTGCAGCTTCGGGCACAAGAGGTGCCACCCCTATGACATTTAGGTCAGCTGGCTCATTCCTGACGTTTCCATTGACGTTATCTACATCACTGATGTTCCAAAGGTCAATACCATACAAGAGGGGGGGGGTGATTTGTGTGGTACCCAAAGTTTTGCTTAAATTGTTTATAAAGGACCTCGTTCTTCTATGCGTTCCAACTACTGCTGTTGCAGAATAGTAAATACAAAAAATAAAGAACACAAAGATTTTACGTGGAAAACACCTGGCTCAAAAGGCTAAAAAACCACGACTTACTACTCAGTAAGATTTTCCCAAACTTCCACTAAAATCACTGTTGCCAAAATATTTTTATAAAACTCTATGTAAACCTAAGGATTAACTCTAATCTCGTTGTAGCAACCAGCCTCTAATTGTTGCGACAACTTCAAGTTAACTCTAACTTTAATACTCAAATACCTATTCCAATTGCTTATACGAAAGCTGAAAGGTACAAAATGAAAATACCTACTACAATCGAACTATAAATAAAGAAAGACACATAAAACTATTTATGGAGCTGGTTCTTCAATTTGGTTCATGTAGCTTCAGGTTTGCACACTTTAATCTCACACGAACTGCTTGCAAAAAGCCTTGCTATTTTGCTCTCAATTCACGTTTAACTTCTGCGTTTTTGTGCAACACGTATAATGTGAGAACATCATGCAAGTTATAGAGTTAGTAGATGAAGAAATAACTAGAGTTCTGATGCAACTCTTCCACCAAGGAAGAGTTCTAGTTGATTTCAACTTCTAATTCCTTCCCTATCTTGGATAGTGTTCGCTTTGATTAATGAGTCCTTCTCCTTATCAATTATGCAACCTTTTCGATAAGGAGATATTAAATAGAACAAGTTAAGCTTATCTCCTTCACGTGCATCCCACATGCTTGAATCTGCCCGTTTATGAACCTGAGGGATGGACAACTGGGATGGACCTGATTCATCCTGATTTCTTTGTCAATCTTCAAAACTTAACCTTTACTTGGGCCAACAGTCACCCACAAATTCGAGTTGGTGTGATTGTTGAGATTGTTGAAGTCTTTTGCGGGAACAGTTCAACGCCCTGAATGTTTTCTCGAGGTCTAAGAACTTCTAGGCATACACCTGCTTTCCACAAGAGTCCAAATGTTAGAATTTTAATGAAAAGATTAGGTACAGAGAAGACTGACTACACTTAGATATTTTGTACTTCTTTAAATTGTAATTGATAACACCGTTAATTACCCGGCAACAACGCCAAAATTTGATAACGCCAAACTATGCATTATAAAAAGACAAACACGGACGTAGCAAATATAGTCTGAGTAATTCTGCCCAGAGTCGAACCACAGAGAATTAACCTATCAATTACTTTTGTCAAACTTACTAAATTCACAGAATAAATCTCCCCAAACTTTGTAATTCACAATTTATCGACCTCTCGTCTCTACTTCTTCGAGATTAGACAGGGTACTTATTGGGTACATATTATTTATGTACTCATACTATATTTCTATACTTAATTTCATAGGATCTGAGGCAGGTACATATGGTTACCAGTCTGGTGCGCATTCTTGATCAGTGTTCGAGACTTCCACTGTTAGCTCCTCCCTTCATGTGCCATTTAGCAGCATGATGGAGTCTCTCTTTATTTTGGCTGTCTAATTTTATTTCAGACAGTAGGATAGATTTAATCTTTTGTATATTCTAGTAGTTTCTCATAAACTTATGACATCACATCTTGGCACACACATTAGTAGACTATTCTTTTGGGGATATAACTATTTTTGTACGCTACTAATTATCACATGCTTTTAATTTAGAAAATTTTGTAGTTGTTTTAGTAAAGTGAAAATGAGAACTTATTAATACTTCCGCGTTGTCTTGCCTGACAAGGGTGCTGGGAGCTATCATAACATATAATGAAATTAGGTCGTTGATAACGCCAAACTATGCCTTATAAAAAGACATGCACGGACGTAGCAAATATAGTCTGAGTAATTCTGCCTAGAGTCGAACCACGGAGAATTAATCTATCAATTAATCTTATCAGACTTACTAAATTAACAGAATCAATCTCCCCAAACTTTGTAATTCACAATTGATGATGTTTCTAACAACTAAAAACTGAAAATAATTAACAGCTGAAAATTAACTATGCTTGATGTGTAAACGGTTGGAATAATGTCTAAGGTAATGGTTTCCCCTGTTGGTAATTTACTTGGTTGTATGTTTCTTATAGTGATGCCTTAGTTGTCTCTACTAATCAAGAACTCTCCAACAATCATAAATCTCTCAAGAAATTATGATAATTTACTAGATGCACTCTCTCAAGCTACGCTAGTTAGATTCACATTCCAGTTCTTTTAGATTGCACCTGAGGTATCGTTATCTCTAATCCAACCTCTAAACCCTCGGTTATGACTCTCATCTATACTCCAGGAGTGATGTTGTTCATACAATTACCTAAATTTGCACTCTCACTCAAGCAGATATATACTAAATAAGAACGGATAATTGAGGGCCCTTTCAACTCACCACAATCAAAACATAGATGAACAAATAAAGATTAACAACCAATTCAAACTATCTTAAAATAACAACCAAATCATCCCCAACGGGTTTCACCAAAACCTTATATTAAAGTATTTAGCCACTCATAACAACATAAGAATAAGCTACAAAAATATTCATATTGGAAAATTGCAAGAAAAATAGAAGAGATAAAGAATTATGATATTTTGGGTAATCTATCAAACGTGTTTTTCTTGCAAAAGTAATCTCAAGATAAGCCTAAACTATATTGGGCGAGTTTGTACATCTTATAAGGGTTTTATAAAAAGTTTCCCTGAATTGACACTTTGGCCCCTCGAATTTCTGGACTATGAACACTCACCGCAGCTGCGACGTCGACCACGAAAATAACTGACTTGAACCACGGTGCGGACCACAGTGAGTACTTCTGGCCTTTTGTCTCCGCATTCCTTCTCTTTTTCCTCATTTGTGTTTGGGTACTTCTTGAGTGGGTGTTTTCTTCACGTTATTGCCTCCAAACACTTCATGTTGCTTCCTCACATCTTATATTCCTTGCGAAACCAAATAACATCAATTAAAGTATTTTATTGGCAACTTACATAATAAAACAACAACAAAGCATGGACAATTATGGTGTAAATAACAACTATATAGCCTATTATCAGTCATGACTCAAAACATGCAGTTTGGAGAGCGGTCCTAAACTTGCACTACTCAATATCAACAACTACTTACACCTTAAACAACATCTATGGATAGAAATTTAGAGCCTGCATATATCTATATAGTCTACTTTTTCTAAATGATCTACGATGTATCTCATGTATCACCTACTTAGTCACTTGCTCAATTGTATTGTGTTGTATCTTGAAGATCCTTGAATTTTGTTTCTTGCCAAATATAATATACTGATAACTAGGGAATATGAATAATTTTATACTCCTTCTTACTTAGGTTTTGATTAGAAATGTGTACAAAATAGTCCTAAAGGCTCACAAGTTGTGCTTGATTGCAGGTTTGATCAACAAGGTGACAAGGTATCAAATACCAGCTAAAAAGGGAGTAAAACTTACACAAGTACCAACGCAAGACAAAGCTCAATCAAACAGGGCCAGTGCGGCTGCACAATTGAAGTTTAGAGAGTGTGCATCTCAGTCCAAAAGGCAATGCAGCCACAAAGGATTTTCTGTGGTCCACATTGGTTTCACTGCGGCAACGCTCGATTTAGTGAGGTTCGCAGAGCCAAGTTTCAGAGAGCTGCCAGTTTGAAGATTGAAGCCCAATGCAGTCGGTGCTCCATTTCATGCGGACCGCACTAGAAGCCATACGACCGCACTCGATTTTGTGCGGTCCGCATTGCCCAAGTTCAGAGAGCTAGATATCCAAGTCAAGGGCCTTGGTGTGTCCGTACTTGATTTTGTGCGATCCGCACTAGCCCCGTAAGTGTATTTTTGTCCGAAATTGTCAGCTTAGTACAAATAGCTTCTTTTCCCATTTTTAGGTTATCAAATAGTTTGTACTGAAGGCTGCACTCATGACTTCATTTATTTTAGTTGTTTTGAGTAATTTTAGCTTCATCTCAACATTGAATCTTCAAGTTTAAAGGCAGCAATTGCGGGTTCAGGTGCGACTAAATCAATATCCCCGTCTGGGGCTGGCAGATTTGGTAGGAAGCACGATTGGCGATAAGCTTTAATCTAGCAATTAATTAATATGCATTTTTCTTTATCTATTTCTTTGTTTTCTTCTTTAAATATGAGTAGCTAGACCCATAAGCTAGGGTTGTAGCTTTACTATAGTGTGGGTAATTGATGGGTCTTGTGTTTTAGGGCTTGATTGACTATGGGTGTTTGATATTTGGATTAATTTTATGTTTAATTGCTGAATTAGTGGTTGTAAACACTAGTTTGTGTTTGATTGACTTTAGCTCTTCTTGAGAAAGAGAGCCTAAGTCTCTAAAATTGGTCTAACAAGAAATTGGGGCATACTCAAGAGATTGATAGCCCCAGTTAAAGAGTTAAACTTAGATATAGTAATACCCGATGTGAATCTTGATTGCTTGTGCAAATTTCATACTCAATTGGTTTTGAGAAAGTCAATTCAGGCAAAATCGCTCGAACTACCGAGAGGTGTAGAGTAAGTAGAATCATGCAATGGTTATATCATACTCCCCAAATGTGACAATCATGCCTTAGACTCAAGAATCCATTAATTAGCCACCTAGGCGAAAATCACTACCCTAGTGCCTTTAATCTATTTGAACAACTCGTAATAGGTTAGCTTATTTTAGTTTAACTGAGCATTGTAGTGTTATACAATTAGAAGTAAATCGAAACAAAAATGTGTTGAAGTGCAATTAAGAGCAAATACGCGACTCTCATTTAGATAGACACCCGACTCCAATATCTAACTCCCCGTGAAAATCAATCTCGACCTTTATCGGGTAAAAGCTGTTTCGACCTCTCTCGCTACTCAATTGTAGTGCAGAGTTGGCCTCGGTCATATACACCTCCTCCCAAAGCCATCTTATAAATCTCTTGGCTAGCAGTTTTCCCTTCTCCATGCTTGATTGCTCATGTCACCTCAGTGTGCCAATCATTAGTATTTCTGCTAACCCTTGAGATATCTAAACTTGAACTTCGATTAGCACATGCCGATTTAGTAGAATTCTTTTGATGAACTTCGACTAGCCTTAATTTTCGTAAGTCCATTAGAGACGGTTAGTGACCAATACTTATTCCTTTACCATGATTTTCGGTTTCATTTTATAGCGTTTTGTGGTCATGCAATAAGAGTTTATGATTATATCTACTTTTATATTTGTATTACTGCATACTAATTTTGTAAAAAAAATAAATTGATAGACTCTGATTTGCATGAAATTTCGCAGGTCCATAAGAAACAGCTTAGTAACCAATACTCATTGCTTCGTCATGACTTTCGAGCTTATTTATGGAGTTTCAAGGTCATAAACTATGAATTTATGATTATATACATTTTTTCGTGCATGTTAGTATATGTTAATTTTGTATAATTTATAGACGAATATTGATTGACCTAAAGATTATAAGTCAATTGAAAATGGCTTAGTAAATAACACTCATTGCTTCACTATGACTTTAGAGTTCAATCTATGGCATTTCGAGGTCATACATCATGAATTTATGGTTATATACATTTTTTCGTGTGTATTAGTATATATTGATTTTGTATAATTTTTTTGACGGACTCTGATTGACCCAAAATGGACCAAATCAACCCTCTAAAACTTCCTTCTCTTTAGAAATTACCTCTCATCGGCTCAAATCTAGCTAAAAATAACTAAATAACGTCAAACTAAGCCAAGGAAACAACCACAAATAATAAAACTTTAATCAAATATCCAAAATCAACAAAAGTCAACACGTGCCCACACAATCAAAACACGATTTAATGGGTAGATCTCGACTATCCATAATGCCACGAGTCCAAATATATAATTAGATTCCAAATCGAGTCAAAATCGATTCTCAAAATATCAATTTTACTTTCTTGAATGGTAGACAAAACCCCAAATTTTGCTTTAAAATTCTAAGTCTTAGATGTAGAAATCCATGAGAAATCAAGATATAAGGACAAATTCAAGTGAAAATTTCTATCTCCAATATTGTAGCGAATCTTCTCTCCAAAATCTCCATATCTCGAAGTTTAAGGTATGAACATATGGGTAAAATCTTGAAATTATATCATTAATGAGTCTGCCTATTGATATACTTTGCGAACGCGGCCATTGCCTCGGTTTTCTGATGCACAAAAATATATTGCCTCAAATACCTCTTCGTCAACGCGACCCCAGCCAATGAACGAAACGCACAAAACTCCATTGGCCTATCGAACGCGGGACCATCCACGCGAACCCCGAAGGCCAAGGCTTGGCCATGCCCCATGCTGCCTAAACTTAATGCGAACTCGATCACCTGTTGTGAATGCGGAGGCCACCCTGCCTAACCCATCGCCAACGCGATCCTAATGTCACGAACATGAAGAAGAAATTCTTCCCAGCACCAAAATGCATTATGCGATCGCGATACACCTCCGCGATCACGATACACCTCCGTGATCGCGAAGAAGGTCCTAAAACACCAACAAATACTTGCATTGCTCAAAATGCTCCCTGTGACACAAAAGTCACTGGAGCCTCTCGGGACCTAGTCTAATCATACTAACAAGTCACTGCACGGACCTTTCCAAAGCCTCCAAACACATATGCTATATGATGATCACGACAACGGGCAGGTCAAGCAAGACTGTCAGGCTTCGAGACTGGCAAGCTTAAGAAGAAGGGGTGTATATATCGTCACCTTAGGCAAATACAACATCGAAATAAAAGAAAAGTGAAGAGTTATATAAGGCAAGAGTTAAGTTCATGTGGTACTCCCACTTTTAGGCTAGAGATGGCGTAGCACAAAAAGACAAATCTATACGGTCCTAGGCCCAAAGCGGACAATACGTGTCATAGGCTTGGATCGTGACATATATGATATCAGAGTCGAAACTCTATTAGTACGGTGGTAGGGCAAACCTCAGCAAGGACGTAGAGTCCCAAGGGAGGTAAATATGATGCCCATAACGGAGGACGATCCAATTAGGATGTGTCAAGCATAATTGATAGACTTCTAGGCTGGGAAGCTTCTGAAAATGGGATGCATATGTACTTTAGGAAAATACCAAACCGGAATGGGAAAGGAAAGTGAAGAGCTATATAAGGCATGAGTTGAGTTTACATGGTACGCGCACTTTTGGGGCTCGAGGTGGCGTAACTCAAAAAAGACAAATCCGTACGGATCTAGGCCCAAAACGGACAATATGTGCCATGGGCTTGGGTCGTGACACAATAACGTCATAACAACGAATCAATGGCCAAAATGCAAATTGAACTTCTTTTAAGTTCAAGAACCTTCATACTTCAACCAAGCGTTCGATTCAAGCCTATCCAATCAGAAATGAACCCAAACACAAGTCCCAAATGGCTACGCAAACCTATTCCAACTTTTAGAATTAAAATTCAAATTCAATATCATCAAAGTCAACCCCCGGTCAAACTTAGGAACTCCCTATACCTTCAAATTGCCAACTTTTTGCAAATATCACCAAAATACTCTAGGAACTTCCAAATCCAAATTCGAACATACGCCTAAGTCCAAAATCATCATATGAGCCTATTGAAATCATCAAATGACTAATCTGAGGTTGTTTACACATAAGCCAAATCGTAGTCAACTCTTATAACTTAAGCTTCCAACAACTATCCCCGCAAGTCACAAAACAAACAACCAAACATATAATAAGCATTGGGAAAATAAAGCTCAAATACACAAAACAAATTGGTGGTATCATTACATGAAAGCTACGCGTTCTATGTACGACCACTTAGATCCTACCGGTGCTAAAAAGTTGACGGACTCCAATTGACGTAATAGGTGCATCCAGAACGGCCTTGTAAGCAATACTTGCCATAATTAACATTATTTTTTTGGCATTTTGTAAGAAATTATTACTATGTCTAATTTTTTCGTGTGTTTATATACATGATGTCTAATCAAATTGTTTTTGTCTTTTTTTTTATAACTTATAACAACAACAACAATCGAGTATAATCCCACAAGTGGGGTCTGAGGAAGGTAATATGTACGCAGACCTTACCCCTACCCTGAAGGGTAAAGAGGCTATTTCAAGGAGACCCTCGGCTCAAGACAGCAACAAGAGACGATATATTAGTATTATCAATAAGCTCATACTATAATAACATAAATTAACATAAAATACATAACGTAACCTAAAATAACATAATAACAGCAATATACGAAATATAGAAATATGAAAATGGTGGACGATATACCAACATCCAACAGATAAATCCCTGCATCAGTAGCTGATCAGTAGCATCCTAAGATTAACTCCTAATTGGCTAGTCTCACTCTAGTGCACTGGAGAAATATCCACAACTTACCCCTAACCTACAACTTGAATGCTCGACCTCCACAATTCTGTGTCAAGGGTCATGTCCTCAATAATCCTAAGACGCTCCATGTCCTGCTTGATCATCTCTCCCCAATACTTCTTAGGTCTCCCTCTACCCCTCCTCGTGCCCACTACAACTAGTCGCTCACCTCTTATGTGCATCAATGCTCATGTGCCCGAACCATCTGAGTCTTGCTTGTTGCATGTTATCCTCTATGGAGGCCACGCCTATCTTCTCTCGAATATCTGTATTCCTATATTTTTTTATAAGTTTTGTAATAAAAATAACTTTATAACAAAATGGAATTATTCTTTTTTTTTTCTTCTTCTTTTTATTTGAGAAAATACCAAATTATTCAGAAGGGTAATATGCAGCAATAACTTTCATTTTCTTTGCTGAATCCCGATTTGTGCAAGCATAAAACACTAGCGGGGGAGTCTTGTTCTTGTACGCCAAAACTCTGTAATGGACGCGCATACATAGAAGACTTGAGAATTGAACGTTCATACAGCTTACAACAAACTAGCACTACGTCCCCCTACTGTTACCTACTTTACAAAGCAAACCCACAAAGTTATCAACAAGATCCTTTTCCCCTTTCTTCAATCTTAATCGATTTTGCAATCAGGGTTTTACAATACCATCCACGAAAATTGAATTTGAAGCCTTGAAATTTGCCCCCAAAAGGAAAAAATTGCGTCTTTATATTTTTCCGCAGGAAAAAAAATTTGCATCTTGAAAGGTGCAAATTAAGTTCTGGGGTTATGGATGATGATGTGGTGCAGCGAGTATTTCAAGAAGGAGGTCGCGATTACTACCAACAGCAGCCTTCCACTTCCTCGTCTTCCCCTTCCATTCTTCAATCCCTTCCTCTTCATGTGGTATACTTTTTCCTCCCTTTTCTTCTTTTCATTCATTTCTATGCTGATAAGCTTGGACCCTTGTCATCAAATGAGTAAAATGTGCAGAAGGGTATCCATGTATATAAAATTATGGAAATACGTTGCTAGTTTAGAGCTGTATAGTTTCCAATTTGTTGATTCTTCCATTTTAATTCAGTATAATCTGGTATTTGAAAATCATGAATATAAAGGAGATTTTTTCCGCTTGAATACGGCAGTTGGGTAACTGTTAAAGTTGCTCCTATGTGACCAGGAGTTCACGGTTTGAAGCCGTGAAAATAGCCTCTTGCAAAAAATGCATGGTAAGACTGCGTACAGTAGACCTTGTGGTCCGGCCCTTCCCCAAACCCCGGGCATAGCGGTAGCTTAGTGCACCGGGCTGCCGTTTTTGGATACTATAGTTCGGAATTTGTGGTATGTGTAGTCTCGATGACATAGAAATGATTATCTTTTTGCAATTTTGCAGTCCTTTGATCATGGCTATTACTTGTTGGTAAAATCTGTTCAAGAACTTCGTTCGAAGAAAGAGGGTGTTGTAACTGTTGGCATTGGTGGCCCAAGTGGATCAGGTAAAACGAGGTAAGCTTCGTTTACAGTCCTCTGTTTGCATGCCATTGAGACTAGTAGTTTCGAGTGGAGCTTTTTCTATTCCTTATTAGCTACTTTCTTTGGCTTATGTGAATTCAATTGTTTCTGAAGCTTAGCAGAGAAAGTAGCATCTGTGATTGGTTGTATTGTTGTGTCGATGGAAAATTATCGCACTGGAGTGGATGATGGAAATGATATGGATTTAATAGACTTTGATCTTCTTGTCAAGAATCTCGAGGTACAGTGGTTTTTCATTTTCCATATTTATCTACTAAGATGGATTTAACTGATGTAGGATTAAATGTATTAAAGCTCTTTGCTCTGAGGTCCAAAAATAGTTTTCTTTCTTTTTTGTGGTTTAGGATGATAGGATTTTTGTTAAAGTCAGCTGTCTGTACATTTCAGTGCTAACAGCCTTCGAGTATGTTAGTCTCCTGAAGAAATTGTTCAATTGGCCTAATAATGTTAGAACAGTATAATCTCTTTAAATCTGTGATGTGGTCCTTTATCTGTTCACTTAAAGTTCGTTTCTGTTTGGGTAGGACCTGATAAATGGTCGTGATACATTTATCCCAGTGTTTGATTTCCAAGGACGAAGACGGATCGGTACTAAAGCAATAAAAAGTAGCTCATCAGGAGTGGTGAGAATGCTTACTATTTGTTTTCCATGGTCCTTTTTTATATCTTTGTTTTAGTGATCATCGTTTCTATAGGTAATAGTTGATGGTGCTTATGCTTTGCATGCAAGACTACGGTCTTTGCTAGATATACGGGTTGCTGTGGTAAAATTTCTATTTTTCACACTTCAATCTGATTAACCATGGTGCGATTACTTCTATTTGACTCATACAAATATAGTATACTTTGTGCCTGTCACATAGGTTGGTGGGGTTCACTTCAGTCTTCTTTCTAAAGTTCAGTACGATATAGGAGAATCTTGCCCGCTGGATTCCCTAATCGACAGTATTTTCCCTCTGTTCAGGAAGCATATTGAACCAGACCTTCATCATGCTCAGGTAAAATTTGAAGTCTCCCACTCTAATTTGTCTTCCAAAATCTTACTCTTGATTCCCTATATTTTTGCAGATCAGAATTAACAACAGTTTTGTGTCATCATTTAGAGAACCAATCTACAAGCTCAAGTGCAAAAGTGAGGTGTGTAAGATTCAGTGGTAATAATTAAATGTTACTCCATGGAATTTAATGGTATGCGTTTTCACTTTCATGTGATAAATTGTCAATTGTCACGTCGACATGATTGTTGACATTTGTGCATTTAGCGTTGCCGGTCCTGAAACAATTTGCAATTTCTAACATGAAGTAGTGTTGGATGCTAGTTTTATCCTCTCCAGTGATAAACTGATAATACTACTTTTACCTGAGCTGATTTGTGTTGTTTACCTGGGATGTGCACAGGGTTTTTTAAGTAGATTATACATTTGATCATTCTTAGATATGTGTGGAGTTAATAGGCTTCTTCCTGAGATTAAATAGCTTTTTTGGCTACATATGGCCTTTTAAAACTTATATAGACACCAAGTTAGCCACTTGTTAAATGTATGACCTATCCGACTTAGGGGATTAATCTGGCAACTCAGGAGGCAGAGTTTTGTTTGTATTTAAAACCCCAGTTTGGGAGAATGCTATCTCCAAAATAAAGGTGTGTTCTGCTTAGAATCATTCAGCGACCTGTATTTTAACATGAACAAGTGTATTCCTTGTTTGATGGTGTATCCAAGAAAGGTTCCTGTTTAAATTGTTTCTACTTGTCATGGTTCTTCAGAGTGATCTTCCTTTATATATTGGCGTGTTATTTGTATAAGAAAGATAAGTCAGGATCTGAATTAAATTCCCCTAATGCAGCAATTAGAAGATGAACATGCATCTCATGTATTCCATGGAAAGGAAGCACAAGTTGACAAGTGAGTTCTAGACTCTAGATTCTTCCTAGCACTGTGGCATTATTGCCATAGTAAATTCTGTCAATTATTTCCTCCATTGTGCTTGTATTTATCTTTGCAAGTGATGGTCACAGCTGACTTTATGGAGCTTTGTTCATAGTTTTATTGAGATGTACCTAAGACCACCATCTGCCAGTGAAGAAGCACGCATTAATGATTGGATTAAGGTGCGTCAATCGGGTATCAGGTACTATCTCTCATTGGGTGATCAACGGATTGTTGACAAAAATTTCATAATTCGGCCCAAAGCTGAATTTGAGGTAACTGGTTTCATTTGATATTCAATTACTGAACTATTTCTCAATTTTAAACTAGTTAAGATTAGTTATACAAATCATCTATATTGGTTATGCTCTATCTAGATATTATTGAATTGAATCGTGAACATGTAAGAGTGTTTTTTAGGATGTTAGGCTACATAAAATAAATAAATCTTAGATTACATGAAATAAAGGAACTTTAGACTAAGGATAATTACCGAAATTCCTAATATCGCGCGGTCCTCTGTATCAGTATTTCTTACCGAATTTAGACCTATGATCTAGATTCATTAGTCGCCTTAATATTTCATACCATTGTTTCTTAGCGTAATTCTCTCTGTGTGTGACCTAAAAGCATATGTCACTCTTTTTCCTCTTACCATATTAAAATTTGTGTAGGTTGGACGGATGACCCTGGGTGGATTGCTGGCTTTGGGATACAATGTTGTAGTAAGTTACAAAAGAGCATCAACATCAGTTATTGAGGGCAGCTTCTCAATTTCATTGGAAACGATCGACACTCTTGGCGAGACATATCTGGTTTTGAGGGGAATAAATCGGAAAGTATGTACTATTTTTATCTTGTTCTCTCAAGTTCTTGCTTCTAGGATGGTTAACCCATTGTATTCTTCTTTGTCTTCACGCTGTCTTCTATATGTCATTTTTCATCTTGTTAATTCTGGATAATGGCATGAAGTCTGAATCAAAAGATTATTTTATAACCTATTGCTGCTTGTGCTAGTCTATCTGGTTTATTTGGTGACATCTCTTTTTTGTAGATGGTTGGAGCTGAAGCATCAAGGGTGGGTATTAATGGACCTTGGATTACTAAATCATATCTTGAGATGATTCTGGAGAGGAAAGGTTGACTCTTGGATGTAGTTTTCATTTTTTTTTGTTTCTCCCACTGGTTTGAGTAGCCATTGATTTATCAGTTGAAAGTTTATGTTTGAACTCTTGGTCAGTTATAGTAATGAATCCAACTTACTGCTCAGAGAGTGAAATCCGTGTCCAGAGTGCGTATGAATTTATAAAAGATTCTTGAGTTTGATTATGGTGGTTAAGCTATTGATTTTATGTATAGACAGGGCTTTCTTAGTTTTGGGTTCTGGCTAGCTTTCATTTGCAATGACAAATTGACAAGCTACACATGTTCATTTTTTTAAGGGATTGTCATAGGAAATTCTTCCAACCGAGAGGTTGTGAGTTCGAGTCTCCCCAAGAGCAAGGGTGGGAAGTTCTTGGAGGGAAGGATGCTGGGGTCTATTAGGAAACAATCTCTCTACCCTAAGGTAGGGGTAAGGTCTGCGTACACACTACCCTCCCTAGACCCCACTAAGTGGGATTATACTGGGTTGTTGTCGTTGTTGTTTACCATAGGAAATTAATGGTGGGTGAGGGAATGCTACCTTCTAATCTTGACTGTTGCATGCTTATGGTGGCATCAAGTGCTCTTTGATATTTACTTCATAGATGGAATGTTTTTTTAGAACCCTACCTTTTGCAACCAGAGAAGTGATTGGCATGACTCTTGTTGGGAAGGAGGGGGTGATGACAAATATTCTCTACTATCCTTTGGCAAGTCTATGCAGCGGTAGAAAACTTATATTTCTCTCAGGGAGGGAGGGGGTGGTTAGTAGCACAAGAGAAAATGGTGAAAAAAGGAGAATTCATTGCAACAATTGGTTAGTAGAAACAAATTCTGAATAGCTAGCATTCCTGATATTATCACAGGCTACAATAGTACAATATCATGGATAGGGCTAATGCGTGTTCCTCAATTATCATTCCTAGGATCCACAAAGTTAAAACATGGGAAAAATTCACCTTAATAGGTTCTTCACTAACTTTACGATGACCGTGAGATGCTTGTACAAAATTCATGTCGATGTGATTTCAACAATCAGATATTTGCGTTCTGATAAAATTATTTTTCACTTGCAGGTGTACCACGTCTGAATACACCACCATTATCTAATCCGCCTAATGCTGTTTTAGTTAGCAACCAAGAGAGCATCACTGCTCCAAAGCCGCTTCGTGTTAGTTCAAACTTGGTCAACCGGCTAGAAGATTTATCTCAGCCTTGGACGCGTTCCCCAACAAAGTCCAAAATGGAACCTGTCTTAGCAACATGGCATTTTGTCTCACTGGATCCAGCGCTTGCTCATGGCTCTGTTACTGGTATGTTTGTCTTACTGGGAACAAGCAGTGATCTACATGTCGTCATCAATTGTGCATTTGTTTCAATTCCGCTCATAAAACAGCAACAGATCCTACTTCTTCCAGGGATGTCCTGCAGCTTGCTCCTATGCCCGATTCATATGATTTGGACAGAGGATTACTTCTTTCTGTTCAAGCAATCCAGGTTCAGATTATGTGATTAGCCATTTTTACATTTTTTTCGAAATATGAGAATCTGCTCATTCTTGTCACAAACAGAAACTTAGCTTCATTACTGTTTTTTTGCAGGCTTTACTGGAGAACAAGGGTCTTCCAGTTATAGTTGGAATTGGTACAATGAACAACAAAGTTCTCTCTCCTCCCCCTCCCCCAAAATATGTACTGATATTCATCTTATCTGAAGTAACCTTGATCTTAAATTATCAAAAACTGTTGCCACTAAGAAATTTTGCTTTAAGGACTAAGGATGTTTTGCAGTTCAAAAATTGCTTGTTAGTGATGCTTAATGGGGGGAATACCGTCATTAACCCTATACAGCTTTTTGAACTTCCGTTTTACCTCCCTATGCCTCCCTATGGTTGAATAGGTTAATAGCCTCCTTGTGGTTTTAAAAATCATGTGGTATATCCGTCTAACCAATCACATGCATGTGAGGGGTGGAATAGACGAGGTCCACGCAAGCTGGCCCGAGCACCACAGTTACCCAAAAAAAGGGATATGGATATCTCATTACTGTTCTTATCTACTATGAAGTCACGAGATATCCTTGTGCCATGCCTTCTGCAGAAATATTACTAAAAGCTTCTATCACAAATAAGAAAAGAAGTAGATAGAGGGGATCTCCCAGCCTAATTCAGCTTTTGCTACCAAAGAATGAGAATGGAGTTTCATTGACCTTAATGAAATATCTTATTGTAGAGATTCATTAAAAATTGACTTTCTTCGTCTTTTCCTGAAACCCATATATTTCTTTAGAAGGTAATGATTTCTTTGAATGGTTTCTAGAGGATGCATTCTAGTACACGAGTTATTTACTCTTATGTAGAAGTTAGGAGAACCATAAAGGCTCACGTTCAAATCGGCAAAAAATTGCTTGGTGGTTCTATCCAATCCGTCTAAGCTTTGGTGTGTAGAGTTACTTGATGCCTGTGCCAAGTACCAGGTTGAATAGTCGAGGTGCATGCAAGTTGATATGAACACTGCTGTCACTAAAAAATAGGTAAAAAAAGGAATACAAGAAGTTCCCATTAACATGGTCATGAACTTTCTTCACATCCAATTCTCAGAATAACCTCGATTCTTTGCTCCCCAATTTTGATCTATAAATTCATTACCAATAAGCACGAAATCCATGAGTTCCCTTGCTCCCACATCAGTATTCTGAGTGGTAGATTCGAGGTTGTTTATCCATAAAATATTGCTAACCTGAACTATTGGATCTCATACCTAAATTGCAACTGCACATTCTATTTCCATAATCATCATCAATCTGTCTAAAAATTTACAAGGTAGAATAATATGAATTGGAAAAGAAAATCAAGTGTTGCCTTTCTCAAATTGAGGCGAGTTGCTTTTGGAGGGTATTAGGGCTTTTATCTTAGTTGTTGGATTAAAAATGGGTTTTATGTTTATATATAAAAGTCCGAGGAACAGATTATTTTCAATACAACTAGGGGGCTCATAGCTTATTTCCATACCACAAGGAGGTACTAATTTCAGAAACCAAAGGAGATAGCATGCTTCTTTTCCCTAATTTTTTTTTTGAGATGGTAACATTTGTGTGTATTAATATATAACAATACATAGGTTGTGCTGAAACCATATTTACAAGAGAATAAAAAGAAAGACTAATCGATCTGCAATTCTAGCAGTA
The DNA here is from genome assembly GCA_034376525.1 of Nicotiana benthamiana. NCBI lineage: Eukaryota > Viridiplantae > Streptophyta > Magnoliopsida > Solanales > Solanaceae > Nicotiana > Nicotiana benthamiana. The sequence continues at coordinate 140,680,339 of CM067341.1, read as the reverse complement.
TTCTAACACTTCTAGGATTGATACAGTATTTTCTGGCCACTTCGTTTTACACCAAAAATAAAAAAGAACACAAATCCAGTTTGATCTTCTGCACTGAACTGCTATTGTCTTCAAAACATCTAGAGTTCCTCTCCTTCTAGATTATCCACCATATACATGCTGGGTTGCTATGATGGGAAGTTCTTGAAGGGAAGGATGCCGGGGGTCTATTTGAAAACAGTCTCTCTACCCAAGGGTAGATGTAAGGTTCGCTTACATACTACCCTCCCCAAACCCCACTATGTGGGATTATACTGGGTTGTTGTTGTATACATGCAGGGACAGTCCTCCATCTATCTGTATTTCCAGCTCTAGTTCCGGCTTCATCCCAACTAGTAAGCACTTCAGTAATCTTTAGAGGGCATTGTCCATGAGATACCTCTCAGATTAATAAATATCTTCCATAGTTCATCTGTAATCCTGCAGTGTAAAAATAGATGGCTAACTTTCTCAGCTGTTTCCCCACATAGAAAGCACCTAGAGCACAATGGGATCCCTCTCTTTATGAGATTATCCTGGGTCAGAACTGTCTCCTTTGCTAGCTAAGTGAAACAATGCCTCCTTTCCCTAATTAAAAATATCAATGCTTTAGTTTGCTCTTGAAAAGTACAGTTAAACAATAAAATTTCAGTATGATAGTATGATGGTAATTGGTTCCTGCTTATTCCTGGTCACTGTAGTTTTTGCTATAATGCAAATGGATCCTTTGGTTAAGAATAAATGTTGAGAGATGATATCTTCAGTCCTATTTGTCATTAGGTATCCTAAATAAAAAAAATAAAGATATTTTGAATTAATTAGCATCTTATTTAACCCCCCGTTTCCCGCTTTTTGTTGCCACTATAGGAGGTCCGAGCGGATCTGGAAAAACGAGTTTGGCTCGTAAGATGGCAAATATTGTTGGCTGCGAAGTTGTTTCCCTTGAAAGCTATTACAAGTCTGAACATGTAAAGGACTTTAAATATGATGATTTTAGCTCTCTTGATCTCGGGTTGCTGTCAAAGGTACAAAATCATCCTTTCTTCTCTTCTGCTCTGTACTCTTTTCTTGAAACTGCAGCCTCGTTTGTTATTGAAGGTAAATAAGGTTACCAGCATAGTCCTTTTTGTTTCTTCTCTTTTTTCCCCTGTAAAGTCCTTCAAATGGATTGACAAGCTGTGTTAAGAAATTCAAGTCTTAGCTTTAGCTTTGGGAAATCCCATTGTGGATGCTAACTACTTATACAGAATAAGAGAAAAAAAGGAGAGAGATAGTTTATCTGAATGCTTATTTCATTGTTATACGCCTTTTAGAGTTTGGAATTGAATCACATACTTTTCTTAAAATTAATGATTTCATTTCATAGTCTTTGCTGTCCTCTTATGAGCCCGTTTGGATGAGCTTATTGTAAGTGACTTTTAAGCCATAAGTTAGGAATTCTAGATTTTGGCTTTTGGCTTGTTTTTGTCATTTTAGCTTAAAAACAAGTGCTTAAAAGTACTTTTTACTTTATCCAAACACTACAAAATGACTTAAAGCTATTTTGGCTTAAAAGCACTTAAAATAAGCCAATCCAAACGGGCTCTATATTTCACTTCAGAACAAGTGGGATTTCCAATCCTGGTAGGATTAGGGGATCAGTACTGTAGAAAATCCTTAGGTAAATTTTCATGGCTGCTCAATAAATTTTATTAAGGTAGTTATAGAAATTAACAAAAAAACAAAGCTTTCATATGCGTTAAGTTGATCCTTATAATGGTAGAAGTGGTTTATGTTGCTACACTTCGAATTTTCTTGGTGATCATTGGGTTGGGAAACTTTAAATTTCTTATCCACTCTTACATTGCTTGCTGCAGGTTCTCACTTAAATAACATCTTTTTTCTTTCTCTTTCCCATATGTTAATGAAGAGAATGTATGACCTTTACTTCCTATACAATATGCTTTTAAGGGGCATTTGTTAGGGGATCAGGATTCATAGTTGTCTTAGTTATAACCATATCTTTCCTACTTTTTTTCCAGTTTATGAGAGCTTTTATTTGGTATACACTATACAGAAGTTCGTCAAAATCAAGACATTCATTTGGTTGTCTTTGTGATAGATCCAATACCTAAGGCCAAATTTAGTTTCTTAGCAAGACCTACTTTCTACTGTCACTGAAATTAACTTCTGCACTGAGATTGTCCAGTCCTTCCAGGAAACTTGTTATTCACTTTATAAAATCCTTTGTAGGTTCTAGTTACAATGGAAAAAAATGTTTTACTTATTTAAAAAAAGAAATGATAAGAGCAGATACTACACTTGATCTTAGTCAAAAGGCGAAGAATGTATTACTTTCAAAAAAGACCCTAACATTTCACTGAGATGAGTCCGCCTCAGCTATGGTAATATGTATGTCACTTGAGAATAAAGAAAGAACTGTCAAGTTAGCATGTTCTTGTAGTTCTTGTCTTATACGATGGTTTCCAGTTTACTCTTTGGTGTAAACCTATGAGTCTATTGCAGTATCTGAAAATCTGCATCTAGATTTGAAGTCTTACTTTTGGGTTTATTACTTTGGACTACTTGTATTGGAAACAACCTCTCTGCCCTTTCGGGTAGGGGTAAGACTTGTCTACATATTACCCTCCCCAGACCCCACCTGGTGGGAGTATACTGGGTAGTTGTTGTTGTTGTACTTTGGACTACTTGTATTTGGCATAGCTTGCGCTATTCCTCTATGCTTTTCCTTCCCCAGCCATATTTCTCTTTTACTGAATCTGTTTGTCATTTGTAGAATATCAGTGACATCAGAAATTGCCGAAGAACGAAAGTACCTATCTTTGACCTTGAAACAGGCGCTCGTAGCGGCTTCAAGGAGCTTGAAGTTTCTGAAGAATGTGGAGTGGTATGACTATTAAATCTCCCCCCCCCCCCCCCCCCCAAAAAAAAAAAAAAAAACCCCCACATGTGCAGATTTTCTTGCTTTTACTGAGTAAGTTTTGGCATGATATAAATAAAAAAAAGGGACGACGTATGTTGAATTAGGTAAGTAAGATGAAGACACAATTGATTTCCTTCTAAAAGATGTGAAGTTTATTGTTGGTATAGCTATTGATTTTTGCTGCTAATCTTCTACAGTAATTAGAGAAGCTGAGTAAGGTCTGCTTAATTTGACTAGGTGATCTTTGAAGGTGTTTATGCTTTGCACCCCGACATCAGAAAATCACTGGATTTGTGGATTGCTGTTGTAAGTATGATGATTTATACATGATTATCTTGAATTTGCTTCACTTCGTTTGTGAAAGTATTTAGGTAAGAAATTATCACCAATGATTTTATTGCTTGTTTTGGAACAGGTTGGAGGTGTTCATTCACATCTTCTTTCTCGAGTTCAAAGAGACAAAAGTAGAGTTGGCTGCTTTATGTCCCAAAACGAAATTATGACAACTGTGTTTCCAATGTTCCAGCAGTACATTGAACCACATCTTGTTCATGCACATGTTAGTCTATTCTGGAAATGTGTTTACTTTTCGTATTTCCTATATAGTTTTCACTAGATAGTTTAAATTTAACAATAAGAGGTATTGGGGGAGGTGATCAGGTAGGACATGGTACGTCTGCGGATTTCCGAGGACATAACCCTTGATAGGAAGGTCTGGAGGTCAAGCATTAGGGTTGTAGGTTAGGGGTAGTACAACTTTCCTTACCTTATTCCGGGGGTGAGGCGGGGTTTAATTAGGGTTGGTCGTAGATAGCTTGCAGTTTATGCTGAATACACTCAATACTTGATGTTTATCTTTGCCCTGAGCCTTAGATATTGGTTACTATTATTGCATGTCTTTCATCTTTTGGTTGTTATGCTTCCGTTATTATTATAGTTTATACTGGAGTTACTAACGAGTTGTCTTTTCTTGTTACACATTATACTGGTAGTTGTTGTTAGTTTAAATTTAGCAATAAATTGGGCTTTAGAATTAAGTGATCTTCTAAATCAAGCAGAATTCACTACTAGAAATTTTAAGTAATGGTTGTCATCTCTTGGTAATGTTTATTTTGCATGTTTACTATGTGGAAATTTATGTAATTACTTCATGGTGCAAATTGCCTGATATTTTGTAACAAGTAGCGGTGCATGAGACTAGTTTTGTACAATATCGTGCAACTTAAAACTGCTTTTTACATAAAGTGGCAATAGAAATCCCATTATCTGTTATTAGCAAATTGCTAGTAATAATATTTATGGTGGTTTGGGGTGGAGGAGAATGCACTTTGGATGGGTTTGGTAGCGGAAAAGTATAGTATTATGGAAGGGGGATGGAGGACTAGAAATATGACAACACCGTTTGAGTGTGGCTTATGGAGGAGTATACATATTTCTTTCAGGGTTGGGGATGGACGCGGGATTAGTTTTTGGGCGCATAAGTGGTGCGAAAGAACGAGTTTAGTGAAGCCTTTCCTAACATATATAGAGTGTCTTGCCAAAGAGAGATGACAATCCAACAAATCTGTAAGTCTCACAAGGAGGGGGGAAGTTCATTGGGATTTGACATTCAGGAGGAACCTTCTTCCATCACTTGGTTGAGATATTGTGAGGCGTATGGAGATGGCGAGGGTAGAGATGAGTTATTCACTGTTGAATCTTATTATTAGACGTTGTTAGGGAGAGAGGAAATGTGTCTTCCCTCGTTACTCTATTTAGATCCCAGGGCACCAAGAAAGGTTTGTTTCTTAGCGTGATTGGCAGCAAGGGGAGTGATTTTGATAGCAGAAAATTTTAGAATGAGGAGGATCACCTATGTTAGTTGGTGTTTGATGTGCAAAAGCTCCGCGAAGATGTAGATCATCTCCTATTGCATTGTCAAATAGCTAATTGGTTATGGGGGGGTGGTCCACGGTCCTTAATTTGTGTGGTATGCAATGGGTGATGTCGGGCACGGTAAAGGAGGGCATAGTTGGACTCACAGAAGGGAAAGAAGTCCAAGGGCATGGAATATTGCCCCCTTACAATCATGTGAGTTGTTTGGAATGAGAGAAATAGGAGAGCATTTGAAGGAGTGGAACAAGATTTTGTAAAATTGCAAAGTAGTCTTTTGTTTCTAGTTTCTTTTTGGTGTACCATGAGGTCCCTGTTTGTATAGAAGATTGAGTCTCTTTTGTTGAGAACCATATTTTGATGTAGGTTCTCTTATTTTTGGTCTATGGCTTATTTACGGGGTTTACCCCAGTTGCTAATAAAATTGTTTACTTATTATAGAAAGTAATTTTTATGGTGCCCTGCCTTTTTAATACCATTCTGCAGCTAAAAATCAGGAACGACTTTGATCCTGTGCTCTCCCCTGAGAGTTCATTGTTTGTGCTGAAAAGCAATAAACAGGTCAGTTGGTTCCTTTATGCTAATACGTAGGACTCAGAACGAGTCTTTTCCTTTTACTGCTTTAACTAGCAAATTGTTTACAGGTTGCATATCAAGATATTTTGAGAATTCTTGACCCTACCAAGATATGTAGTTCTGTCCAGAATTTTATTGATATATACTTGCGGCTTCCTGGAATACCTGCCAATGGCCAGTTAACTGATAGTGATTGCATTAGAGTCAGAATATGTGAAGGAAGATTCGCATTGCTAATACGCGAGGTGTGTGATTTAACATGTACACAAATGTATTTATCGAAGGACTTGCTGTACCGTTCCTTTTTTTGGAAAATTTTGTGCAAATGCTTGACCATACTGGCTTATATTTTCTACTGCTACATCTGAAGCCTATAAGAGAAGGAAATTATATTATTCAGCCGAAAGTGGACTTCGATATCAGCATTAGTACTGTCGCCGGCCTCCTTAATCTTGGGTATGTGGAGTATTTGACAATGGAGCTGGTTTTTATTAGGCCATTTCTTGCATCGTCCATCCTTTCATTTCCACGCTTCATAATTTCAATTACTTTCGGCAAATAATGTGTGTGATTCTGTTGCATCAATAATTCATGCCATTCAATTGCATTAGAAATTTTTCTTGTGTATGCTTTGCTGTCTATTGCATGCTTGGCCTGCCTTGTATGGATTGATCTCAAAGTTCATGTAATGGACTAAAGGATGTACAGTTGAATAATTACTGCTTCTTCTATATAGATTCTGTAGATCCTTCTGAATTTGACATGTCTTGGATAGTTGATTGCTGTACTGCATGTTGAGCTTGTTTTCTTGTTATAAACAAATAATGGTTATGAAAGGACAAAATGAAAGGAAGGGTTGTGGGGATATTAGACATCATCTGGTACTTATAAAAGTTGAACACCTGCAGAGTTTATGTCTTAGCAAAGACAAAAAACACTAGGTGGTTTCTTCTCACCCCCCTAAGATTTGGTGGCAGAGTTACCCATCCTGTGCTGGTGGGAGCTAGCAGGTACCCCGGTGGAATAGTTGAGGTGCACGCAAGCTGGCCCGTCCCTACCGTTATTAAAAAAAGAAAAGAAAAAAGACGTTGAATGCCTGCTAGTGAAAGCAACAACCAGAATGGCAAGTCTTTACATAATAGAAAGACTATGTTTGATGTCCCAGTTTGGGTAGTTCAGATGATTTCATTGAAGAGGAGGAAGAGAGAATGCAGGGGGATGGAAGGGATGAGTTATTCTAGGGCTACCAACAACTTTAATGAAGAAGATGAGGGAAGCCCCAGCAAGATGATGGCTGTAAAGGCCAAAATGGGTGGGGAAGTTCTTTAGAAGTCTTGACTTTGTTAAATGCATTTGTATTAACAAAATAAGATTCAGAAGCCAAGTACAACATCTTGGACTGATGTATGCGGCAGAAAATACCAAGTCTTTTCTTTTTGATGGGTTTTTAACTTTTTCCCTTTAGTTGGTTTTCGGACATGAAAGGACAATTGCTGGATGCAGGGCATTAATCTACCTTTTTCTCACCAATAGCTGGGGCAAGTTTTGTCCTAACCTTTTCCCTCTTTTGGTGATAAATAAATAAAATACTTCTTTCCCACGTAGGACGCAATCTGAGGGCAACCTACTACTTGATAACCCCTGAAAAAGGCAAAAAGAGAAAGCAAGAAAAAAACGAGATACAGATAAAGGATAACAAACCCAGGCACACTTTCCTCAAAATGACCCTAATGGAAATACTGAGTGTCTCTGTCGCTGCTTCTACCCTTTTTCTTCCATTTTACACTTTCTTATTCCATATTATATCTCTATCCTTTCTCATAAGTATTACTCCCTCCGTTTCATATTCTTTGAGGTACTTTCCTTTTTAGCCTGTTCCAAAATAAATGATACATTTTTAAATTTAGAAATAATTCAACTATAAACTCTTCATTTTACCCTTTTTGCCCTTAGTGAGAACCTTTTATAGCCACACAAATGGTATGGCCCCACAAATATTTTACCCCTTAATCTTTTAAGACAACAAGTTTTAAGAGTCTTCTTTTTTTTTCCTTAAACTCCGTGCCGAGTCAAACTACCTCAAACAATATGAAACAGAGGGAGTGGTAAATAACGTTAATTCATATGTGACTTGGCTCATCATCTCCATTTATATGTTTTCTAGGTTCTTTCCCAGTCAGTATATTTTGCATCAAATTCTTATGCTTCATAATTTCTGATTGCAGGTATCAGGCAGTTGCGTATATTGAAGCATCAGCTTATATCTACCAAGATGGGAAGGTATTCTCAGTTTTCTGGATACTTTTTTATCATACTGAGACACACTAGACTTGTCTACATTACTAGAATTGTAATCTATATCATCTGTGAGGAATAAGAGAAAAGGAATACCTATTTCTAGGTGTGGTATACAATTCATATCTTAAACAGACTAAAGACCGGCTTAATAATAACACTTGATGCTAACTCAACCATTATAACAGACAAGCACTTTACTTCTAACTCGTCCCTTAAAGTCAAAGTGGAGAATCAACTTGAGTTTACTTATCCAGAAACAACAAATAATTTGTTGCTGGAATGGTTTATAGAAAGCATGTCGGAAGGTCATTGACGAAGTTTTGATTCACTAGAATCTCGCCAAAATTATGATAGATGGGATTTCGGCAGAAAAATTTTGGTCACCGAAAGAGAAAAATGGCTGGAAATATGAAATGTCGCCGAAAGTGGTATGCTGCCAATGCAACTGTCACCAGAGAAGAGGCACGATTAGTCATAGGTAAAAGGTACTGCTCATTTGGAATTGCCACAAATAATTGGCATGGTGTTGTTAGAACGTTCATAAAAAAGAAGAACAGGTGCTACTCAAATGGTCACCCAAAAGAGACTTTTCCAGGAGAGCAGTCACTGAGATTTGCTCAATACTACTCCTTGTTCAAAAGAAATAAGAGTGGTGAAACCAAAATGGTCACCATAAGGGTACAATCAGAAGATGGAACAAAGAGGACTTTAGGATATTAGAGGAAGAAAAAGATCTTGGTAGAATCAAAGAATTAACAGTAATTGAACAAGTGGAAGATTTCAGAGATTTATCACATAAAGGAACTCTCAAGAAGGATTTTTTTAATAGGGGAATAGGAACAAATAGCTACACAGAAGAATTTTTTGTGTGTGTGTGTGGGGGTGGGGGGGGGGGGGGGCAGAAATCAAGATGCTTGTGGTTAAGTGAAAGAGAAAAAAACGCCAGATTTTTCCACCGACAATACAACCTCATTGTCAATTTGCTGGAGAGGGAAGTAGCATATAGTGTACAGTCATGATCCCTTATGGTGACTACTGATAGGAGGCTTTTCAGTTGCACTGCAGGTTTTCAGTAGTCTTCCTAGGTGTTGGTACGAATCTGTTTTACCTATTATCCAATGTGCTTCATATCTGATTCCTGATAATTTTTGTTTTTTCCTACTCATGCTGCATTCTACCCAGTGTTATCAAAGGCAAAAAGTGCAAAAAAGCTCTAAGGTCCCTTGGGGCTTTAAGCGCAAAGCACAACTAAGGCATGGGCATTAATGGAAAAAGGCGCAACTGAAGAAAAAGTAAAAATATGTATATGTAGTTCAAGACTAATAATTATAAGCATAAATAACAAATATATGGACAAAGAACAACAACAACTGCCCAGTATTGTCCCACAAAGTGGGGTATATGGACGAAGAAATTGAAAAAAAATATGATAAAGCAAAATATCAATTGTTTAATGTGGCCTTTTTAGGATTACACTCATTGGCAAGGGAAAGTATGTCTTAGAGCCTTGATGCGACACTAAAGCGAGGCGAAGCGCTCAACATGTTTTGAGCCTCGCTTCAGGGCTTAAGCGCGGCTTTGACAACACTGATTCTACCTCCTCCTCAGTTTATGTATGGTTGATATTACGTGTTAAGGGGTCCACTTTTTTCATGCATTACCTCTTATGTGACTTGCTTTTGAGGAAGTAAAGGGTTCTTCATTTTAGATTCTTATAGAGGTTGATCATCTACAAGATGTGCCTAGCCCGTACATACAAATTAAAGGGGTCAATAAAGAGGTTGTGGCAGCTGCTGGTTCAACACTCAAATTAGATGGTTCATATACGACCAAGGTTTTGACATTCACCTTCTTTTTTTCTTCTGATTTGACATTACTATTACTATCAGAATTTTGTGTTACATCAGAAACAGTCCAAACTGATAGCTTACTTTTTTAATTTCTTCACAGAGTTATCTTCAAATAGTTTTAGAACGGTTGCCTGCATTAGAGAGAAGTTCAAGTGGTATCCATTCCCAACAGGCAGCAAGGTTGCAAGAACTCGTGGAATACATACAATCTCAGGTAACCTTATTTGGTGGGCTGGCATACCTTATTTTTGTAGTTTATCATTAATATATTGATATGGGATGAGGGTAGAAGGGAGCTTCGGAAAAACTGACGCTTGGTTTTGATTTATCGACATGATAATCTACTACTCTATCTTTCCTGTTATAGTTTGATAACTGGATAAAAGTGGTTGAGTCCAATATTTACTTCAATCGTTTGTCTTTTAAGTTCCTCATTGTTCATGCGTTTGCTGAGAACATTTTTGTTCAACATGCTTTTAGTGTTATTTTTCACTCTTACAACCGAAATCCGAGCTTGGTTCAAGTAGGAAACATATAGGATTTGGCTTAACCTTCAACCTGAAAACTTGATTAGGCTGTTCAATTAATGATGGTAAAGCCCATTGGTTGACTTGGACGGTAGTCTGGACATGGTTGTTTAAATTGGTTTTCCAAACTAAAGAAAAATGGTCGTTGAAATTGGTTTGCACTAGAAATTCTGCTTATAATTCTGTCTTCCTCCAAGCTTGAAATTCTTCAAGGCTATGTATGAGGATTTCATGTTCTTGTTTTCTTTTCTTGTATTTTTCTCTTTTTCCTTTAAAACTATATAAAGCTCCTTCTTGGTTAAATTTCCCTTTTTCTTTTATTATGGAAGTAAACATTTTTGGTCAGAAGAAACACATTTTCCAACAAATGAGGAAAAGTGCTTTCCTTCACAACATCTCAACTCTTAATTTCATCACTGCTCCTACCAATAAGTAGACATTGTTATGTATTTTAATACTCGAAATTTTCATCAAAACACTACTGTTACTTTTTTTTTTCAAAAAAAATCATCAAAACACTCCAGTTTCTTAAAGTTATCATCGGTTTTTAATACATTTTCTTTGGAAATGTTTTCAACTATCAAACTTAAACAGCAGAAAACAATTTCCATAAATTCATCTTCCAGAGAACATTATTCAAAAAATATCTTCGTCGTACCAAACACATGATAATTGCAGTAGTAGTACCAAGTTTTGACAGCGAAGGCCATATGGTTGATAGTGTCCAGTAAAGGAGTTTTTTGGCGTGCTTCCTATTAATTCATGAATCATATATGCCTTTATGTGATACGCCACCTATTTCCCTCAGCTACACGTACTAGTTTGACATTATGGTATGCTTCTACAGTGTTATAGTATGTAGATTGAGCTCACTCACATACTACTTCGATATTGTGGAATGTTGGTACACTGCTTATAACATCTAGGTCGAGCTTACTTCATGATATCAAGTCTAATGGATAGTCAGCCTCTTATTGATTAGTGTTTTGTGTATTGCAAGCAGGGAAGCAGTTCATCTTCAGAGTCCTCGCCCAGTAGAGAGATTTCACCATTGGATGGTGTAATTGAAGACATGCAGTCAAGAATTAAAAGGCTTGAACGATGGCAAATGATTAATACGGTATTTCCATTTCTCTCTTGTTTTCTTGACTGCCTTTCTCACCATAAAAGTTTGAATTCTGGCTTAAATTCTATCATGTAATCACAGGTTCTATGGACATTTTTTATGTCTGCTTTTGTTGGTTATTCACTCTACCAGAGGAAGAGGCAATAGAAAGGTTATAGAGTTGATTCAGCAAAGCTAATGCTTGACCATCAGTGACTGGCTCCTTTGAACAATCTCATAGCTTCTTGTGATCGTCACATTTTTATCGGGTGATTGATCTACTTCTAATTGACTTCCAATTATATGCTCTAAAATGTATGATGTGTGGCTCCATCTGTAAATACTAATCTGCAACTGATCAAAGAAATGCGAGTCATGCTCAATCAACGTTGCACAAGTTTTCTAATCAAAACTGAAATTTTGTGTCCTTGCCACTTCTCTGTGTGGTTTAATGTATGATTCCAGCTTACTCTTAGGGATCGTTTGGTAGGATGTATACTAGCTTTGGTATTATTGATCCCTTGTTTTTCTTGTGCATAGCAAACCATGGTATTAGCAATACCATGCACCATGGTTTTTAATACATGGATAAGCATGTATAAAGGCAATTGCGCTTTATACAGGGTCTACGTTAAGGAGAGAGTTGTGTTCTGCTGAAATTGTAATCTAGTTCTGCAGTTTTTTTTCCGTTGTAATACTTCCAGTTCGTTAATAAAAAAATTTATTTTACAAAAAAAAAAAAAAGACAACTTCTCTTTCAAAACCTTTTCCAAAGAATGTAGATGGTATTTTGTAAACAAATAATCTTTTAAAAAAAATTATGCAATGCAATTTTTAATATGCCAAACCAAATAGTTAAGAAGAAATACTTCCAGCATAACTAATCCCAACATTACTAATACACTCTATTCAGTATTATTATACACCTTACCAAACGACCCCTTATAGTTTTAAAAGCTGAGGATCCTTTCACTTAGTTTATTTATAGGGCAGAAATGCTGCTAATTAACTAGATAAAGTGGCTGTGATGGTCCGAAGATTTCTCATGTTTCTACTTGTTTTGGTTGGTCAAATGCTGTTTGCTAGAAGAGAAAAATTGAACAAGAGAGGTGAAGGCAAAGCAGAAAATAACTTACTTTCAATTGCTTCTTGGCCAGATCACATAGAGTTGTTTTGTTTGTTGTAAGTGCATGCATAACTTGTAGTTTTTAGAGAACTTTTAATATACCTTAAGCAACAACAATAATTATGCTCAATCTCAGGTAAGATGGTATTGGGTATATGAATTCTTGTTGAACATTTTGACTTTGAATTATTCGGATTTATCATAAATTGATTAATTATATGCTAATCGTCAGCATTGTTGTACTCCTTTATTCGAGTTTGGGACTGGCAATGTGAGTAGACTTGCAAAAGTGGAGTTACCTAAAAGGAGATTGAAAATTCTTTCTTAAAAGTCAATAATTCTCTTAGCTAATTTTGCTTGTACAATTCAAGGATTCCATATCTAGTGAACCTAAGGGGAAAATAGGTTATTTTTATGCTTTTGATTGAGTTCTTGATCAACCAAATAGAATTACAAAGGTACAGATGAAATTATATCTCAAACATTGTCTGGTATTTGGTATTTTATTGTTGAGGAAAGTGAAGCTACTGCTTCTTCGACTGTTAAAAAAAGGCAATCTGGTCTCATCATATCTTTAGTTTCATCAGCCCTCTGTAATTTTTCAACTACTTCTCCTATTGGATTCACCAATACAAACTGCAATGCCAAAATCATTAAGGAAATGAATATCAGAATAAATAAAAAAGAAAATGGTCTTGGATTTTGATTTCATCTGAAAAGAAATAGAGACTCTAAAAGCTAAAGTACACTTGCCTCAAGGCCTTTCTTTTCCATTGCCATACTCAAATCCTTGAACAATGAGACTCCGCTTGTATCAATGGCAGTCACAGCTGCAGAAAAAAAAAACAAGCCACAATTACATTTCAAGTTGAAATTAGTTTGTTATATTTGTGGGAATTTCTTGATGTAAAGTAGGAAATTTTAAAAAAATAACAACTCGGTTCACTAAGCTCCCGCTATGCGCAAGGTCTGGGGAAGGACCGAACCACAAAGGTTTATTATATGTAGCGTTACCCTGCTTTTTTGCAAGAGGCTGTTTCCACGGCTCAAATTCATGACCTCTTGGTCACATGGCAACAACTTTACCGGCTACACCAAATTGAGAACAAATGACAATATTGAGAACCATGTCTCTATGAACTTACCAGACAAATCAAGGACTACAAATCTAAGCCCCGACTGTTTCTTGTTTTTTCCTCCCTCTGCATCATAGTCTTCTATCCATCTTGAAATCCTTTATTTTTTGGCAAATAAAATACCTAAATAAATATGGAAGGAAGAAAAAAAGAAGAAAAATGAATGCCAAAATGGGCAATACAGCAGTTCAACTAGTACTAACCTTTCTTTAAGATAAGTTGCATTGGCAAAATTGATAGGAGCTTCAATACTTAAAATGAGAAAACCAGGAACACTCATAGCCTCTTTATAATGATCAAGATTTCTATAAATTCCAGTCCCAGGTATATTTCCTAACATTACTGTTTTTGGCCTTGTAATTTGCAGCAACACCTTTAGAATTGATATTCCAATCTGAAATTCATTATAAAAGAAAGTCAAAAACCAAGTAACGTAACGACAACAACATACCCAGTATAATCTCACATGTGGGGTTGAGGGTAGTGTGTACGCAGCCTTACCCCTACCTTGTGCAGGCGGAGAGACTGTTAAGAAAAAAAGGAAAGGAACTTGAGATGGAGCTTACAGCAATGGCAAGACCATTTTGAACCGAAATGAAGATGACTCCGAAGAATGCGCATAACAAGACTAGGAAATCGAATTTATCGATCTTCCAGATTTGGTAAGCAGCTGGGACGTCGATAAGGCCAACAACAGCAGTGACGATAATGGCTCCGAGCACAACATTGGGAGTATATTGGAAGAGAGGCATTAGAAAAAGGAGTGTCACCATCACTGTCACTGCCATTACTATGTTAGAAACTGCAGTTTTGCTTCCTGCATTGTGGTTCACTGCTGACCTAGAGAATGCACCTGAAAATGTAGAGTTACTTTTAACGTATGTTTTGCAGTTTTAGAAATTCTACAACAACAACAACAAACCTAGTGTATTCCCACAAGCGGGGTCTGGGGAGGGTAATGTCTACGCAGACTTTACCCCTACCTTATTAACGTAAATAGACTGTTTCCGATAGACCCTCGGCTCAAAAAACAGTGAAATAAAGCAAACAAACTGTTTTAGACATTCTAAACTGTTGAAAGGTTTATGTACCAGTAGTGACATAGCAGGAAGTTGAGGAACCAACTATGTTCATGACCCCAATAGCAATCATCTCTTTGTTTCCATCCACTTGGTAGTTCTTTAAAGCAGCAAAAGTCCTCCCTACTGTAATTCCTTCCTATTTTTTTTTACACAACACAATAAGTAGGCGTTTTGGACATAAAAATTGTAATTTTTAAAAACAAAAAAAGTAGTATTTGGAATTAAGTTGAAAAATGGTATTCGAAATTTAAAATTATATTCCATACTTTCACTTGAAAAATATTGCAGTTTTATGAGAGGGGAAAAAAATTCCAAAATATTTGTAGAAGTGGTTAAATCGCTTTTGATTTTTGAAAAACTCTTTTTTTTTTTTTAAATCTCCAAAAACATACAAAATTTTGTAGGCAAATATATATTTTAAATTCGGGAAAATAGCAAAAAAAAGAAGATCTATGGACAAATGGGTCCTAAGTTTTCTATGCGTCTAGAGATATTAGTGCCATTATTTATGGATGTTATATGCCAAGATAATAATTTGAGTTTCTTTCCCTTTTTCATAAAAAGATAGGTAAAAGAGGAAAAAATTACAGTAAGTGAAAGGATGCCAGTGACAATTCCAGTTTTGATAACAAGTCCCAAGTAGCTTCCACTGAAATGTAACATGTTCCATGAAGGAGGGTTCAACCCTTCTTGTAATTTGCCAATCTACCAAAAGACAAAAGGATAATACTTAAATAAATATTCAAGATTTAAAAATATAATAGATATTAAAAGTATAGATGAATTTCCTTGGGTTTAGAAACTTACAATGCTGATACCATGCTTTTGACCTTTCATTGCAAAGACCAGAAGTGTAGAGATAATGACAGAAAGAAGAGGGGCGCCTGCTGATATCCAAAATAGTTTTGGCTTTTTCATGCTCTGTGCACCCAAAAGTTATATATGCCGTCAGATTTCTCTATGACAACATCGTTATATAACATACATTTACTATAAATTTCAAACTCTTTTTATGGAATTAATTTTCATGTTATGTTATAATATATGTTCACTATAACAGCATTGCACGATAAAAAATCCAGCACAAATAAAATCGTTATAGAGAAGTTTGACTGTCATCCCTAAAACGGGAAAGAAAAAAAAAGTAAGTCAAAAGTATTAAGTATTTTTCACTCATGAGTCTATGATATCAGTTGCAAATTTTCTTAAGATTATGGTTATTCTTCTTTATTTTGGATTATCTAGTCAACCAATTTTTAAACTTTAATTAATTTTTCATTCAAAAATATATAGAGATTTACAAAGAACATGAAAAATGCACGAGATTGCAAGATTCTTGTTCTTTAGCTCGGAATTATTTCTTACTTTAGGAGGATAATGATGAAAGTATGCAGATTCAAAAGGGGATATTTATACAAATAGCCGGTCATATTTATTGTTTGTTTTTTCGTTGTTTGATACATTGAGCATACACAATTATATACATATAAACATATATTATACCTTCACGATTATTTTTAATTTAATCGATTGAGTGAGCGATTATTTGAGTTGAAACATCATTCGAAAAATGATTAGAAATGTCTCCCAAAAAGTAATATAGTGTAGGACATCTTTCCTTTCTACTAATTGGTAAGGAATTTAAGAAATTCGAACTTATCTACAGTGCAACAAAAATTTGAAACCAAAGTCAATACATTATTACGTACTTCATTGTGTACTTTTTCACGACTTTTGCATTTAGAATTCAGTAAATTACTTCAACTAAATATGACTTTTCCTTACATTTTAAAAGTGAAGAAAGAAAAATAAAAGGAAAAAACAAAACTGGAAAAGAGCACTTACAATGTGTCTGGTCAATAGGAGGAACACCAAAAAGCAGAATGCCATTAGTATAGTTTGCCAAGACCACTGCATATATACCATATAAAATGTTATATATACAACCACAAAAAATATATAAAAATTATTTCGATTATTATTTTAAAAGCGACTATATAATGTTATTTTCCCAAACTACTTCAGTTACATCATCAGGTCAAACTCAAAAGCCTTGACTGCTTTGACTTGAAAGTAGTCAACTCAAATTGAAAATTAGAAGGTGTGTGGGGATGTCTTTTATATAGTTTCAATAAGTAATAAAGAATTAATTTTGGTCAAACTATTTTGGAAGAAATTATAAAAGTTCGCTGCATTACTAGTTTATAATATGCTGAATTAGTCAAACATATTTTCTTGTTGACTGCATGTTTCTCATGTCACTACACCATCGTAATAAATTGCTATTACTTGTTTTCTTACAATCAATTATTTTCATATTCTAATCACCCTTTTAGACGATTTTACATTATAATAAACTTATCCACATCAAAATTTGTTTTAAAAAACAATTAACGAATGGGGAGATAATCAGTACTTGATTTTAAGAATCTTGAATTCACATGATGGCATCGAAAGCCAAGTCAGCACGTGAATATTCTTATAATCCAAATGTAGAAAAGACACAGACAAATACAATGATATGAATTTGCTCCAAAAAGCTGAAGACTAAAGACAAATTTAGTTTTATATAATTCCAAGAAAGAAAAAGTATAATTATCAGTTACATTTACATAAACATAATAGAGGGTCAAAAAGACAGTAATAACCTCATTAGTTCTGTGGAAAACAGAACTTAGAACAGGGACTATCGCCATTTGCTTGGTAAAATTTGTGATACCAAGAAGACTCTTGAGTTGCTGCAGTGACACTATAACAGCAGCTCCAGCCATGAATCCAATCAGTGTTGCTTTTGAAAGAAAATCAGTAATAAAACCCAGTCTGCAATTTCCCAAAAAGATAAAAGAAAAGAAAAGAAAAGGTTAGTATCAAAACCAATCTCTACACTTGTAATTTTCCTTGTTCTTTTTAGGTAATCATTGAAGGAAGTCTTGAATTAACGATAAAATTATCTCCGTATGACTCATACGTTACGATTTCGAACCGGAAATGCAGCTACTAATATTTGAATTAAAGTAGACTATATACATAGAGGCGGACCTATGCAATAGATAGAGGGATCATCGGCATCGGTAAAATTCGATAAAAACTTAATATATATATATATATATATATATATATATATATATATATATATATATATATATATGTGTGTGTGTGTGTGTGTGTGTGTGTTGAGATATATTAATAGTGGACATCCTATATTCAAAGCAGGTTTTGGTTGAACCAAAAAATACACCAGCGACCTTCAAATCTTGGGTCCACCTCTATATATACATCACACCCCTTAAATCCGGTCCTTTTTTAGGTGAACACATGATGCCTTGTGCACGGAAATATCCGCTATTTTTTTCCTTTCATGGAATTTGTAATTTAGAAGAATGAAATAAAAAAGGTGGGAATTACCTCAAAAAGCCTAAAGAAGCTTGGAAAAGGCCAGCAAAGAAAGTAGAAGAGAAAGCAAGTTGAAGGAACAAGATTGGATCTTTAGTTGGGGACACCACTTCTCTCAACATTGATCCTAAAACAAGTGATGCAATTGAAACTGGCCCTACTGCAAGATCCCTTGAACTTCCAAGAACAGCATAAACAAGAGGAGGAACAAAACTTGAATCTAAAAGAAAATATAAAAAAAGAAAAAGTTAATTACTCAAGTACCCCAACAAAAAAAATGAAAATAAAATAAGAAAAATGACAGTGAAAACACTCACAAAGACCAACAATTGGAGGTAAGTTAGCTAGTTTTGCATAGCTAATTCCCTGCCCCCCAAAAAAAGGAAAGAGTTAGCAAAGTAACAATAGTAAAAAAGCAATTTACCATAACTTTAGAAGACAAAATCAAGAAAATGGTTAGGCCTGAGACAATAAAAGAACCGGCAACAACCAGTGACATCTCACAGTCTAAAGAGTTTTAGTGTACACGAACCTTAACCCTGACACTTGACTCAAGAAGACGAAAAGAAGCAATATATCAGTACCATCAATAAAAACAATGAAACAAAAAACGAACCAACCTGAGGAATTGCAAGGCTAGCAATGGTGAGGCCAGAGACTATATCAGATTTAAACAACTTGAAGCTGTAATTAGGACCCCATTCAAGTATAGGAAAAACATACTGAGCACCAAGAATTAGCTTCTGTTTCAATGGCTGACCTTTGAATTGACGTAAAGGGTCATCAGGAAAAAAGGTTTCTTTAAGCCTATTTTTGAGTTTTTGGAAAGTGCTTCTGTGGGGTGGAGAAACAACATTGTGTACCTCCATTGCTGTTATGTCTATAACTCTATTCTCATTATTTGGTTCCATTTTGGTCTAATTAATGAGAATGTTTTGGAATACAAAATGTCTGTGGTTCCTTTCCTCCTATTTATATTTCCATCAACTTTCAAAAAGACAACTATCAAACAAACTAGTACTAGTCCACTTGATAATTTCTCTATACCTTCAAAAAAAAAAAAAAAACCCACAATTGTTTTTAGGAGGGAATGAAAATAAGAAGAATGTAACAGTAGTGGTGTTAGAATATTTTTCCTTGACCAGAGTCTTTGGTCTGACTAAATTTATAGGTAAAAAAAGGACATATATAGAATCTAAAAAGTAGATCACAAAATCTATTTAATATCAAATAAGTAAACTTATAAAAGACTTGGAATTTGTATGGAAGGTGATAGTAAGTGTTATTGTTCAAAAGATGGAGAAAGTGAAGTTGGATAAGATTCTGATGAAAATAAGGTGAGATTTTGTAATAGGTACGTATCCAAGTAAATATGTGAAATGGGAAAATGAGAAAATTAATAGAGAAATTTCATTAAATGGAAGGGTGCACTTCTCTAAGAAGGTTATGAAATTTATACAAAAAATAAAGAGTTAAGGGTCAAGATTATTAATGAAGAGTACTCAGTTTCAGAGGGATAGTTTTAGATAATGTTATATGTGGAGGTCGGTATGGCGGCAAACTGCTCTTCACTAATTTTTATTTTTATTTTATTATATAAAGATTTATTGTAGAAACTTCGCAGTGGGAGAATACAAATAAAATACGAGATCACATCAGGCTATGTGTAGTAATTAATTCGTTATCTCTAACTAATGTTCGGAATAGCGTTTATTTTAATTTGCCCTTTTAGATCAAATTATTCTTTAATAATTATATATCTTCTAATACTCAAGATCTCAATGTTTTTTTTGGAAATGATAGTTTGTGAATTAGAAAATATTTTTAAGGATAAAATAATAGTATAAGTTTTGGAAAAAAAAAATACTTATAAGTTGAAAAGTCATAAGTTGGGGATGATCAACTTAGCTTAACTTATGACTTATGACTGAATTTTGATTTATAAGCACTTAAGAAATATTGATCAAACCCATAAATAAGTCAAGATATACGTTATAAACTTAGTCAAACACCTTCTACGTTACTATTGTGAGAAAGGATCTTCTAACTTGCTTTGAATAGATTATAATAATAAGATTTTGAGGGATTTCTGGATGAAAATTCTCAATAAGATCTATATAAGTACTTTTATTGATTTTTATTAAGTAAATATACCTTCTTATGTCATTATATGGTGCAGAGTTGCAAATTTCAGTGCTAGAATGACGTCTGTTTATTTAATTTTACTTTGAAAGCGAACTACGAACAAAATGATGATATGAAATTGATTATATCTTTTTCTTTTATAGTTTGCTTTATTAATAAGGTATGAAATAATAGTATTTACACAACGAAAAATGGCCTAAAATTCTCCTATACTATAGGAAATAAGACATCAAAGCCCTCCGTTAAGGTGAAAAACCGTTTCTAGTGAGAGAAGCTCTGCCTTCTCTCTAAAGTTTCCAGAACAGTAGAACGAGCAAAGCTCGGTGCATGATAGTAAGACCACCGTTGTGACCGATCGATGGCTCGTCGCCGGCGGAGTTTTGGCGCCTACTTCCACTCAAAATTGTCACTCCTGCACATGGTATCACCAAGGAATTGGAACCTCTGACCTTTGAAAATTTCCTTCCACAGAAATTCCAATCGCCAGAGAATGTGCATGCAGAAGATGTTGCGACTGTGAATCCACTTCCGATGGACAAAGCTGAAGTTCCGAATAGCCTCACTGCACGAAGACTTCAATTCTCTGAAACAAGTGATTCTGCAAAATCACTTCCGACTGCTGCTGAAGTTGTTCGAGGAAATCGAAATACTCAAATGGGTAAGCCGCTCTCATTTGTACCTCCGATTGAAAGAGATGGTCAGAAGGTTGTTAAAATCAGTGTAGAGGATCTATAATCTCAGGTAGATTACTGGACTGATGCATTAATTGGATATGTAATTGGCTACAATCCTAATGCTAAAATGATGGAGAATTTTGTGATGTATGTCTGGAATTTTGTGTCCAAACCTCATATACTGATGCATTCTGAAGGTTACTGCATATTTCGTTTCAATAGTAAAGAGGATAAAGAGTTAGTTATTCAATCTTGGCCGTACTCGTACAGAAACAAACCTATGGTGTTGAAACCATGGGAGGTGGATTTTTCTTTCCAAATGATGTACTCAGCACTGTACCTGTATGGATTCGATTTCCTGGTCTTCCAGTGGGTTACTGGTCTATTGATGTTCTGAGCAAACTGGCTAGTGCAGTGGGTAAACCATTGTACAATGATAAATTCACAGCTCACTATGAGAAGATCTCTTTTGCGCGAGTTTTAGTAGAGATTGATGCTGCTCATTCCCTACCTGATCAGATTGAAATTGAAACTCCTTTTGGTCTGAAAGTCCAACAGATCGAATATGATTGGAAACCTAGTTTTTGAAACCATTGCCTGAAGTTTGGCCATGACTCTCTTGACTGCTGGTATAATGCAGGCAAGGATGTTTAACATGTTATTGGTGAGCAGGAGAAGGGAAGAAGGCAGAGAACTAGAATGCAAAAATAGGTCAAAGTTACTAAACAAGAATGGTTTCCTAAGACTTTTGCAGATGCAATGGTAAGTATGCCAGATCAACCAGAACATACTAGTGAGACAATGCAGCTGGGAACTAGTACTATTGGGATTACTATTCAACATCATACCAGTGATATGCAGCTGGGGAATAATACTGAGGAACAACATGAACTAGTTGGCTCTGACAGGAATACAGCAGCTATAGGGGTACCTATTAGGATCAATGAGGTTATGATTGATAAAGCTAACAAGGGGAAGACTACTATTGATATCCTGGATGCTGGCAGAAGGGGTCAACAGGTGGATCTGGGACCTTCTTGGAGCAAATTTTCTATTGTTTTATGATTATTGTTACTTGGAATATAAGAGGGCTTAATCAAGCCCATAAACAGAAAGAATTGAAAAGCTTTCTGTCTGAACATAAAGTAGATGTCATAGGAGTTCTTGAAACTAGTGAAAGAGCATAAAGCTAAGAGGATATTAAATAAGGTTGCTAAGGGATGGAAGGTCCAATGCAACTATGCTAAATCTGTAAATGGAAGGATATGGCTTCTTTGGAAGCCTCACATTCAAGTCCTTATCTCTAGTGTGACTGACCAGGTTATTTAGTGTCTGTTAGAAGACCCTCAAAGTAAGATCAGAACCCATATGAGTGTCATTTATGCTCATAATACTGCAAGCATTAGGGAACAACTGTGGAGTGATTTAAGGGCAATCAACATTCCCAGTCAGGATTCTTGGGTACTGCGTGGGGATTTCAATACTGTATTATGTTCTGAAGACAGAATTGATTCTCCTGTCACTGATGCTGAAATTAGAGGGTTCAAAGATGTTATTGCTGATCTTCAACTTACTCCCCTTCGAGCCAAAGGGTGGCATTATACTTGGACAAATAAGCAGGGTAATGACACTAGAGTCTATAGTAAGATTGACTGGGCTTTGGGTAATTTTCAGTGGATTCAACAGTATGGACACCTTGAAGCTGATTTCATGAACCCTTCAGTATCTGACCACTCCCCTATACTCATTAAATTTGGCAACCAAAAACTTCTACACCCCAAACCTTTCAGATTCTATACTGCAATTATGGAGGATCCTCAGTTCAAATCCATTCTGCAGCAAACTTTGGCACAGAATTGTGAAGGATCACCTATGCAGCTGGTATGGACCAAATTGAAGAACTTGAAGCAGCACTTAAAGGGGATTAATATCCAGACGGCTTCCTACAAACAGAAGCTTATTCATGCTAGGGAGACACTGGATATTGTACAAAGTCAGTTGCAACTTAATCCACTTTCACAGAATTTGTTTACTGATGAGAAAGCAGCATTACATGAAATTGAGAAATGGAGCAAGGTGGAGGAACAAATTATGAGGCAGAAATCCAAGGCTTGCTTGATTGAATGTGGAGATGCTAATACTAAGTATTTTCATGCTCAATGGAAGATCAGAACTAGCCAGAATAATATTACTTCTATATATACTGACTCAGGTATAAAACTAACAAATCCATCAGCTGTGGAACAAGAATTTATTAAGGTGTTCAAATCATTGATGGGAGAATGTGTTGATGAACGACCTTGTATCAATACTGCTGTTATGAAGGAAGGACAATGTCTAACTTTATCACAACAAAAAATGCTAATTCAAGAGGTAACATTGGAAGAAATTACAGAAGCTCTAAAGGAGATGCCTAAGGACAAAGCACCAGGTGTGGATGGGTTTCCTGTGAAGTTCTTTAATAGCAACTGGGAGATAGTAAAGGAAGATATACTTGCTGCTACTAAGGACTTCTTCTCTACTTGCAATCTGCCCCATATGATCAACACTACAGCTATTGCACTTGTGCCTAAGGTTAGAACTCCTACAACTGTCAAAGATTATAGACCTATTGCTTGTTGTACCACTGTTTACAAAATCATTTCCAAAGTTATTACAAGGAGGATGAAAGCTGTAATTGGTGGTCTAGTTGGACAAGCTCAGTCAGCATTTATTGAAGGTAGAAGCATTATTGATAACATACTGCTCAGTCATGAAATTTTCAAGGGATATTCAAGAAAAGGAGTATCCCCCAGATGTGTCCTTAAGGTGGATTTGAGGAAGGCCTATGACACTCTTGAATGGGGCTTTCTTAAACAGGTCCTTATTGACCTTGGATTTCCTGCTAAGTTTCTTAACTGGATAATGGCTTGTGTTACTTCTGTTTCCTATTCCTTAGTACTGAATGGTGGCCTAACTAAGCCTTTCATTGCTAGGAGGAGTATTAGACAGGGTAATCCTATGTCTCCTTATTTGTTTGTTCTTGCTATGGAGTATCTGGACAGAATATTGGGTCAGTTACACAGAAATGGAGATTTCAACTTTCATCCCAAATGCAAGAACTAAACTGTGCATATGTTTGTTTTGCTGATGACCTTCTTATGTTCTGTCGAGCTGATGTTATTTCTATCCAGATTCTACAAGAGGCTTTCCTTGAGTTCTCTAAAGCTTCTGGTTTGCAAGCCAACATTAGCAAAAGTGTTGTTTACTTGGCTGGTGTACAGTAGTCTGCCAGAGAAGAAATAATGGAAAAGTTGGGGTTCATTGAGGGAAAGCTTCCTTTCAAGTATTTAGGGATTCCACTTAACTCTAAAAAACTTGCTATCCATCATTACTTACCACTGATTGAGAAGATCACTGCCAAAGTCACTTGCTGGTCAGCCAAAATGCTTTCTTATGCAGGAAGATGTCAATTGATTAAAGCTGTCATCTTTGGCATTCAGACTTACTGGGCACAAGTATTCATATTGCCAAAGAAGGTATTGAAAACCATTGAAGCAATATGCAAGTCTTTCCTGTGGACAGGCAGTGCTACTGTGTCCAAAAGGGCTTTGGTTGCATGGGAAAAGGTCTGTAAACCAATTTCTGCTGGGGGACTTAATATTATTGATTTGGTTGTATGGAATAAGGCAGATGTCACCAAACTCCTTTGGGACCTGGCCAGGAAAAAAGATTGTCTCTGGATCAAGTGGCTGCACTGTTACTACATCAAACAATGTGACGTTGGTTCTATGCCTCTGCATAAGACTGCTTCTTGGGTTGTTAGAAAGATTCTGGACTGCAGGATTGATGTTATGGAGAACCAGTAGCTTCAAGGGGATCTCTTTAACAGATTGCAATAAATGTGCAGGCTAGACAAGTTCCAGATCCAAAAACTATACCTTGCAAAGCTGCCTAGTTATAATAAGGTAGTGTGGAAGAATGTGATGCTGACTACTAATGTGCAACCTAGACACAAATTCACTATTTGGCTAGCTGCTCAACACAAGCTGCCTACTATTGACAGATTGCAGAAGTATGGAATTCAGGTGCCTGCTAACTGTGTGTTCTGTAATCAGCATGCTGAGAATTTTGAGCATTTGTTCTTTGACTGCCAAATCACTAATCGATTATGGACCAGAATATGCTGCTGGTTGGGGTACAAAAGAACAGTTGGCAAATGAGAAGATGAACTTCAATGGATCTGCAGCAAAGCGAGGAGCAAACTATGGCACAAAGCAATCACTGCTTCTACCTTTGTGACTGCTGTAGCACTTATATGGAGGGACAAAAATTGCATTCGTTTTGATGATAAGGCATTTGTAGAAGACCAGTTTTATAGAGAGGTTGCACTGCTAACTCATGTACGAGGCAGAAACTGTAAAAGATGGCAAGATGGGTTGCAGCAACTAAACTGTTATCCTTAGCTTTAGTCTAACAGTTTTCATACCAAAAAAAAAAAAAGCCCTCCGTTAAAAGTTATCCTCTTATTAATGTTAGTGTTATTGTTGCTTAATTGTTGTGTTTTATTATATAATGATTTTTTTTGTAAGGATTCATCAAGTCATTCCCATTCATTTGAATATTTTTGTCTATGATTGAGTTACTTATTGTGATAATTAGTTTATGTCTATGATTAAGTTACTTGCTGTGATAATTTATTTGTTGGTATAAAATAGGTGTGTGAGTAAACTGATATGGAGTGAAATGTGAGAATTGACAACTATAACTGACCTGTATATGACCTTGTACAATCCGAAAAGGGTCTAAAATGTCCTTCTAATTTCACGTGGATTTACATATCTTATGTTAGTGGAGAGGGCATTTTTTAGCCCATTTTTAGACGGCAAGAGCATATAAGAGGCTAACTTTTAACGGAGGGCTTTGATGTCCTATTTCCTATAATAGAGGGGCATTTTAGGCCCTTTTCCGTTTACACAATTTTGAATACTATGCACAAAATAGAATTTCTCAAATATGTTAGATATTTATTGGCTTTGCTCGATAAAATTATTCGAGATAAAGAAGTACTTTTGAATTATATTAAAGGAACACTAGAAACAGAGCTTCAGATAACATTAATTTTTCATAGTAAATTTTATTAGTCAAGCTCCAAAACAGATATTGTATCGAGCGCCAAAACAAAGACTATCGAGATAACTAGTCATTGGAATAGAGCACAAATATCCTAACCTTAGGAGTTTACCGTAATTTTTCAAACTGTAGAAGTCATAGGTCAAAAGATGAGTAGATTAAAGCTAATAGTCTCGAATAAGATACTAATTACTTGTACCTTTTCCAGTCCACGTGTTAGGAAACACAAATACATCATTTTGAATAAGACCATAACTTAATTATACCAAATTAAAGAGGCACATTCTCTATACTTTCTTGTTCAACAATAATTAAGGATTTTAACTGTGAAAGATTTGCATGATACATCCAACCATACATATAAGAGAAAAGCTAAGTTAGGTGTCCAAATCTGGCAATTAGAGAATTGATCACGCAATTGGAAGGGAAGCAAAAAAGGAATAAACTAATTGAGCAAAAAGGTATAGGAAAGAAGCTTGGTTCCAGAAGATCACATGGGAACAGATACTTGATTTTCTGAAATTATTTGGACGTACCAATCAAATATTTGGCAGCACCCTATATTTTGAAATGCAATTATTCCCGTCCATAAGGTTGGTCTGCTACATAAATTAAAATGGAACACCATTCTTGAATTAAATTTCTGCTTCAACACAGTTCTCTACTTTACCTGTATATTTGTCACTAAATAGTCAACTTGGAATTTGGTTTTTTCCTATCATTTTCTGTCTATATTGGAGTTTTTGTTCAACGACCAACTTGATTTTCTCTCTTGTTTTTGTATTGTGCTTTTTCCTTCTCTGTTTTTAAATCCTTTTGGGGTTGGGGGATGTCGGAAATCAGAGATGTAAGATAACAACTCTATCAGCATGTTGTTTGTTAAAGTGTGTCACTATCTCATCTGAAAATTTAAGTTGTTAGAGAACGCATTTACGAGCTTAATTCTTTTTTATGAGCCAAGCATATGAAAATTATTGTTGATAGTGAATGACGGTGAAATAGGAATCCAAGACCTCTATCTGCTCTATTACTATGTTGAATAATGTGACCATCTCATCTAAAAACTTAAACTTCTAAAAAAAACATACTTCTATTTACTTACCTGACTGTGTCTTCAACACATATTACAATGTGTTAGACTGAAAGACAAGTTGAAAATGCAGTATCGAACTAGTATGCTTTATGTTAACTTAAAATGAGGAAAATATTATAACGTGGACTACTAGTAACATTCTTTTGACTAATTAAGTAGATATTGGTTGCAATAAGAATATCAGTGTTATTAAATAGTATAAATCTATTTTGTCTCGCAAAATGTATTCAGTTGGTAAAAAGTGGCAACCATTAACTATCATGCTATTTGAGTGGAAGGTTGTGGCGTTGTAATTGTATTTTTCCTTTCTTCTAACGTAACTTACCTAAAATTAAATAGTCATAGTTTAGCTCAAAAATCATATTCGTATTTTATTTGGTTAAAAACAATTGAAAATATATAGGAGTAAATCGTAATCAAATATAATAAGTGTTGAGTTGTCCCATATCGGAGGGATTTGAGGTCCTTGGTCTCCTTATATGGCTTGGACAATCCTCACCTCATAAGCTAGCTTTTGGGGTTGAGTTAGGCCCAATGTCCATTCTTATCATGGTATCAGATCCAGGCCCATCTCAATTATTGTTACCGATGTTGGGCCCCCATTTATGTTGTCCACGCTCCAGATATCTGGGCATGAAGGAGGGTGTTGAGTTGTCCCACATCGGAGGGATTTGAGGTCCTTGGTCTCCTTATATGGCTTGGACAATTCTCGATAAGCTAGCTTTTGGGGTTGAGTTAGGCCCAATGTCTATTCTTATCAATAAGTCCAAGAGATGATTATCGCTTCAAAAATATTTGTAGATCTGTCAATGTGTAGTAAAATAGACGTAGCTTAAGGGGGAATCAATGTTTGGAAAATCAAGAAAGATATAGAAATTGTATTATCCGAAAATAACAATGATGTTTATTACAATGTGAAGGTCTCCTTTATATAGTAGAAGACTTTCCTTGAAATAATCAAAAAGTACAAAAGTTGGTGGCTTCCACTAAGTAAAAAAGGTCAGACACTAAACGGTGTCACTTTTTCTTCACCAACTTGGATCGTGCCCTCACTTGGGTCAACCTTATTATAAGGGACGTGCCCACTTGACGTGGGGGGCGTTATGACCCAAATTTAACCCTATACAGTCATACTATACATAGGTACATAAAATTTTAATATTCTATATACTTTTCTCTTTCCTTGGTTCATGAATAAAACCATACATGCATTCTACATTTTAATTTTATTCGGTTTGATTTTCCAAATTTTCTTGTATGCATATGTATAGATGTGTCGAATTCTAACACACTATTCTCCATGGGCCACTCTTACTTTTTTGCTGGCCTAATGTGTACTGTCTTTCTTTTTGTTTGTTTTTGACCTCAACAAGTTTTTCGGTCAATATTCATGAATAGTGTCACTGTACATGTCATGCTTATGCATACAAAAATAAGCTCAAAATTATCAGAATATAAAGTAGCTTTTTTGAGACACAGAGGTTCAATCAATTATTTAAAGGCTCAAAAGATAAATTGGTGTCAAACTACAAAGTAAGAACAAAAGGAGAAAAAAGTAATGATCAGTAATATGTTGTGGTTCAGGAGAACTAAACCAAAGTAAAACAAAGAAAAATGGTAAAGTAGAATGGAAAATACCAAAAGAAAATGATTATGAACCTATAAGGAACCTAAGGTCCTTATCTTCAAGAAAATTGATTGTGCACTTTCGGTTTCAATAATGTGGTTTCTCTTCACTGCAGTTTCTCTATCTTTTTCTTCTTCTTTGGTTTTACAGAAAGAAAATTGAAAAAGGTAAAAAGAGAATCTACTATTGGTATAGGGATCATGCCAAGTGTTAATCAATTTCTATCAATGGATTTTATGGGTTTTTTTTTAGAAAGTTTGGGGGAAAAAATCATATACTCGCCACAATTATAAAAATAATCAAAATTTACTTACTTCTTTCGTGTAAAAATAAAATCTGAACAAAAATATCCTTAAATATCGAGAAAAAAATCCACCATAATATGTTGGAGTTCGAATTTTTTACATATAAAATTTCAGTATAATATATAGGCTAAAACTTCATAATGTGCTGGAGTTCCAATATAATATATGCTGGAACTTTATGTGATTCAGCTAGGGTATTTTTGCTAAAATATTTTTTCCGTATAAAATAATAAATATTTTTTAATAACTTTACAAATATTATTTATTTTTTAATTATAAATCCGAAACGGACTAGCCCATGCTAGGGGTGTTCATTGGGCGGATTGGGCGGCTTTTTACTTTAACGGTTTGGCTTATCGGTTATCGGTTTTTAAATGTATTCATCCGTTAGCCACCCGATAAGATATCGGGCGGATTGGTATCGGGTTAGCTCTTATCGGGCGGTTAATGGGCGGTTTATCGGTTTAATACCTAAGGGCTCAAATGTATTCTGTCCGCACACTATACTGAAATATCAAGCTCATAGCTTTGACAATTTGTTGATCAGTATATTGATGAACTTCTTAAGAGGTCACCAACTAGGACGCAGCACACCAAATAACTTTTACTTGCTATCTGCATGGACTATAGAGTACAGAAGTGATGGTGGGGGGTTTTGTTTTTCTAATTTATTTGTATTATAGTTTTATACACTTATACTTATTCATTTTAAGGTTTTTTATTTTTATATTTTATATATATAATTATGTAAGTAAAAATAAATTATATATATTTATATTCTTAATGGCTTAACGGATTACCCGTTAAGAAAATTGAATAATCCGCCCCCAAACCGCTAAGCCGTTAATAAAAAAAATTCAATCCGTTCTCCGTCCGTTAAGCTGTTAAGCCGTTAAGCCGTTACCATTAAGCCATTAAGCTTCGGTTCGGTTCGGTTTTCGGTTTCGGATCGGTTTTGAACACCCCTAGCCCATGCTATTTTCACGCATATGGGGAGCTGGCTATTATATTATAGCTAATGAAGTATCAGATCAATGGATTATCTATATGTTCCAACTTTAGTTATTTAACCTTTTCGCCTAACACGAGGCAATAATATCGCTCAAATTGATTAACTTTTTAGATAAAAAATTATCCGTTAACTTTGTCTACCAAAGTCAAGTTAGAGTGACATTTTTTGAGAAGTGGAATCATAATTAAAAATTAGAAAGAGAACTACTTTTCTAGAGAAAACCAAAGAAACAATAAATGAAATGACATTGCGAATACAAGATATTTGATCGTGGTTAAATGTCAGTATAAAAGTTTATCATAAAGATGTATATTATACATTTGTTAGTTTAATACAAATATTGTATGTGTACATATTAAGAATATTCTGGTTAACTATCCTATATGAACAGATTCTGGTATATATTGTAAAGGGACCCGAAAGTATTTGTGAATAAGGGAGGTGGTAGATCCTTTTTCTTAACCACCTAAGGTCCAAAGGTAATGGATATTCTGATCTAAAAAGTTAATTAATTTGAGCGATAATGTTGTCTCATGTTGGGCAAAAAGGTAAAAACAACTAAAGTTGGAACATAGAGATAATCCAAGGTAAATTTCACAAATGGTCATATAATATATTTATCCTAATATTCGAGTAATAATTAAATTTATTTTGTGATTTTAATGATATGTAATTTAATCAAATATTAATTGATAAACAAGGAATCTAATATGTACATATAAGAGTAATGCAAGTCAAACCAATCGTGTAAGTAGACCTCGACCTCGAGCAAGAGCGACCTCAAGGTAAATGAACAAGAACAATAAAATAGTAATAAGACGATTCAGAAATGCAGTAAGCAAGAAAGTAAAAACGTATATTCTCTTCTCAATGATTGATAGATTCATAAATGCAGTAAGCAAGAAAGTAAAAACGTATAATTCTAATTGTAGTAGGAAATATTATTATACAGCTGTTTAACTGCCTAGTATAAATCCATTCCGGAATTTACCTCGTGATCCTAGGGTCACTGCGAGAATCTTGCTCTTTCTGTTATGAGATCATATCATAACGGTATTATCTTGAGGTCGGTCATACTTGGCCTCAGTGTTCATCGAGCACTTTGATCTTCGAAGTCTCCCATCGGGCTCGCTCCCGGTCTATCGCGAACTCGCTCTTGAAGTGACCCTCGAGCCGATGAAATCGGGTAGCCCCGATTTCTACCGTACGCAGATAGTTCCCTCATTTTTTAGAGTATAACGACAAGAAACGAATTGAGTCATTGATCTTTTCCCCGATTTGCCACGACATCATCATCATGACTAAGCGGCTGAGGAAACAAAATCTTGGAAACTGGGCTTTCCCGAGGAAGACTCCGAGAACTCTAGCCAGTCCGGCGGTGGAGAAGATTCTGAGGGTGAAGACACTTCTGCCGATAAGGATCGCACTGCTTAGGTTTCATGCTCTTCGTAATTTTTTTCTTTTGAGGTTGATCGTCCTTTGCAAGGAACTCTTGATCGTGACCTATAGCCCTTTGTAAAAAGGTTTATACAAAGCTTTTTCCTTCCATGGCTTCTGAATCTGTTACCCTTTTATGCGGGTCAAAGCGTCTTAGTATAAAATTTCTTTTGAATGTCCAAAGTTTTGAGATGGTAATGACCGACAATAAGTACTTCCCTCGACCGTTTCTGTTCAATGAACCCCAAATGACCATTTGAACTTGAGTTTAAGTAGATCTTAGGCTAAACAATCGATGAGGTAAGGCAGCCCTTGGGCTTGATGGTTGAATGAGTACATGCTCGAACTTGAAATGAAAATAGCCCTTAGGCCTTATGGCCAAGTGAGGACATGCTTGAACCTGAGATGAGGTGGCCCTTGGGCTCGAAAGATAGTCCCCGAGTGAGAATGTTTAGATCTCCGATAGCCATTGAGCTTAGTAGCCGAGTGAGTAATTGGTCGAACTCAAAATAAAAATAACCCTTAGTCTTTACAGTCAAGTGAGGATTTACCCGAACTCGAAGTAAAGTTAGCCCTTAGGCTTTATAGATAGTCCCCGAGTGAGGATTTGCTCGAACTTGGGTTAAGATAGCCCTTGGTCTTTTATGATCGAGTGAGGACTTGCTCGAACTTGAAGTGAAGTTAGCCCTTAGGCTTTATAGTTGAGTGAGGATTTTCTCGAATTCAACGTAAAGTTAGCTCATAGGCTTTATAGATAGTACCCGAGTAAGGATTTTCTCAAACTCGGGTTAAGATAGCCTTTAGGCTTTTATGATCGAGTGAGGACTTGCTCGAACTCGAAGTAAAGTTAGCCCTTAGGCTTTATAGTCGAGTGAGGATTTACTCGAACTCGAAGTAAAGTTAGCCCTTAGGCTTTATAGATAGTCCCCGAGTGAGGGTTTGTTCGAACTTGGGTTAAGATAGACCTTGGGCTTTTATGATCGAGTGAGGACTTGCTCTAACTCGAAGTAAAGTTATCCCTTAGGATTTATATTCGAGTGAGGGTTTCCTCGAACTCAAAGTAAATTTAGCCCTTAGACTTTATAGATAGTCCCCGAGTGAGAGTTTTCTCCAACTCGGGTTAAGATAGACCTTGAGCATTTGTTTTTGTTATGGATTTCAGACGTCTCTGATCCGCGTTAATTTGCTCGTAGCCTCTTTGGTTCGGAACTCCCCCTTTGGGTTTATTTTCCATTTAACTTCGAGCGTGCCCGAAGTGTCAGTCCCCGAGTGGGGTGGCTGTGCCCTGTAAAATCGAGGGTCACCTTTAAGGTCTTATGGTCTCGAAATTTTAGTAGTTTGATTTCGTTCGTTTTTCGGACAGCAATCCTCAAACACGGGGTTAGTTGTTTGAACTTCCGTTTCGATCGGCCCTTAAACCAGTTTACACAATAGATCAAGAGTATAATATAGGAAATTTTTCTAAAGGCATGAGATATCGGCAATGAAAAATACTTCTCTCACTAGATGATTATACATACGCATATTAGGGCTCGCGTAACCTATACGGGAACATTTCATCTGACTGTTTGAACCTTACAACATTTTTCTATCCAGACTCGCTATCACGAATTGATTTCCTTTCCACAAAGTAGACATTAAAGGGTAATGCCTTCCAGTACTCGAGGCTTATTGCAGGGAACCTCAAATAGTGTTGAATTACTCTAAGTTAACACGAACAATGGTTGTCTCGTTAAAAACCTCGCCGGAAAATCCCATTTGGGACAAAAATCGGTCTAAGGGAAAAAGAGTGCAAAATGTGTTTTAAGGTCCAAAGCCTCATACCAATCCTTGTCGAAAACCTGTAAGTATTGGTCGAAAAAATAAAAAAGGATAAGGTTGAGGTCGTACCTTTATTCGGATTTTGGATATTTAATGTGATCTTCTTCAGTATCAAGCCCCTGTGAATTTTGACCTCGATCATTTTTCCTCTCATTTCGTGCGAAGCTTTGCCTATACCCGCTGCCTCTACGGTCTCTGTTATACGGTTGATATCGATCTCTACTCGACATTGACGCTCGAGCAATGTCCCTTTTGATCCTATCCATGGGCCTGCCAGGATAAACGGACCACGAAGGAGTCCCCAGTTAATCATCCTCGACCCTACTCTTTGAATGATACCGATTATGTACGTCAGCCCAAGTGACAATTGGGTACTCGAATAAACTTTGCTTCAACTGATGTGAAGCTATGGAACTCTGAGTGTTGAGACCTTGAGTGGAAGTTTGAACAGCCTAGTCATCGGTGACCAGAGGAAAATCCATTCTCTCCTCTTGGAACTAAAATACAAATTCCTTGAGCTTCTCGTTATCTTTCTGCATTACCTTGAGAAAATCCGACTTCCTCGTTGCAATTTTAATGGCTCCGGCATGTGCTTTTATAAAAAATTTGCAAGCATAGTACACGAATCAATTGAATTAGAAGGTAAGTTATGATACCATATTAAGGCACCCTTGGATAGAGTCTCCCCAAACTTCTTCAGCAGTGCGGATTTAATTTCGTCATCTTCCAAGTGGTTTCCTTTGATTGCGCATGTAGACGAGGTGACGTGTTCATTCAGATCGGTCATTTTGTTATACTTAGGAATCTCGAGCATACAAAATTTGTTGGGGATTGGATTCGAAGTCGCACTAGGGGGAAGGGTATTTGTATGAACTTCTTAGAATCTAGTCTTTCCAATATCGGTGGTGCCCCTGGTATTTGGTCAACCTGGGAGTTGTATGTTTCTACTTTTTTGTCATTATCTTCAATCTTTGTCTCTCTCGAATCGATTCTTTTGGAGAGCTCCTTGAGCATCCTCATAGTTGTGGGATTAGTCTCCGGCCCATTACCCTTCGATCTTTCTAGAACCGGCTCGGTTCAGCGAGTGATTTCTGGTTCGACCACACTTGAAATTTTATGTTGGCTTTGAAGATGATTGATAGCAACATGTTGAGCATTTAACATCTCGAATATTACCTGGAGACTAACTCCTCCGTCTCCTATATCCGGCATTCCTTGGCCACCATATTGGGCTTCCCTACGTACACTTCCTCCAAGGTCTGTGCCTAAGTCCTCATTCAAAGAAATGTGTGAACTAATGTCGGCTAGTTCTACAATCGGCACTTCCCCAGGGTTAAGCGGTGGTATACGTATCACACCTCCTTTTTCACTACACCCGCAAGGGTATAAAGGAGTTTTAACACTTAAAGGACAATCGAAACGGAATTTATCATTAAAATTCAGAGTCGCATCTTGGGAAATTAATGGTGTCCCAGGTCACCGATTTAATCCCGAATCGAGGAAAAGAAGGGCTCTATTTAACATTCCGCCATTCAAAAATCCGAGTAAGGAATTCTGTTAATCCGGGAGAAGGTGTTAGGCATTTCCGGGTTCGGTGGTTCTAGCACGGTCACTCAACTATCATATTTGGCGTTGATATTTGATTTTAAAACATGTTTCAACTTATATGCTTTTTAACTTTGAACCGCTTTTACTACTATTTTTAAGGAGAATTGCAATGTCGTGAAAACATATCTCGAACAACGTCACATAAATACACTTGTAGTTTTTGACACATTTCAACTTTGTTGGGATTTGGTTTTGGGTCACATAAATGCACACCAAATTTAAGAAGGTAATGTTATTAAAATACGTGCCTACAACAACTAACACATTATTATCTTTGGGCATAAAATTTGCTAAACGGACCGTCACCAATTCTAATTATTTTATTATAGACATTTAAAGAGGGCCCTGCAATTTATGTATTTTATTTAGTGAGGCTCATCTCATTTTTATTTAAAGGCCAACCTAAAGCAAACTACAAATTTCTACTTAGTATTGTCTATAAAGGGCCCTAATTAATTTGTTACTGGGTTGATGCAAACCAAGCAATAATTATGCACCAAAGTCCAATAATTGGGCTCCGAGATAAACCCAACGAAGAGACATTACACCTAGGTCTACGCCACAAAATTGTCCAGTCACAAATATTGGCCCGGGCCCAAACGTACACAGACATTAGAACTGGACCTGGGTCGCTCGTTAGGGCGTTGAGGCTTACACTTCTTGACAATAGGCTGTTGAGCCCAAATCGTGAAATCAAACACAGCCTCGATTCAATTTGAACAACTACCCAATGGAATTGCTTCAAGTTATTCTACTCAAATCAAGGTAACACAGATTGTTTTGATTCTAGCTTCATACCCAGGCGTATGGATAACTAAACATGTTACTGCGTTATGTCAGAGAGTGTTAATCAAACTAAAGTACTTGCGAACTAAATTGAACTATCAGATTTAATGAACTAACTTAATAGATATGAACGTCCACCCCAAACTAACTCAAATTATTATTACTAAACCAGATTTCAGCTCAGTTTCTAGTTATTAATACAAATGAGGATCATGAATCTCGAAGTCATTTCCTGTTTCAGCTATTTTTAATTTCAAAAATTACACTACTATTTTGGAATTTCTGATTTTCAAATTAACACTAGTAACATAAATTCTACATTTTAAACTAAACCAAATTACAACTACTAACTACAGAGTTCATAAGCTCACAGGTATACAACGAACTGGTTTAGCAGTTTACAATTTAAAATAGTCTAAAGCTTTTGCAGAAATTAACCCTAAGATGTTACGTGTGAGTTAAAAGAATCTAGCATCTAAATCCATTACACAATCCAGATATGTAGTCCAGTTATAGAAACATCAATCGATTACATACAACAAGAGAGATCTACTCAATTACAAGTCGAAAACAAGGGAATTAAATAGGAGAAGCCTGGTCAGCGCTTCATTTCATTTCAAAAGAGCTGAAAATACAAGACGTGTACTTGGAGAGGGAAATAGGATAAGAAGAATGGGAGGTCAACAACAGTTAGCAAACAACCACAGGCAGCCAGAAACAGAATCAACAATTCAGAAATGTTTAAAACCAAACAGGACTAGAATACCAACCCAGAACGAACTTGAATAATCGCAAACAACCTCGAAAATGAACCCAGGACCTTTTATAACCTCATCTGACCAGAATTCAACTCGAGTACACAAATTCGACTTCAAACTTAACCCAGAAACGTTGAAACACTTCAATTACTAAGGAAATAGGCTAAAAGCTGGTAATTAGCTTAGAGAGCTCAATGTAATAATTTTTTTTAGTTTTCTGTGGCTTTTGTGTCTTTTTTATTTTATTTTTGTGAAGATCTAAGATCTAAGAGAGTGTTAAATTTGAATTTCAAATTTTCAGCTAATGGAAACTTTAGGATATTTTTTGGGGGAAATTTAGAGGCTGAAAACTTGTTACTTAAGGCACTAATCATGCCTTTTTATAGGAAAAATGAGGGCTTTATGAGATTTTCAGACTTTACAACTTAGGCTCACTTTTAAATTCCAGTTTTACCCAAATAGTCCCTTAGTTATTGACTTGTGTCTCAAGTCACAACACTGTGACTTTGAAATATCAATTACCATCCCTTCTAGGTACTTCTAGTAGTTTCTACATTCAGTTACTATCAAATTCCTCAAGGGAATTACAATTACTACCCTTATCTTAGTCCTAAAATTACCAAATTAATCTAACCACACTCCAACCCCTTTCTACCCTAGTTAAAACTATCAACTATAGCCCAATTTGTCTAATTATAACAGCTAATTAAATCTGAGCACTGAACTAAAGTAATACTAATAACAACTACTGATTAATCTAACTAAATAATCCAAACTGATTACAATCAGTTAATAACAGCCAAAAGGAAGTACTAAACCACTACTTAATTCTGGATTACCACTACCATTATCTATAAACGACATCAAAATAGAATCAATTATAAAAAGAATCCAACATTGATGAACAAACAAAAGAACAAGGCATAGGTAGATTAATCAGTTGAACATGCAACGAATCAAAACTTAAAATCTGCATTGACCAAACAACCCTAAACGGACAAAGAACAATCCTCAAGCAAATTATACCGGAATCAATCTGAGACCCTGTTATGTAGAGACGGAACCTAGGCTGTTAGATTGGGGAGATGGATGGTCTAGATTCCTTGACTCCAAAACGGCGTCGTTTTAATAATCCGCGGCCTGGACCGAGTGGGGACGTTTATTTGGGCGAGATCCGGTTGGTTTTTATTTGGGCTAAGCAAACTTAATCGAAAATAGCCTAATTCGGGTCTTTATATAAAACAACCCTTTTCTTTTATTTTTTTCTCCTTTTATTTCCTTTATTTATTTTCTGATTCTATGACTTGATTTTTTCTTAACACTTAAATACAAAATTAGAAAATAAAGACACAACTTGACTCTAAAACATATACTATTTAATTTCTAATTTAAGTGTAACTAATACAAATCCAAAATAAAAATAAAAATGCAAAAATGAATTATTTTTGTTATTTTCTTCTTTGTAAAATAACCTAATTACTAATTAACCCTAAAAGGTGAAATAAAAACTCTAAACGCAAATGCAGAGTATTTTTGTATTTTATTTACTAATTAAAATGCACAAATAAAATGTAAATAATTAACATAAAAATGCCATAAAAATTAACAAAATTACAAAATAATGAAAGAAATTATTGTTTGAATTTCTGGGAATACTTCATATAGGGCAAAAATTACGTGCTAACAATACCGGCTCCTAGAGCAACTATATTGTTGTTTTTTCCGTGAAACCTGAGACCTTCATCGCCATGGACGGATGCATTTTGTGAGTTTGATATGTTTTAGCCCGAGAACAAAAACTCTTGACAAGAAAAAGTGTGAAAATAACGTGTGTTATTAAAATTAGTAATGAAATAATCACTGTTATCTTTAGACCCACAGTGGGTGCTAAATTGTTTATCTTAAAATTTGAGTAACAATTAAACTTATTTTGTAATTTTAAGGATATGTGATTTAATCCAATATTAATTGATAAACAAGGAATTTAATATGCAAATTTAAGAGTAAGAAAAGTCAAACAATCGTGTAAGTAGACATCAACCTCGAGCAACAGCATCCCCGAGGTAGATGAACAATAACAAGAAGAACAATAAAACAGTAATAAGACGATTCAGATAAGTAGTAGGCAAGAAAGTGAAAACTTATATTCTCTTCTCAATGATTGATGTATCATTACAAATGATTCGGGTCCTCTTTATATAGTAGGGTAATTCTCAATAAGGTACAATTCAAATTGTAGTAGGGAATCTTTTTGTTTTTGTTTCCCTTGTTTTTGTTTCTGTTTTCCCTTCCTTCCCTGAGCCGAGGGTCGATTGGAAACAACCTCTCTGCCCTTTCGGGTAGGAGTAAGGCCTGTCTACATATTACCCTTCCCAGACCCCACATTGTGGGACTATACTGGGTAATTGTTGTTGTTGTAACAGCCTAATACAAATTCATTCCGAAATTTAAGCCGTGATCCTAGGGTCAGTATGGAAATCTTGCTCTTTCTATTATGGGATCATAACGGTATCATCTCTAGGTCGGTCATACTTGGCTCCGGTGTTCATTGAGCACTTCGATCTCGAAGCCTCCTATTGAGCTCGTTCCTGGTCTATTTAGATCTCGCTCTTGAAGTGACCCTCAAGTCCACGAAATAAGGTAGCCTCGATTTTCACCGTATACATAATAATTATGATTTTTTTCAACAGTCATATAACTTGTTTTCTAACAAAAATCGTAAAATTTTCATTAACTCACACAAAAATCATAATGATCATAAAATATAACTCTTTAGTAGTATTTTCTTCCCGATTTTTTATTTTATTTTCAGTCTAATAAATAATAATCCAATCAAAATAAAAATGCCCCAAAGTGGCCCGACCCAAAAGCCATGTATATATGAGTTAAAATAATACTAAAAATGAATCTTTCAAAGTATGATACGTCTATCTTTTATTTTATTTTCGAGATTTTTATTCAAATTGATAGTATTTTGTTTCAAGTGGTCTCTAATTATAACTTCTTCTCGGTTTTTTTTGTCAGAATTTGATGCATTCAGAACAATACCTTTTGTGGGGAAGGATTCACTTTTAATATTATTTTAATTCATGTACATAGATATTTGGTAGGTTGGGATAGATCATTCCTAAGATTCGGAGCATATATTAACTGGTATTGAAACTAATTGCATTCGTTAGCCAAAGAAATAAATAGAATATGTATATTATATGTATATAACACACACATGTATATATGTATGTATACATATATGTATATATATAATATCGGGTATTATTTTTGGAAGCAGCTAAAATTATATATGTCTCCTATTTTAGATGAAATATAACCAAGGTATATCTTTTTGATCAGAGGTTGAATCGATCATCAGAAGAAGAATTAGGCTAAAAATTAGGATACATTCTGGGAAAATCAAACTTCCATCGAAGAGAAGCAAATGAAAGGCTTTCATAAAAATTCTCGTAGAATCGAGAATGAAGTTTTATACCGCTTTTGGGAAACCTTCTCAACAACTAAGAGATCCATTCGAGGAACATGGATACTAGTTGAAGTACTGAGCCTCCCGCTATCGGGAGGCTCCGTACTTCAACTGAGATAATGAAGAATTATTTCACCTTTTTAGTTCTTTTTAGTTGGAACTTTAGGCGGTTCTCGAAAAAAGACGGTGATGAGGAAGCATAAAATGTACGAGTTAAAAGTCTATCGTGGAAATGAAAAAAAAGAAATTGTCAATTGGTAACGTAAGTAAATATAGAATATGCGTAATCCCACAGATCTCAATTCCAGCGACGGTTTCATTAGATATCTTAAAACTAGAATCCCTCTTTTTTCCCGATCCAGTTCCTCCACCAACGCGAACCCCAGTTAGATTCAGGCATGCTACACTTTGTAGTTATTGGGAGAACCCAAGTACTCTCTTTCGGATTCAGGAAACAACTCCCTCTGCGTCAGAGTGACCCCGCCGGGGCGATCCAGTTACCCGGAGTCATATATTAGACCAAACCTAAAAAATAAAAAACATACAATGAGAAAACACTATAAAAAAGTTATGTTTTCTGATCACTATGATTTTTGTTTGAGTTAATGAAAGCTCTTTAATTTTTGCGTAAAAAATAAAGTTATATGACTTTGCTGAAAAAATTATAATTATATGATTATTTGTGAAATTTACCGCTATGTTCCCACTTTAGTTGTTTTAACCTTTTTGCCCTACACCAGACAACATTATCGCTCAAATTAATAAACATTTTGGAACTAATTTTGAGAAGCAGAATCGTGGTTAAATATTAAAACATGATTTGTAGTCATGTCCGATAATCACTCCGGCACTCTCACCTTCATTGTATCGTTAAGCAATTTTAATGACTTTGCGAATACAAGATCATGGTTAAATAATAAAAGTTTATGACAAAGATCTATATTATACATTTTGTTATGAAATAATATAAGAACAAGAATAATAATACAAGAACAAGAACAATAGAGAGAAAAGTAGAGAGAGGGGTATTCTTATTGATACTTTGGGATGTTTTACAATGGGGTAAGACCCCTCTATTTATAGGAGGAAAAATGACTTAGCCTCAAAGTAAAACTCTTAGACATTCACTCTATTTAGAGTTCTATTCTTAACACTCCCCCGTGAATGTCTACTCAATAATGTGCCTCGTTAAAACCTTAACTAAAACAAAACCTAATGGGAAAAAATTAAAGAAAAGGAAAAAGAGTACACATGTTTGAATATGCGCCTATTGGTTGCCTCGTTAAAAACCTTGCAAGGAAAACCCTGTGGGAAAAAACCTTGTAAGGGAAAAAGAGTGCAACGTGCATTAACTCCCCCCGAATAGAGCATCAATTCACACCCTTGAGCATTTGCATTCCAATCTTTTGTGTACCGTCTTCAAAACGATCTTTGATAGAGATTTGATAAATGAATCAACCATATTGATTTGAATAAAACCGCACCTTGAAATTATCATTCTTGATAGATATGAACATCTTCATATAATGTCGTGGAATGACTCTTCAATATCTCCATAGATGTATTCTCGATGCGATCATGCTTATAGTTATGGCAAGATACATATGTACACAAATTGCACTTATGATGTGGTACTTCAGGACCAAGAATTGTATATGCTTCAAGCAACTTAAATCTTTCAAGTTAAGTCATATAAGCCATATAATAGACTTTAGATGCATATCAAGTTTTCATGTCATGCCAGACAAATAGATATCGAAAACTGATTACACATACCTTTGACTTTACACTTTCAAGTATTTGAACTACATGTCCAAAACTACATGTCTTTCATATGGAATCAATTCTTCTTGAATTGTATCTCTTCCATTTGGCCAATATTTTTGTTTGTATTCGACAAACATAAGGTCCTCATCGATATTTAGCGCTATCATAGATGTCGTCGACAATCATTTTATATCGGTTTCAGTCAATTTTCATAAAGACATAACATGGAGATCTCTTCATTCATATATTCAGGTGCCTGAATCTCTCATGAGATTTTATGAAGTGTTATGTCATGTGATCTTCTGGATCACTTGCCTCCTTATTATGATCACTTTGATCATTTGCTCATCTTCTTTATTAAGAAGTTCCTTTTGAAACCAATTTGTCTATACGCTTTAAGCGTATCAAAGACTTTGTCCTTCAGGGACTTAATATGAGCATTTGTAGTGAGAATATAGTTACTTTCTTTGGGTCAGCAAATGCGTATGGCATGCTTTGCAATATGTTGCAATTGAATTATCCTTTTATGAACTTCAGGTTCATTTTATGATATTCGAGGATCTATATATCCAAATGATAATTCATCCCATGTAACCTTTTCTCAATTGTTTATCATGTCTCCCCCTCATGTTAGAAAAGCTAACTTGTTTCCTCAACTTTGAGAGTCCATCTTTGTGCATTATGGTGTTAATGAAAATATACACCGCACATCAATAATAATAAGATGGAGTTATTTGGTTCCTGACCCTGAACCACTTGTGAGGGGAGAATATAATATACTCTCGTATACAACGTATATCAAACTGATATATATATATATATATATAACTTTGTTCTCAGAAGAAACAGTTTAGCTATTAAGTGGAGGCACTCAATAATTATCTTGCTAAATCAACTATGACATAAACCAACTTATCAAGATGAACTATCTTGAATTAGAAAATCTGGAAATTATGCTCGAAGTTAGATTACTGAGCAATTTACCTCGCAAGCACCGGCCAGGCTGCGGGTTTATAACAATCGCACATGTAACCATATCATAGATGCATCATATGTGGTATACATGGCAGGTGAATGGGCCCATATTCACCTTTGATATTTCCAGAATTTATGGGCTTCAACCCGAACTCTTTAGTTGGTCAATCAATTAATGAGAACAAGTAATACAAGAGAATTCGTAAAGAACTTTTTAGTTCTTTAATATTTACCCATGTGAATTCTCTATTACTGCACATCATACTTAAAATGAGATGGCTAACCCGAATGCCAACTGAATAAATTATCAATATTGATAAACTTCAAATTTACACCATGACATGTGCAATTATCAATAAACTTCAAGTTTATGGTATGGGTTTTTATACCAATAAATATCCACTTTATTGTGGCATTCTTTTGTTTGTGTAGTACAAACTGGAGAATAAAGCGGGTAGCTTTTCATATACAAATTATCCCGCTACAAGTTGTAGTAATAGAAGATATCAAATCTTTCCTTTATTTATAGTCTCAATATAATCAGCATTTTCGCGCGTACTTTGGAAACTGAATAAGTTTCTTTGAGACTTACTACAACACAATACCTTATTGGTAATCAAATGTGTTTCTTCAACATAGTAATAATTGGCTCTTCTAGAGCTCTCAATTAATTTTGTACTACCACAAATTCATCAACAT
The DNA here is from genome assembly GCA_034376525.1 of Nicotiana benthamiana. NCBI lineage: Eukaryota > Viridiplantae > Streptophyta > Magnoliopsida > Solanales > Solanaceae > Nicotiana > Nicotiana benthamiana. The sequence goes on along the minus strand of CM067341.1, from coordinate 140,637,136 downwards.
CCATGTGGTGAATATCTGTTTTAAAGAGAAAGTTATACCATTATGGTCATGTCAAACTTATATGCAAGATATGTTTCTTGCATTATTATTGTCCTTTGATAATCACATTGACAAATTATTTTGGCGTACAATAGGTACGTGACCAATGACCATTCATGCCATAATAATGACATTATTTACTTATATCGTCTCAACCCTCCTTCTAGAGGTGAGTGTGGTATATTCAATACCAATATCACGTTCATATTCTTCCAATAATGAATATGTATTCATAAATCAGATGTTGTCACATTCACTGCGGGGATATGTGATTTTGTTATCCTTTTCAAATCTGTAAATGCGTCTGGCATTTGATTTGCTATTCTTTGCAAATGGATAATATTTTGCACCTCTTTTTCACAAATAGAGGTATGTGGATCAAGATGAGATAATGATGCATTTTTCCATAAAATTTCCCGTTTGGTTTCACCAACTTCTCCCCCTAATTTTGGGAAAAGTGTCTCATCAAATTGACAGTTTGCAAATCGTGCAGTGAACAAATCCCCTGTCAATGTTTCGAGGTAGCGAATAATGGAGGGCGATTCAAACCCAACATATATTCCTAACCTTCTTTGCAGACCCATTTTGGTGCGATATGGCGGTGCTACAGGCACATATACTGCGCATCCAAAAATTCTTAAATGGGATATATTAGGTTCATGACCCAAAACTAATTGCAACGGGGAATATTTGTGACAATTCGTCAGTCAGAGACGAACTAGCATTGCTGCATGCAAAATGGCGTGACCCCAAACCGAAGTGGGCAGCCGACGAACTAGCATTGCTGCATGCAAAATGGCGTGACCCCAAACCGAAGTGGGCAGCCGACGAACTATCATTGCTGCATACAAAATGGCATGACCCCAAACCGAAGTGGGCAGCCGACAAACTAGCGTTGCTGCATGCAAAATGGCGTGACCCCAAACCGAAGTGGGCAGCCTCGTTTTCATGAGTAAATGAGGTATTCAAGATTATTCTCATCTATTGTCTCAACATGATATCCATTTTGATTGATATCTTTAAAAGCTCAACAAGTTCCTTTTAGACTTGGAGGAGAACATTGCATTCTCTATGATAAATATTGTTCCTTTAGGCAGAGTTATAGTTGCTCTTCAGGAGCCTTCAATCAATTTAATTCCCATGGTTTGACATACAAAAGAAAATATACGAACATGAGAATAAACAAATTCAATCCGTTTGTTTCATATTTAAATAATATTTTCAAAATCTGCTGAGGTTATTCGACTAACTTAGTTGATAGTCGACTATCTTGGGAAGCAGTCATTAGGTTAGTCGACTAACTAAATCAGATAGTCGACTAACTTGCCTTGCGGAAAAGTCCAGTTTTAATGCGAAATATTAGGTAGTCGACTAACTAAATTGATAGTCGACTAACTTAGTAAACAGTCATCAGGTTAGTCGACTAACCAAACCAGATAGTCGACTAACTTAGCTTGAGGAAAAATCCAGTTTTAATGCGAAATATTAGATAATCGACTAACTGTTAGGTTAATCGATTAACTCTACTGGAAAATAAAAATATCTTTGAAATTTAAGCATATTGAAACATTCTAAAGAACTAGTACTAACGTTATATCATAAACTAGTTAATACGAGCTGATACTAATGACTATTAGTTTATTCACTAACTAATACAAATAAGTAAAATAAAATCAAACAATTTCATCTTCTTTCATCACAGATCCATCACCAATTAAGTGGTCTATTTTCCCCTCAGGGTGCTCAAAGAAGTCTGCCACATCCAAGTGGGTGATGTCAAAATTGTCGTCAGAGACAAAAATTTGTTTCAGGGCCTTTACCCTTTAGACATGCTTGATAAAGATCAACCAAATGCCTTGGTACACGGCAAGCTTTTGACCAGTGCCCTTTTCCACCGCAACGATAACATATAGTTTCTGCACTATTTGCTTTTGGATTCTCATCATATCGTGCTTGTGGCAGAGTGACCAACTTCAGATTGTCATATCTCTCCTTTAAGCCATTCCACAAGATAGGTGGATCTTTGACTGTGATATATTCAATTTTCAAACCTTCATCAAGGTGATGGCGCAAGAAAATCAAGGCCTTAGCATAGTCTTGGGTGGATGCATTATTTCTGTCTTTAATGGCGTCTCCAGGACCCATTGCATCCAAATGGATTTCAGCATCCAACACCCATGTCATATAGTTCTTGCCCGAAATTTCAAGGGCAACGAACTTTCTTTTCATGATGTCAGACATAAAACAAAATTACATCAAGAGCGTGTTCATACTTACGGGCTTTATTACGATTATCACATTCACTTCAGGGAATGGATCATAATCATCTGTATGTGCCATACACAATCTCATGTCAAATATTACTTTCATAAAGTGAAAGATTATTTTGAGAATCTTTATTATTCTCATTATCACAATGATGACGATTATAAATTCGTCTATTGCCACGTCCACATTCATTGATACCTTCATGGTAATAATTTTGTCTTCTTTCAGACTTATCACATACTGCTATCACATTCTCTAAAGGGAATGGAGCAAATTCAATTGGACGGATTTTTTAATTTTTTGCCCACAATCATACATGAATTTGATCATGGCAAGGCATAGAAATTTTACCACTTCATGTGAGTGTAATTTCTTACAAACTCCATTAGAGTTATAATCAAACTTTGTTGTCTTTGTTTGTATATGAAATCAAATCTTAGAATTTCAAGAATTTGAAAGGGAAAAGTAAATTACTTACCTTTAAGGTATACTAATAAATGTTGTGATATCAAATATACCTCTTGAGTTTCCATCCCGTTGCATTCTTTATGATGATACCATCTCTTCTATTTTCCGTATAGAAATTAGAAAATGGCAGCGATTGAGTTGAGAGAGCAGAATCGGCTATGAAGCAAAACCCTATACAAACAAAAGTTAAAACAATCGAAAATTTCAATTGGTTAGAGACTCGTGCTGATAACGTGTTATGAAATAATATAAGAACAAGAATAATAATACAAGAACAAGAACAATAGAGAGAAAAGTAGAGAGAGGAGTATTCTTATTGATACTTTGGGATGTTTTACAATGGGGTAAGACCCCTCTATTTATAGGAGGAAAAATGACTTAGCCTCAAAGTAAAACTCTTAGACATTCACTCTATTTAGAATTCTATTCTTAACACATTTGTTATATTGTGCGTGTACATATTAAGAATATTCTGGTTAGCTATCCTATATAAACAGATTCTGGTATATATTGTAAAGGGACCCGAAAGTATTTGTTAATAATGGAAGTGGTAGATCCTATTTCTTAATCATCTAAGCTCCAAAAGCAAAGGAACTACAGTAAAGTCACCCATAGGCGCACTATAGTGACTTCTCATTTATCTTTTTAGATTGCATCTTATCAATACTATACATATTTTTCGCGATACCTATGTATAAAAGGAAATTATTTTGACACATTGTTTGAAAGTGATGTTGGTCAACAAAATGTTTTATATTTAAACGCTAACAGAGAGAAAAAAAAATAGAAAAAAAAAAGAAAATGGATTCCCTTTTATCAAAAGTGGAATTTTCTTATAACACGTGGCAAGGAATTAAGGAACGACGCATGCAAGGAAAAGTACGTTAAATCGTAAGATATCTTTGTCTACCTCTTTAGCAAACTCAAGATGAGGGCAAATTTTTAAATTTTTAACTTTTTTATTATTATTTAGATAACACAATATAATAATTTTCTGTTGTCATCTTACCCATGATATTACCTATATATATTACCTATATTTGGAATACTAGCTAGTCAAAGGCGAGATGATGCTTCACTTTAAATCTTCAACTCTCTTTTTTTAAAGTAAAATTCAACTTAACTTCATTAATTTTCTTAAACTTCAAGTTCAAATACTTTTTCATTTAACTTCAACAAAATATTGTCCGAACTATTACAATAATAATAATAATAATAATAATAATAATAATAATAATAATAACAAATTCATTATAATTTCACAAATAAATAAGGTCTGAGAAGAATAATGTGTATACAGTCTTACCCGTAGCTTGCGAAGATAGAGAGATTATTTTTAATAAATTGTTGGTTCAAACAAACCATAGTTATTTCAAGAAAATAACATATTAGTAGTATGTTAAATCCAACTATGATTTAGGATATGATGGAGTAATTAATTAAGTTAATTGGAATTAGGTGGAATATTTAGGAAGGATATATTATGCTCCTTAATTTCTACTTATCTCCACCCTTCAAATCTGGGAGAAATTTAAAAATAGTCAGATTTACCACTGGTCGTTGAAAAATAGCCAATTTTCAAAAGTTATCTAAATTTAGCCACTTTTTATGTAAAGATAAATCGGAGCAAAAACACTGTTCAAAATCCGAAAAATATGCCCTCAAATTTTACGGGAGTTTCAACATAAGTATGCTTGAACTCCCGCATATTTTACGGGGGTTCCAGGATAACTATGCTGGAACTCCCGCAAATTTTACGGGAGTTCAAGCATAATTATTATACTAGAACTTTCGCATATTTTACGGGAGTTCCAGCAAGTATAAATGTCCAGTATAATATAGTGGAGTTTGGAGCACTGGTGCTCCAGTCTCCCGTATATTATACAAGAGTTAGCGAAGTATACCGGTCCAACATAATATGCTGGAGTTCGTACACAAATGCACCAAAACTCCCGTATAATATACGGGACCGGTCTTTATTGCAGCAAAATAGTAGCTATTTTTCATTGACTTGGTAAGCGTTGGGTATTTTTGATTGACCAGTATGAAAACTGGCTAAACCACGATATTTTGTCTTCAAAACTATCTAGATCAATCTACGACCCATAATACTCTCACAATTAGGCCGCAATATCCCTCCTTCCTCGAAATAATATATACAATCAAACTTCTCTATAAAACATCAACAACAACAATAACAACAATAACTATCCAATAAAATCTCACAAAGTGGGGTCTGGGTTGGGTATTATGTACGCAGACCTTACCCTTACCTTGAGAGGGCATAGAGGTTGTTTCCGATAGACCCTCAGCTCAGAAAGACGTAAATAAAATTTAAGAAAAGACAATTCATTAGTAACTCCTATACAAATCACAATAGAAACATAAGCATAATGTTTCTCCCAAACGCACACGCAAGTATATGCGGCCGTCAAGTAATAATGTGACTAAAAGTCGGATGTCAATCCCGAGGACTTGTGATTAATTGTTAACTAAATTAGACTATCCTAAGTATCTAAACAAGAATTAAACCTAGAAAAATTTGGTTCTAAACTAATTTAAAAAAATCTGAATAAAGAAAGAGCAGATTTTTATATTATCAATGTAATGGAAACGATCTAGGGTTATGTGTTATCTGACATTCCTATTGTATTCTTCTAACTAATTTATCTAGTTTATTGGTTGACAGGGTTAATGTTTCTCATAAGAATCTGTTGAGTTCTTACTCGCATATTCAAGCTAACCTAACGCCTATATGTCTATGGAGTTAGAATCAACAAGAACGCAAGGCAATTAGGTATATGTCTGTCCTAACCGCGAATCCGTTCCCCGATACCCAGGTTCAAGAACTTGCTCTACTCAATTCTATATGAAATCTAGAATTCCCACTTTCGAGTTTAACTTTAGATAGTATTCAATTGGTGATCAATCAATCAAATAATTAAGCGCAAGATTGAATAATTAAACCAATATGATAAACTAAGAAATCAAAATCAATATCCGAATAACAATAGTCATGAAAGAACCACAACCCAAGAACGTGAAGTTTAGCTCCACATAGACATGGTAGCAAAACAATAAATCATACAAAGAAACATAAAATTACTAAGTTTGATGGAAGAAAAGATGAAATCCGGCCTCCACGGCAGCTCTGTGCTCTTCCTAGGTCAAATATTCCTCTCAAAAATGTTATACTATGTATACATACCAAGTAGGGTTAGGCACAAACAATTATACCTTCTCCAATATGGGAAAGAACACTTTTCCCGGGTCAAACTAGCGCGGTTGCGCACCTGGGTGCCCATCTGGGCAACTTTCTGTCCCGGGCGCGCTAAAACTAGCCCGGCCACGCTACTGCAAATTTGTTACCCTGTTCCATTCTGAATTATGAAAACATAAAACATAAAAGTTTTAGCCCTTTGAGTTAGCTTTTCAACCATATATTATAGAGCTAAAATGTAGTTCTGAGAGAAAAGTTATGCCTATTATACTAGACAGTGCACAATCTGCCCACTAGATGCTTCATTCGCTCTAACTATCATTCGTTGACCCCCAAACGAGATCCCGACTTTATTCGTTGAGCTTTTACTCAGATTTCAAAGCTCTAAATCACTTGAAATTCATTCCATAACATCTGTATAGCTCGGAATCACTCCTACAAGGCATAAAACACACAGTTAGTGCATGACACTAGCGATTAAAGCGCAAACTCAATCAAAGTGTAGTAAATTTGAGTGTAATAAGCGACTAAAATACACAATTATAGCCGATCATTAACACCCACACTTATACCATTGCTCGTCCTCGAGCAATCAAACTATACTTTATATAGACACAACCTTTTTAAACAATTCTCCTAACTCATCACACCAAGAATATTTAAAATAGATTAAGCACAAAAATGTAACATCTTCACCTCAAGATTTGACTCACAAGTACCATGCATTATCACTCGCCCACTTACTCTAACATAGAGGTCAATGACATTATCTTTCCTTCATGAATCAAGTGCCCTCACATAACAAAAGCGAGTAGTTCCACACAATAAAATTTAAGAATACTTAGGAACTCAGGGTAGAAAAATTCACTCACTCTCAGAATTAACATTCATATGCCACAAAAGATGGACCATAAGCTTGCCCATAGTGTAATACTCCACTAATCGAGCTCATTCAATCTAGGATCAAGTAGGACTTTATTTGGCTGTAATGTAGGCTGTGGGACGGGTATGATATATTTAGATATAAGATTGACTACACCTCCCTAAGCACTTTAATACATACACTTTAATATTGAAAATCACACACTTATGTCAAATCATAACTCCACCTTCACATTAATATATATCAACTCCCAAATTATTTTAGCACAATTACATCAAGAGTTACCACTATCAAAGAATATTTTTCAAAGCAATACAATTTTTTTTTCCTTTTTCAATTCAAGTGGCTCTTCCTCCTTCAAATCAGTGCACCTTTCTTCTTATTTAATTAGTTCCACTCAAAAGTCAAACCAGCCACCCCACACTTTGACTTTTATAAAGTTCATAACCATTCAAGTGCTCATGAGAGGTGAAAAGGGTTCAAATAGATGGTTAATTCAAACAAATGGGTAAAGCTTGTACTGTGGTTGCCAAAGAAACAGGATTACAGGCTCAAAGGGGTTAACTACGATACACAATAATTAGGCGGGTAAATTATATATATATATATATATATATATATATATATATATATATATATATATATATATATATATATATATATATATATATATGTATGTTTATATGTAACTCAACAAATAAACGCCTATATCACTTTCAAGACTGAACAAAACTACTATTTCCCTTTGTAAACAATCGGGGCAAGTTCTAGACATCAAATGCAATGCACAGAATAACAAAAAACCTTACACACACATGGTACATAACTCACTCATGATTGGACTCATCAGTCACTCTAGTTAAAGAATTTAAGCAAAGTTAAGATCATATAAAGGTACTTATACAAGAGTCAAAAACTGAGCCTAAGCGTCACAACCAAAGAACTCACTACTCTCAAGGCATAACCAAGTCAAGAGATATTGCATCAATTCAATTCACAACACCACAGCTTCTCTCCTAAAAAAAATGAAACTACCTACACCTGGTTCAAACAAAACCCTCTGAAAAGAACCGTGGTCCAAAGAAAAATCAAAGAGGAGTTACTACACTACTTAAGAATTATTTTTTTCTAGACTAACTTTCCTCAAAAAAATTGTCTAAAGGATCTGTCATCAGAAAGAGTCTACATATTTTTTGATTTTTTTTCGTTTTTCCTAAATAAAAAAATTATTCAATTAAACTAACAAAACTAAAATAGCATACAAAGTCACTCAGACAATTTCCTCACCCCACACTTAAAATTGTGCAATATCCTCAATGCAACCATAAATAATAAGAGGATAAAAGAGACTCCATGGTAGGCCAAAGGCCGAATAATTAGCAGCTCATGGGATACTCAAACTTCTCCCATGTATGATTCTTTGTGCGGGTACCTCACACTTAGTTTCAACCACCTGCTCGCTTTTTGCACACTTCCAGTGGCTTTTCTTCTATGCTCATACTCCTACAAAAAAATACTACAAAGATAGAAAAATAAAATAACAAAAATAATAAAAAATAAAAGTAAGTAGTAAAGCTAGGTTGCCTCCCAACAAGCGCCTAATTTAAATTTGTGTCACGACTTGAACCAATTTTTGTCTCCACCTTGAACTTATGAATTGTACCCCTAAGATGGCATCCAGTCTATGGCTATGCAATTTTGGTGGGGCTACAAAGATAACCATGCCAAGTAATAAATTTTTAACTCTGCACCTCTCGGCCTTTAGATGAGGAATATAAGTTTTGCTTTTTGGCACAACAAATTTAAGAATATAGGCGCTCTCATCTTCACTCTTTGACCCCTTCATTGGTTCATATAACTCGATTACTATCTTACTATCTAAACACAATGTGCAAAAATGATTGGAATGAGGTGTAATGCGCTCTAACTCATGAATTTTACTACTATTTACATCCTCATATTTACACGAACTCAAATATCCCAAAGTAATGTTATCTACTCACTCACATGACTCTAGAACACCTTTCTCAATATTGGCCTCCTCAAGAAAAACAGGGTATAGTGATTGGTATTCTCGTTTTAGCTCCTCAATTTGGTCTAGAAGATTTTTTTCAGCTTCACACAACTCATTATTTAATTGTTGGGCGTTACCTGCATCAACCTTTGCACTCAAATCCGCATCTAAGTTACGCACAACCAAGCCAAAATTATCAAATTTATGTGCAAGCTCATCTCTCTCCTTAGACCAATCATTCACCAACGTTGCTAGAAGACAACGCCTTTTCGCATATTCTACTAAGTGAGAATATCTTTCCCAATACCAACCCTTACTCCCATATTCAAATTCAGATCTCCAAGAGGTCAAGCCATGACAAGCCCAAAAATACGGGCCATAAAAGACTTCCGTTAACCAAGTGTCTTCATCAATAACTTTATCTCCGAATATTTCATCCCTAGATGTCATGTTGAGAGAACTAGAAACACACTAAGAGAAAAAGTCAAATAGTTATAAATTACAAATATTTAGAACAATTTTAAAAAAAATCTTGTAGAGATCAAAGTAAAAGTCTAATTTTGAAAGATAGTTAATTTCTATGTCCCCGGCAACGGCGCCAAAAACATGTTGCTCCCAAACGCACACGCAAGTATACACGGTCGTCAAGTAATAAAGTGATTAAAAGTCGGATGTCGATCCCACGAGGACTTGTGATTAACTATTAACTAAATTAGACTATCTTAATTATCTAAACAAGAATTAAACCTGGAAATATTTGATTCTAAACTAATTAAAATAAAAATAAAACAAATAATAAATTCGGAACAAAGAAAGAGCAGATTTTTATGTTATCAATGTAATGAAAACGATCTAGGGCTAACATTCCTATTGTATTCTTCTATTGAATTGACTAACTAATTTATCTAGTTTATTGGTTGACAGGGTTAATGTTGCTCATAAGATTCGATCAAGTTCTTACTCGCCTATTCAAGCTAACCTAACGCCTATATGTCTATGGAGTTAGAATCAACAAGAACGCATTTATAATTCCTGTAAATCAACCAAGCGAGGCAATTAGGTATATGTCTATCCTTACCGCGAATTTGTTCCCCGATGTCCAGGTTCAAGAACTTGCTCTACTCAATCCTATATGCAATCTAGAATTTCCACTTTCGAGTTCAACTCTAGATTCATAGATAGTATTCAATTGGTGATCAAGCAATCAAATAATTAAGCGCAAGATTGAATAAATAAACCAATATGATAAATTAAGAAATCAAAATCAATATCCGAATAACAATAGTCATGAAAGAACCACAACCCAAGAACGTGAAGTTTAGCTCCACATAGACATGGTATCAAAACAACAAATCATACAAAGAAACATAAAATTACTAAGTTTGATGGAAGAAAAGATGAAACCCGGCCTCCACGGCGGCTCTGTGCTCTTCCTAGGTAAAAAATTCCTCTCAAAAACGTTCTACTATGCATATATACCAAGTAGGGTTGGGCCCAACCAATTATCCTTCTCCAATGTGGGAAAGGACACTTTTTCCGGGTCAAACTAGCGCGGTCGCGCACCTGGGCGCGCATCTGGGCAACTTTCTGTCCCGGGCGCGCTAAAACTAGCGTGGCTGCGCTAGTGCGAATTTTTCACCCTGTTCCATTCTGAATTTGGAAAAACGTAAAACATAAAAGTTGTATCCCTTTGAGTTACTTTCCAACCATATATTATGGAGCTAAAATGGAGTTCTGAGCTAAAGTTATGCCTATTTTACTAGACAGTGCGCAATCTGCCCATTGGATGCTTCGTTGGCTCTAACTATCATCCGTTTACCCCAAAACGCGATCCCGACTTAATTCGTTGAGATTTTACTCAGATTTCAAAGCTCTAAATCACTTGAATTCATTTCATAACATCTATATAGCTCGGAATATCTCCTACAAGGCATAAAAACACAGTTAGTGCATGACAGTAGCGATTAAAGCGCAAACTCAATCAAAGTGCAGTAAATTTGAGTGTGATAAACGACTAAAATACACAATTATAGCATATCATCACATAACAACCAAAAGATGAGTGACATGCAATAACTAAAATCTAAGGTTCGGGGCTAAGATAAACAGCAAGGATAGTGTGAATTCAACAAAACATCACTATATAATATTTATTTATTATAAAAATCAAGCTTTTTATGGAATTAATTTTTATGATACATTATAATAGATGTTTGTTATAACAATATTTTGCTAAAATAACAAAAAAATGCGAAATAAATGTAATTGTTACAGAGAAATTTGATTGTAATCTTGATCTCTCATTGATTCTTTCTTTGTCTCTATTCAGGGGCGGAGGCAGGGGGCACAAGGATGTTCACCCGAATATCCTCGTCGAAAAATTACACTGTATATATAAGTAAAATTTATTTTTATCTCTATATATTAACTGTTGTACATCCTTAACATAATCTAAAAATGTAAAAAAAAAAATTGAACACCTTCGTAAAGATTATGTCTCCGCCACCATTCATAGAAAATCTTTGGATCAGCAGTATACGTATGTATTACTACAAATTTAAGAAATTGTAACTCAGTAAAATATTTTGAGCTTCTTATGAATAATTAAGTACTGCCTTTTACATCTCTATATATAATGGTTGTCATGACATATTTAATTTCCAAAAGGATGGTAGTGGAATATTCAGGTCCACCCCACTCAAAAGTTTGTACTAGTGGTTGGGACCATGTCAAATGTTGGACTATAACAAGAAATAACCAGAAACTTTGACCCCCGAATTACAAGTCATAAAAGTGCTACTAAGATATACATTTATGCTAAAATTTATAGGAGCCCTCCTTGTTATATTGTTTTCTTTTTTTCTTCCCCACTCCCTTTTTAATTCTTTCTATTTTTATTTCGTGAACTTTTAAGAAGATATAAATATATATACAATCAGTTAGCTCACCTATGTAAGTTATTACACTATTAAAAAGGGAACAAACCGACTATCAAAACCGACCGTTATTGGTCGGTAATTAACAAAAATCGACCGATTCGTGACAGTCGGTAGAACCACCGACCGATTCAATCGGTATTTCCCGACTATTTTAGTCGGTCAATTAAATTTCACAAACGATTAAGAAAAAAAAATTTGCCAAAAACCCGACTGAAGTCGATTGGTATTTTGAATTATGTAATTTAAAAATACACCATCTGGGAATCAAATCTGGGTCTGTACTAGACCATTATTTAATTTTGGTTTAAGAATCTCTTTTATTTTATTTATACTCTTTAGTTATATTTTCGCGCGAAAATAACAAACTGATTTCGGTTAATTTTTTAAATATTAATTTATTTTAATAAAAAATCGATCAAAGTTGATCCGTTTCTTGAAAAATTAATTTTGCGTGATGCAAAACTATTTCCCCCCATTTTTGCACCACAAAGACCGATTGAGATTGGTTGGTTTAGTAAAAAAAAATTAAAAAATAATATTTTGAAAAGTCGACCAACGTCGATTAGATTTTTGACCTATCAAAGTAGGCGGGTTGGTCGCGGTCAATTTTGGCCGAATTCCTAATAGTGTTACTCTACTCCACGTACATAGAGGACTAGGTTCAAGCAAGCTTCTCGTCAATGGTATTATAAGTTTCATGCAGTCGTTACATCTTTTGGTTTTGAACCGAATATTGCTGATGACTGTATATACCATAAGTTCAGTGGGAGTAAGTATATTTTTCTGGTTTTATATGTCGATGACATACTGCTTGCCTGTAACGATATAGCATTATTACTTGAAACTAAGAAATTTCTTTCAAAGAAATTTGAAATGAAAGATCTTGGTGAAGCTTCTTTTGTATTAGGAATTCAGATACTACGAGATCGCTCCAAAGGCGTTCTCGGTCTGTCACAAAAGGGCTATATCGATAAGGTTCTGAAAAGATCTGGCATGCAGGATTGTAAACCAGGCAACACCCCTGTTGCTAAGGGAGACAAGTTTAGTCTCAAACAGTGCCCAAACAATACTTATGAAATTTCGGAAATGCAAAAGACACCTTATGCTTCGGCGGTGGGTAGTCTGATGTATGCTCAGGTATGTACACGGCCTGATATAGCATACATTGTTGGGATGTTAGGCAGATATCTAAGCAATCCGGGAATGGACCATTGGAAGGCAGCCAAACGGGTCATGAGGTACTTACAGAGAACAAAGGATTACATGCTTACATACCGGAAATCGGACCAGCTTGAGATCATTGGGTATACCGATTCCGATTTTGCTGGATGTCAGGATAGTTTGAAGTCTACTTCAGGCTATATTTACATGCTTGCGGGTGGTGCTATCTCTTGGAGAAGCATTAAGCAAACTCTTGCAGCCACTTCCACTATGGAAGCGGAGTTTATGGCATGTTATGAAGCATCCAATGAGGCATTATGGCTGCGGAATTTTGTTGGTGGACATCGAATTGTTGATAGCATCAAAAAGCCGCTTAGGCTATTATGCGTTAACAGATCGGCAGTCCTTTATGCTAATAACAACAGTAGCTTGACGAAAGCAAAACATATGGACGTCAAATTTCGGGTTGTTAAAGAAAGAGTACAAAATGGACAATTGTGCATTGAGTACATTAGTACAAACTCCATGCTTGCGGATCCGCTCACTAAGGGATTGACACCAAAAGTATTTCATGAGCATATTGCTTGTATGGGTGTCAAATCAGATAACAAACAACAACAACAACTACTACTACCCAGTGTATTCCCACCAGGTGGGGTCTGGGGAGGGTAATATGTAGACGAGCCTTACCCCTACCCGAAAGAGCAGAGAGGCTGTTTCCAATCGGCCCTCGGCGCATAGAGTAAAATGAAAAGCAGCATTAGAACAAAAACAAAGACAAAATTAGAAACAAAACAAGACAAAACAAAACAATAAAGCATTAGTAAATCCCGCAGAAATAAAAACAATAAAGACAAAAAATAGCGTTAGAAATAATCTGAACAAAGGAAGCAAAATACCAAAATACAATAACAAATAATAGTAGCGTACAGTAGGCACATATCATCTATGAATAACCCTGCTACCCCACCCCCATCCCCGGGAGGAGCGAACGAAAACTCTAGGGGCCCCTATCCTACAACCCTGATACTAGATCTCCAGGCTTTCCTATCAAGGGTCATGTCCTCTGAAACCTGCATTCTAGCCATATCCTGCCTAATCACCTCTCCCCAATACTTCTTGGGCCTCCCTCTGCCGCGCCGACCGCCCGCAATCACCAGCCGTTCGCAGCTCCTCACCGGTGCATCGGGACTTCTCCTCCGCACATGCCCGTACCACCTCAGTCGCGCTTCACGCATCTTCTCGTCCACCGGTGCCACCCCCACCTTCTCCCGAATAATTTCATTCCTAATTTTATCTAGCCTGGTATGCCCGCACATCCACCTAAGCATCCTCATCTCCGCGACCCTCATCCTCTGAACATGAGAATTCTTTACGGGCCAGCACTCCGCCCCATATAGCATCGCAGGTCTAACCACGGCTCTATAGAATTTCCCCTTGAGTTTATGTGGAACTTTCCTGTCACACAGGACTCCTGATGCATGCCTCCACTTAGCCCACCCTGCTCCTATACGATGCGTGACGTCCCCGTCAATCTCCCATCTCCCTGAATCACCGACCCAAGATAACGGACTCTGTCCTTCTTGGTGATGATCTGAGAGCCAATCATCACGTTCCTCCCTACTTCACTCGGATCGGCACTAAACTTGCACTCCAGGTATTCTGTCTTAGATCTGCTTATTTTGAAACCTTTAGACTCGAGAGTCTGCCTCCATACCTCTAACCTCTCGATAACACTGTCCCTCGACTCATCTATCAAAACTATATCATCCGCAAATAACATACACCAAGGCACATCCCCTTGAATATGACGGGTAAGAGCGTCTATCACTAAGGCAAACAAGAGGGGGCTCAGCGCCGATCCTTGATGAAGCCCCGTAACCACTGGAAAATGGCCTGAATCGCCACCCACCGTCCTAACCCTAGACTTCGCTCCATTGTACATGTCCTTGATTGCTCTGATATATGCTTCCGGCACGCCCTTCGCCTCCAAACACCTCCACAACACCTCAAATCAGATAAGGATTATGTATTTTAGTGGGAGTTTGTATTGCACATTTATGTAATTGTTCATTATATTCAGAAATTCAGTAATTCAGTTATATCTGCAGATATTCAGTTTTAAAGTTTTTGTACTCTTACAGTTTATGATTGATCTCAATAAAGAGAACCAGTTGGAAATAGATATTCTATTGACCACACTTTATGTTATTTCCATGCTACATACCTACACTTGATCCATGTCGTTGGTTATATTGATATACGTGATCTATGATTGGTTCTAGTTACGAATGAGTAACGACGAGCATTTAGTTCCTATATTGGTATGATTGATGGACCGGATTGTTCATGACAATTTTATTGTGATAGCAATTTTGCGCACCTAAGGTTATTTTGTAACATATAATGCTAAGGTTTGTACATATGTTTGTGTATCTCGTCCAAGTGGGAGATTGTAAGATATATGGATTTATATCTAGATATATGGACTTATATCTACACACATATGAACAATATATGGATAAATTATATGTTATGTACTATCTTTTGGTTTGGCCTAATTTTGTGGTCTTATGGACATTATGTTAAGGGGGCCAATGTGTTGTCATATAAAGTGTAGGACTAATGTGTAGATACCCAAAAGGGTAACCTTAGTTGATGATGGGCTAACTAAGGTTACATATATGTAACCATGGTTACATGCTTGTGACTCTTGAGTTATGTAACTCTTGTAACTCTTGTGACTCTTGGGTTATGTAACTCTTGGGTTATAAAGTGGGGGTTATGGTTCCCACATTAGTGCAAGACAAGACTCTTCTTCCTCCCATTGAATCAAGAGCCAAATACTCCATTGTTGTCTTGCAAATATTGTGGAAAGCCATATACCAATTTTGATCATTGTCATTACATTATTATTGTTGTGAAACCACACATATTGTTTTGTCTTGTGAAGAATCTTGTGGATACATATACCATCAAGAAAAAACATGAAGGAAAGGATTAAGGAGCATTCTTCAAAAAGACATAAGGACAATCATCAAAAGGAGGTTCAACAATTTCCACATATGGATTCAGGTTAGCTTCCGCTCATGTAGTTTAATTCCGGATTATTCAATATGAAGGTTGTTATATTTAGTTGGAATCATAATCCTAACAATTGGTATCAGAGCCACCCTTCATTTTTGGATAATTTGGATGTTCATAAGATTCATGTTACGTTAGGATTCATGTTTAAGTTTTATTAGAATTTTGCTTATGAAATTCTACCATGAAATAGCATGATCTTATGAATGTTATGTTTTGATTTGATGTTTTAATATCATGTTAAAACATTGTGTATAGCATGATTTAGTTGGTAAACAACATGTTTTTATGTTTAAGATTCATGTTGAAAATTATGTTTTATTCAGAAATTATTTTTTTGGTCACTGCCTCAAAATCGATTGTTTCCTTACACAATCGATTATCTTTGACGTTTAGAATTCTGGCAGTTTTCTTGGAACACCAGAATAATCGATTGTATAAACTATACAATCGATTATACTGGTCCAGTGAGTTGAAACGTTTTTTAATTATACCATATAATCGATTGTCTATTGTGGACAATCGATTATAATGGTCCAGTAACTCAGAAAGTTTTTATCAAAACCAAAATAATCGATTGTCTGGTTTAGACAATCGATTATGTTGGTCCAGTAACTTATCAAATTTTCTTAAAACCAGCATAATCGATTATATGGTTTTGACAATCGATTATGTTAGTCCAGAAACTTAAAAGAAAATTCTCAAAACCAAAATAATCGATTGTCTGGTTTTGACAATCGATTATGTTGGTCTAGTTGCTAAAAAAAAAAATTTTTATGCCAAAGATAATCGATTGTATATTGCATACAATCGATTGTTTTTGTCCAGTAAGGTTAAAAACGTTTCAAATCTCTTAAGTTTCAGTGAATGTTAATTGTTTTAAAGTCCATCAATTCTAATAATATATGGAATTGTCCTATCAAGTAAACAACAATTAATATTCAAGTGTTACATATCAAAATATGTAACATATTAAGTTGAGATTCATAATAAGGCTTAAGGAACTAAAGTTTATAGCATCTAATATTTTAATTATTCAATTGAAGCATTATGTTGCCAAACTAACCTCTATTGTGTAGATTGATTAATCTTAAAATATAAGATGACTGTGGATGTTAGTCTTCCATTCGTTTAACACCGGCCCAAAGGAAGGTGTTATTTGGCAGGATTTCGAACATGCTTGTGGTGGTAAATATGAGACAATTATTCGGTTTTCCATGTGAATATTAAATCGGCCCAAAGGAAGGTTTAATATTTGACAGGAGTTTATTGTCTATGTTTGATCACTACACCAAGAGTACCACTTACAAGTTGTTTTTCTGTCCAAAGACTAAAATCAATGTTGTGCTAGGTATCTTGTAATGGGAAATGCCTAATTTTGAATCTATAAAGTTAAAGTTCAAGTATTTGTAAGCATGTATTCAGTAATCCTTTTGTTCTACTTTCAGTAAATTCTTCTGCTTCTATGATCTCTGCCAACATCAATAGCATCCCTGTGCTTAACGGCATAAATTTTAAGGAATGGAAAGAGAACGTCATGATCGTTCTCGGTTGCATGGATCTTGACCTTGCTCTTCGGATTGAGCAACCTACTCCTCTTGAGGATACATCCTCTCCTGATGACAGGAGGGCGATGGAGAAGTGGGAACGCTCGAATCGCATGAGTCTAATGATCATGAAGCGTGCAATTCCAGAATCATTCAGGGGCACTATGAATGATGAACCTAATGCCAAAGTTTTCCTTGAAAACCTCGAACAACATTTTATTCAAAACGAAAAGGCGGAAACAAGTACACTGTTGAGTAAACTTGTTTCCATGAGGTATAAGGGCAAGGGAAACATTCGGGAGTACATTTTGGAAATGTCTCATCTTGCTTCGAAACTAAAGCACTCAAGCTGGATTTACCTGAGGAACTGCTTGTGTACTTTGTTTTGATATCTCTTCCTGCACACTTTAATCAGTTTAAGGTCAGTTACAACTGCCTGAAGGAGAAATGGTCTCTTAACGAGCTCATTTCACACTGTGTGCAAGAAGAGGAAAGGATAAAGCTAGATAAGACTGAAAGTGCTCATTTGGCATCCTCTTCTAAGGAAACTAAGAAGAGGAAGGGTAAGGAAGTTGCGGTTGCAAAGCCCAAGATTAAGCAACATAAGGAACCTAAGGTTGAAATCACTGAATTAGGTTGCTTTTTCTGTAAGGGGACTAATCATGTGAAGAAATATTGTACCAAGTACCATGCCTGGCGTGCGAAAAAAGGTACATTTCTTTCTCTTGTTTGTTCTGAAGTTAATTTAATTTCGGTACCTAAGGGTACTTGGTGGGTAGATTCTGCTGCTACTACTCACATAAGTATATCAATGCAGGGTTGCCTGAACTGCCGAAAACCAAATGATGGTGAAAGATACATCTATGTGGGTGATGGCAAGAAGGTGCCAGTTGAAGCTATTGGCAAATTTAGGCTGTTGTTTAAGACCGGTTTTCATTTAGATTTGGATGAGACTTTTATTGTACCGTTTTTTAGACGGAACTTAATTTCAGTTCCCCAATTGGACATATCCGGTTATAAATGTACATTTGGGGATAATAAAGTTAGTCTCTTTCAGAATTCAAATCTTATTGGTACTGGTGTTTTATCAACATTTGATAGCTTATATTTGGTTGATACGATAACTTCAAATAAAGAAACTTTGCATACAAGTTTAAGTGGTACTAAAAGGAAATTAACTAATGAGAATTCTATTTCACTCTGGCATAAACGTTTGGGTCACATATCCATTCAAAGAATTCAGAAACTCGTGTCAGATGGAATTCTTGATTCTCTTGATTCCTCAAATTCGGAAATTTGTATTGAGTGTATCAAGGGAAAACAAACAAACAAGACTAGATTAGGTGCTAAGAGAGCTTCGGACGTCTTAGAATTGATACATACGGATATTTGTGGGCCATTTCCTACTCCTTGTCGGAATGGTCAACAATACTTTATCACATTCATAGACGATTTCTCTCGTTATGGGTACCTATATCTTATTCACGAAAAGTCCCAATCCATAGACGTGTTCAAATCATTTAAGGCAGAAGTTGAAAATCAACTAAGCAAAAGAATTAAATCCGTTAGATCTAACCGTGGTGGTGAATACTATGGTCGATATGATGGTTCCGGTGAACAATGTCCAGGTCCTTTTGCTAAATTCCTAGATGAGTGTGGGATCGTCCCTCAATATACTATGCCAGGCAGTCCTACGATGAATGGTGTAGCTGAGAGACGAAATAGGACCCTTAAGGATATGGTAAGAAGTATGATTTCTCGTACTTCTTTGCCAGACTCACTCTGGGGTGAAGCATTAAAAACTGCAACTTATATTCTAAATAGAGTTCCAACTAAAGCTACAATCAAAACCCCTTATGAACTTTGGACTGGGCATAAACCCAGTATTCGGCATTTACACATTTGGGGTTGTCCAGCTGAGGCAAGGCCTTATAGGCCGAATGAAAAGAAATTGGACGCTAAGACGGTTAGTAGCTATTTTGTTGGATACTCTAAAAAATCCAGGGGTTTTAAGTTTTATGATCCCACTTCTAGAACTATTTTTGAGACGGGTAATGCTAGGTTCTTTGAGGATATTGAGTTTGGGGGGTGGGGAGATAAAGTTATTAGAGATTTTGTTTTTGAGGAAGAACATGTGTCTTTCCCTCAAGTTGTTGATCTTGGTCTTCATGTCTCGGATCACATAACTCCGGTTCAAGACAATCTCGAAAATCTCCCCCATCAGGAACCTGATATAACTAATGAAAATCAAACTCCACAACCTCAAGTAACTGAAATGCCATTAAGGAGATCCACTAGAGAGAGGAGAAATGCAATTTCGGATGATTATGTTGTATTTCTCCAAGAACAAGAAAGTGATATTGGACTTGAGGAAGATGATCCAATCAACTTCCATCAAGTCATTAAGTGTTCTAACTCTCAAAAGTGGATTGATGCCATGAATGATGAGATGAAGTCTATGAGCAATAATGACGTTTGGGAGCTTGTTACATTGCCCGAAGGTACGAAACCTATTGGTTGTAAATGGATTTTTAAAACCAAAAGGGATTCAGGGGGCAATGTAATTAAGCACAAAGCTCGCCTTGTCGCAAAAGGCTACACTCAGAAGGAAGGCATTGATTATAAAGAGACTTTCTCTCCAGTTTCGTCGAAATACTCTTTCAGGACTATAATGGCATTAGTAGCACATTTTGATCTTGAGCTTCATCAAATGGATGTTAAGACAGCTTTTCTCAATGGTGACATTGAGGAAACAATTTATATGGTGCAACCTGAAAACTTTGTTTCGGATGAATCAGAGAAGAAGGTTTGCAAATTAAAGAAATCCATCTATGGGCTCAAGCAAGCTTCTCGTCAATGGTATTATAAGTTTCATGCAGTCGTTACATCTTTTGGTTTTGAACCGAATATTGCTGATGACTGTATATACCATAAGTTCAGTGGGAGTAAGTATATTTTTCTGGTTTTATATGTCGATGACATACTGCTTGCCTGTAACGATATAGCATTATTACTTGAAACTAAGAAATTTCTTTCAAAGAAATTTGAAATGAAAGATCTTGGTGAAGCTTCTTTTGTATTAGGAATTCAGATACTACGAGATCGCTCCAAAGGCGTTCTCGGTCTGTCACAAAAGGGCTATATCGATAAGGTTCTGAAAAGATCTGGCATGCAGGATTGTAAACCAGGCAACACCCCTGTTGCTAAGGGAGACAAGTTTAGTCTCAAACAGTGCCCAAACAATACTTATGAAATTTCGGAAATGCAAAAGACACCTTATGCTTCGGCGGTGGGTAGTCTGATGTATGCTCAGGTATGTACACGGCCTGATATAGCATACATTGTTGGGATGTTAGGCAGATATCTAAGCAATCCGGGAATGGACCATTGGAAGGCAGCCAAACGGGTCATGAGGTACTTACAGAGAACAAAGGATTACATGCTTACATACCGGAAATCGGACCAGCTTGAGATCATTGGGTATACCGATTCCGATTTTGCTGGATGTCAGGATAGTTTGAAGTCTACTTCAGGCTATATTTACATGCTTGCGGGTGGTGCTATCTCTTGGAGAAGCATTAAGCAAACTCTTGCAGCCACTTCCACTATGGAAGCGGAGTTTATGGCATGATATGAAGCATCCAATGAGGCATTATGGCTGCGGAATTTTGTTGGTGGACATCGAATTGTTGATAGCATCAAAAAGCCGCTTAGGCTATTATGCGTTAACAGATCGGCAGTCCTTTATGCTAATAACAACAGTAGCTTGACGAAAGCAAAACATATGGACGTCAAATTTCGGGTTGTTAAAGAAAGAGTACAAAATGGACAATTGTGCATTGAGTACATTAGTACAAACTCCATGCTTGCGGATCCGCTCACTAAGGGATTGACACCAAAAGTATTTCATGAGCATATTGCTTGTATGGGTGTCAAATCAGATAACAAACAACAACAACAACAACTACTACCCAGTGTATTCCCACCAGGTGGGGTCTGGGGAGGGTAATATGTAGACGAGCCTTACCCCTACCCGAAAGAGCAGAGAGGCTGTTTCCAATAAGACCCTCGGCGCATAGAGTAAAATGAAAAGTAGCATTAGAACAAAAACAAAGACAAAATTAGAAACAAAACAAGACAAAACAAAACAATAAAGCATTAGTAAATCCCGCAGAAATAAAAACAATAGAGACAAAAAATAGCGTTAGAAATAATCTGAACAAAGGAAGCAAAATACCAAAATACAATAACAAATAATAGTAGCGTACAGTAGGCACATATCATCTATGAATAACCCTGCTACCCCACCCCCATCCCCGGGAGAAGCGAACGAAAACTCTAGGGGCCCCTATCCTACAACCCTGATACTAGATCTCCAGGCTTTCCTATCAAGGGTCATGTCCTCTGAAACCTGCATTCTAGCCATATCCTGCCTAATCACCTCTCCCCAATACTTCTTGGGCCTCCCTCTGCCGCGCCGACTGCCCGCAATCACCAGCCGTTCGCAGCTCCTCACCGGTGCATCGGGACTTCTCCTCCGCACATGCCCGTACCACCTCAGTCGCGCTTCACGCATCTTCTCGTCCACCGGTGCCACCCCCACCTTCTCCCGAATAATTTCATTCCTAATTTTATCTAGCCTGGTATGCCCGCACATCCACCTAAGCATCCTCATCTTCGCGACCCTCATCCTCTGAACATGAGAATTCTTTACGGGCCAGCACTCCGCCCCATATAGCATCGCAGGTCTAACCACGGCTCTATAGAATTTCCCCTTGAGTTTATGTGGAACTTTCCTGTCACACAGGACTCCTGATGCATGCCTCCACTTAGCCCACCCTGCTCCTATACGATGCGTGACGTCCCCGTCAATCTCCCATCTCCCTGAATCACCGACCCAAGATAACGGACTCTGTCCTTCTTGGTGATGATCTGAGAGCCAATCATCACGTTCCTCCCTACTTCACTCGGATCGGCACTAAACTTGCACTCCAGGTATTCTGTCTTAGATCTGCTTATTTTGAAACCTTTTGACTCGAGAGTCTGCCTCCATACCTCTAACCTCTCGATAACACTGTCCCTCGACTCATCTATCAAAACTATATCATCCGCAAATAACATACACCAAGGCACATCCCCTTGAATATGACGGGTAAGAGCGTCTATCACTAAGGCAAACAAGAGGGGGCTCAGCGCCGATCCTTGATGAAGCCCCGTAACCACTGGAAAATGGCCTGAATCGCCACCCACCGTCCTAACCCTAGACTTCGCTCCATTGTACATGTCCTTGATTGCTCTGATATATGCTTCAGGCACGCTCTTCGCCTCCAAACACCTCCACAACACCTCAAATCAGATAAGGATTATGTATTTTAGTGGGAGTTTGTATTGCACATTTATGTAATTGTTCATTATATTCAGAAATTCAGTAATTCAGTTATATCTGCAGATATTCAGTTTTAAAGTTTTTGTACTCTTACAGTTTATGATTGATCTCAATAAAGAGAACCAGTTGGAAATAGATATTCTATTGACCACACTTTATGTTATTTCCATGCTACATACCTACACTTGATCCATGTCGTTGGTTATATTGATATACGTGATCTATGATTGGTTCTAGTTACGAATGAGTAACGACGAGCATTTAGTTCCTATGTTGGTATGATTGATGGACCGGATTGTTCATGACAATTTTATTGTGATAGCAATTTTGCGCACCTAAGGTTATTTTGTAACATATAATGCTAAGGTTTGTACATATGTTTGTGTATCTCGTCCAAGTGGGAGATTGTAAGATATATGGATTTATATCTAGATATATGGACTTATATCTACACACATATGAACAATATATGGATAAATTATATGTTATGTGCTATCTTTTGGTTTGGCCTAATTTTGTGGTCTTATGGACATTATGTTAAGGGGGCCAATGTGTTGTCATATAAAGTGTAGGACTAATGTGTAGATACCCAAAAGGGTAACCTTAGTTGATGATGGGCTAACTAAGGTTACATATATGTAACCATGGTTACATGCTTGTGACTCTTGAGTTATGTAACTCTTGTAACTCTTGTGACTCTTGGGTTATGTAACTCTTGTGTTATAAAGTGGGGGTTATGGTTCCCACATTAGTGCAAGACAAGACTCTTCTTCCTCCCATTGAATCAAGAGCCAAATACTCCATTGTTGTCTTGCAAATATTGTGGAAAGCCATATACCAATTTTGATCATTGTCATTCCATTATTATTGTTGTGAAACCACACATATTGTTTTGTCTTGTGAAGAATCTTATGGATACATATACCATCAAGAACAAACTTGAAGGAAAGGATTAAGGAGCATTCTTCAAAAAGACATAAGGACAATCATCAAAAGGAGGTTCAACAATTTCCACATATGGATTCAGGTTAGCTTCCGCTCATGTAGTTTAATTCCGGATTATTCAATATGAAGGTTGTTATATTTAGTTGGAATCATAATCCTAACAGACATAAGACCACGGGCTTGGTTTCAAGATGATCTACTTCAAGATAAGATGGTGCATGATCTCATATATATATATATATATATATATATATATATATATATATATATATATATATATATGGCGATAAATTTGAATCTATGGGTTCTTTGATTCTAGAAAAAAACAGCTTAATGGGTTCTAGATAACTTATTTATATATATTAATTAAAGTTTTATAACAAAATACAACAGTTGAATTAAAATTACTGAGTTCTATCAAATACGTATGCACCATACTAGCTTCGTCCCGTATATATATATATATATATATATATATATATATATATATATATATATATATATATATATATATATATGTAGAACTTTCTTGAGGATTCATGAAAGTGAATTACAAAGGGAAAGAATATGATGATGTTATGTGTGGACCCACCACAAAGAAAGTTAGCTTTTGGAGATGCCAAGTTTCTATGTACACCATTCTTATTGTTATGGAGAGGTGGAGATGATCAATTTGATCAAGGTTACTATATACTTCTCCAAAGATTTTGGTTGTTTTCTTTTGGAGGTTACTTTATCACTAAACAAGTCATGATATACTTTAAAACTTGCCCATGCTGAGGATGTAATATGATTATTGGAAAAAGAATGTGGTCCGAGAATGTGAACTGCACATTGAAAAAGTAAGCAGACTTAAAAAGTTATGAACCAAATAATTCTTCAAAAGAAGAATATATAATTGGAATATGTAAGTTCAGTTACTATTTACTAGTAAAGAGTTTCATGAGTTGGTGGAACTTTAGGGGTCACAAAAGTCCCTTTTTTTAATTTTTCATTGGATGTTCGTTATCCGTATTAGAATTCGAATATATTCGGATTCGTACTGAGTAGGACCCTATTCGAAAGAAAATGCTGTCTATCAAGAATTTTTCCATACCAAAAAGGTCAGGACTCAAACCCGAGACTTTTAATTAAGTGATGAACAGTCTCATCCGCTGTACACATTCTTTGGTGATGGGTCGCAAAAGTCTCAATCGCTAAACTATGATCGGAAAAGCCTTCTTCTTCTTTTGGCTTTACTGTTTAAACACCCATTCTAGTTGAATTTCGAGAAAACTTTATTTTTTTTTATAATAGGATACGTCAAACATGATTCTTCAGATAAGTTTCAATAATAAGAACTCACGTTCAAATAGACCTCCGGCATTCTTCCCTCCCAGAACTTCCCAGACTCGAACTCATAATCTCTCGATTGAAAGTGGAAATTACTTAACATCAGAGCAACCCCTCTTATCAAATAACAAAGCTTAAATAACGAAACTTTGTCTAATAACGAAGCTTAAACCTCAAAATCAATAAGTGCATTACATTCTTGATTGATTGATGATTTAGGAATCCGAGATTGTTATTTGAATATTGTACTACTTTATTTTGAGTTTCGTCATTCGCTACATGTATAATTTTAGTGTACCTCGGAATGACTTTTTATCCACTACTCATCCGATACGTTTTTGTATTTCTATGAGAAGCTCGACGGAACCCACAATACCATTCCTTGGAAATAGTAATACGAGGGCGGAACTATTTAATAACTCGTAAAAATTTGTTTTTGCTTAAGAACGTAGAAGCACAAGTCAAACAATTTCGGTTAAATGTACATTCAAAGTAGTCCCGGTAGACGTGATCGTCCCCTCCGTTTCAATTTATGTGTCTTAATTTGATTGAACATGAAATTTAAAAATAAAATAAAAAATACATTTAGATCTTGTAGTTCTAAGCTAAAAATATATCTAATGTACTATAATGTCCTTAAATCTTGTGGTCTTAAATCTTGTGGTCGTTTCCCCTTCACTTCTTCCTATTCTTTCAGTTCCTCAATGTAACTAAAATAATTTTCAAAAGAAAAATGCCACTATTCACCGAAAATATTATTTGTACCTGGGAATATTCATAATTGGACCTTCTGGTGGCTCAACCTCCCAAATTGATTTTTCTTATATGGGCCAATTAATGCCCTAAAACTTGTTTGTTAAAAGTCCAACAATTTGGATGTTGTATTGTTGTGTATTGGACATAGGCTAAGCTAAAGGGCTTCTCATGCATTTTGGCCCACCCTCTTTCTCCCTAGTGTAAAATTTCGCCGTTCGTCCCTTTTTATATTGGGAAATTATCAGTTATTTCCATTTAAAAATAGTTTATTAAAAAAATTGATCAATTGATAAAATATTATTAATATTAGTTAAAATGGTCAATTAGCTATTTGTAGTAAAAAAATCAAATTTTTACTTTCTTTTGAGTGAGTGCTATTAGAATAGATTGGGTATATCTTAAAGAGCTTGAATCTCAGTTTTGGGATAATTTGGTGAAGTTTTGAGGTAATTTGAATTGAAAATTCGAAGTAAAAATTGAATATGAAAAAAAAAAATGATACGTGTATCACACTAAGTATCACATATGTATCATATTTGTATCGATTGTGTATCACATGTATATCCATGTATATTTGTGTGTGAGATACATGCGTCACAAAAGAATTTTTTGACATCGATTTAATTATGAATTTTGATACAAAACCAGTCTAAATCACCTCCAATCTTCCTCAAATTGTGTATATTGATTTATCTATATGTTTTCAATGAATTTCGACTATACCCATTAAAACATTTCTTGTTTGTTTTGATTTTTAGAATATTAGCTAGAGGTTGGTAAGTTGAAAATTATATGTGACATTTCTGTAAGTTTTCTTTTTATATTATCTCTTTAGTAAATATGTATAGGCCAAAATCTGCCCTAAGGATATATAGTGTAATACAACATTAAGGAAAAAGTCGATCAAGGTCAATCAATATGCAGCAAGATTCATGGCCGAGGTGTCAATCATGACTGAGGTCAAGCACTGTGTAAAGAACCATAATGGCTAGTGTTTGAAATGAAATGAATAATCTCTGCACTTGTACTATGAGTGTTTGTTAGGATATGTCTTGTATAAATAGAAAAGAGATAAGATGATATATATATTCACTTGATAAGGATACTTTTCGGAAGAAGATTCTCACTATCTATCAAAGATACAAATTTTACTTTTTCATTAATATTCTTACTCATATTATTCCATATTTTCCCATTACAACCGAGAAACATTCTAGGATTTGTTTGTCACTCATCATTGTCACGAAGAACAATCATCTATCTCATTCATTATTGGATGAATCATTCTCCCTACTTACTTAAATGCCATTTATTGTTATTTATTGCTAGTTATGTTGTAAAAATTTGATGGATATAGAGAATAAAAGGTTTAGCTTGAGTCGTGTCAAGGACAATGTCCTTAAGGATATATCGCCTACACCGAAATAAATAAAATTAGACTTATCTCAAGATTCAACAAACTCTTCTAGTATAGTTAGGACGAGAAACAACAAAGTTTGTAAGAAGAAAAACCATCACTAAAGAAAGAAGAAGAAAAATTGTTATTATTTTCACACCCCTTCTATGTAAAAAAGAAGAAGTATATATAGTGCAAAGAAAATGCACATTCTTACTCAAAACTGTCCAAGCCATAAAGGCTTTTTAATAAGCTTCAGAAACGCACGTATGCTTGAGAAAGAAACTTCCAATTAGCCATAATGGCTTTTTAATTCACCATACGTTAAAAACAAAACTAACGTATAAGAAAGGATAAAAAATCATTAATAAAATTCCTAACAAAAAAATGTTACAATTTTTAAATCCTTAACATTGAATCTTGAAAGCTATCAAATTATATTAAGACCAATTAATATTATTTTAAGAGAATGAACTTAGACATAGTTTTAAACAATTCTTTTTGAGATATTAAAACTCTTTTGGACTCAACAAGTTATTCCCTCATTATTGCTCATATATCTTTTGAAATATTAAATGTGCATTACTTTCGATCTTTCACTAAGTCCTATGTCTAGAAATATCATCATTAACTAAGTTTAATCCTTCATTATATAAAAGTTAATAGTTCAATAAAAAAATTATATTTTTTTGTTAAACAAAATAATCTTATGAAAAAATGTCAGATCACGATCTATTTTGTAATAATTGATTTTGAAAACTGTTGCGTTGGATTATAAACCTGTTAGAAGAACATTACTAGAGCTTTAAAATAAACATTATAATGCGATAATAAAAACTACATGAGTTCTCAACTTAAATATATTTAGCTGCTTTAAAATGTTAGCCCCTAAATCCAAGGTTAGTGTGTTTGGGGAAAGAGGCGGAATCTGAATTTGAAATAAAAGATCAAACATAAATTGTGTCATTTGGCTAATTTCCAACATCTAACTAAACTGATCCCATAACCAACTGTATATGTTGAAATATTGAAATTAAGCACCATCCTATTTTAGTTTTGAGTTTGGTCTTGGAAAATTTTGTAAACATACGGTTGGGTAGGAGTGACAAATAGGTGAGTCGGCCGGTCGGATATAAGCGGGTCGAGAGTGAATAATTTTAAAAACAGGTAAATTATTCGACCCCACTTATATTTAATACGGATAAAAAATGATAATTCGGCGGGTAATATGAATATCCATATTATTCATGGTTTCTTGAAATGTTCACTTTTGGGAGAAGTCCTAATCTTTCAAACTTGAGAAACCCTCAATTTGAGTCTTTACAAATGTAAAAGTTAATTCATTACTTATCTATCTGGTTATTCATTTTCTAAATAGATAATATGGTTATTATCCATATTCGACCAATTATTAAAAACTTCATTATCACCCCATTTTAAATGGGTAATATGGACGGATAATTATTTTCTTTTAATCATTACTAAAGCATTAATTGGGAAAAAATGTTTGAAAGGACAATGAGTGGAAAATTTATTGAAGGCATGCGGAAACAACCTCTTTACATAGTATTGTATTGTTATCCCAAGACAATGTTTGCTTTGATTGTTTCATTATAATTAGTTGTATTGTATTGTTAAATCCATTGTTCCATAACAATGAAAAGCCCTTTTTTTGGAAACAACCGATTTGGTGTGCTGGGATTGTTTCATATTTTTTTTTCAATTATGCCCTAACTTATTACTCTACAATTCTATTTTACCCTTTATCTTTTTTTTTTCTATCTTAAATCCAAATTTCCAACTTATAACCTACTTTGTTTTTTCCCCAACCAATGCTAAAGGTGTTGGCCGCCTTCTGTTTTATTTTTTTCTCCTAATTTGCTTTTAACTCAATTCTAGTTAGTTGTGCTCCTTTGTTTTGCCTTCTTCTGTCTCGCTCCTTTGTTCTACGTGTTTTGCCTTCTTCTATTTTGTTTTTTCAAATTATTTTTTTACATAATTTTTTATAAATATAATATTTAAACAATTGAAGGTATTTTAGTAAACTTATTAGTTATAGTACGGTACGATACAACCAAACCAAACAATAATACTCTCTTCCGTCTCTCCTCTCGGCGCACGTTAGTAAACATACGCCGAGCTGGTTTTCATAGTGAGAGGAAGAGGTCGCGGTAGGGGTAGACCTCGTAAACTACCGATTACAACTATAGATCGCATCATCTCAATAATAAATCACACACCAAGTGTTTCCAGTGATGAAGTACCAATTTCTGCTACTGTTCCATTGATGCAATCGGAGGAGGTTTCTGAACAAGTGGAAGTTGCGGTGCTTCCTCAAACCCAGATGGTACAAGGAAATGGAGGAAATGACCACATGCAGAAACCAGAACAACCATCAGTACTAGAAACAGAGAAGGCGACTACTGAAGTGACCAAAGGGTGGGCAAATCTCTTCCAAAAGAATAGATTTGCCTCGAATGGTATGGCATTGGAGTATATCCCACCTACTCTGCTTGATGGCAAACCTGTAGGTCAGTTGCTGAAAGAGGAGGTGGAGGAGGAAGAGCAAAAATGGAAATGTGCCCTAGTGATTTTTGTTTTGGGGACTGCACCAGGATACAATGCAATGAAGCATTTCATCAGTCTCCATTGGTCTCATGTTCCAGAGCCAGAGTTATACTATCATGAGGAGGGCTACTATGTAGCTAAATTTCGATCCATGGAAGATGCCAAAGAAGTTATATGTGCTGGTCCATATTCCATTGCTAACAGACCTATAGTATTGAAACAATGGACTGCTGACTTTGATTTCACTGCTGCTTTCCCTAATGATGTTCCTTTGTGGGTAAAGTTCCCTAGACTTCCTATGTCATGTTGGGGTATTAGGTCATTGAGTAGGATTGCTAGTGTCCTTGGCAAGCCTATTTTTGCTGATGAATGCACTACTAAACAGACTAGGATTTCCTTTGCACGCATGCTCATTGAGGTTAATGTATCCAAGGAACTGCCAAGTGAGATTGAGCTCATAGATCCAAATGGTAAGAAGTTTGTGCAGGAAGTGACATATGACTGGAAACCAACATACTGTGAGAAGTGCCTTATGGTAGGACATAATTGTTTGGCTATTCCCAAACCCCCTCAACCTATACAAAAGCCTAGATTTGTTCAGGAATGGAGAGCTAAATTGCCAAGTCAGAATGGTATACAGCCTAAGGAGAATCCCAATCAACAGTTAGTACCAAAGCAGACTATAGTACCTCCTAAGGATGTTGATCCTTTAGGTAGTACAGAAGTGTTCACACTGGTTGATAAAGGCAAACAGGTGCAATCTCCAGTTTTCAATCTTGCAAACTTTCCCCCATTATCCCATGTGGTGATGAGTAATAGATTCCAAGTCATGTCAGCTAGTAGACCAGGAAATCCCCCAGATGAAGGGGGCCCTAGTCATACCCAATGAAGTTGTTAGTTTGGAATATTAGAGGTGTCAATAAGAGATATAAACAGAAGGAAGCTAAGGAATACTTTAGACAGAATAAATTTAGACTTGTTAGTCTGGTAGAGACAAAGGTAAAAGAGAGCAATGCAGTGAGAATAGCTAATCTGGTAGTTCCAGGTTGGAGTATACTAACTAATTATAGTGAATCTCCAAGGGGTAGAATCTGGATTCTATGGGATACTCAGAAGATTAATGTCACTGGTATTCAGGAGGATGCTCAGTTTCTTCATTGCAGTGTTAACACTCCTACAGGGGAGCTGATATGCCTCCTCACTGTGGTGTATGGTTTCAATGGTTTGGATCAAAGAAGAACAATGTGGCAACAAATATAGAATCTTGCTACTGGTATTACTGATCCTTGGCTGGTTGCAGGTGATTTCAATGTTGTGATGTCTATCAATGACAGACAATCATGTAACCAAGTTAAACAAGCTGAAACTCTGGATTTCACTCAATGTATTCAACTGGCTAAATTATCAGAGCTACCTTGGAAAGGGGACTTCTTCACATGGACCAACAAACAAACTGGTAATGATAGAGTTTGTAGTAGCTGGATAGAATATTTGGTAAATATGACTAGATGATTAAATGGAGTCATGTACAAACTGTGTATGACCCCCCCTTTAATCTCTGATCATAATCCAATGGTGCTTACTATGAAGTAAGATATTATTATCAGGAAGGCCCCCTTCAGATTCTACAATGCATGGGCCAATCACAAGGACTTCCAGCACATTATCAAGGAGAATTGGAGGAATACTGCCCAGGGCACTCTCAAGGAGGTATGGAACAATCTCAAAGCACTCAAACATGTCCTAAAATCTCTAAATGTTAGAGAGTTTAAGAACATTACACAGAAAATTGAGTCTAGCAGGGAGGAACTGAAGGACATTCAGAACCAGATGAGGCTGCACTATACTGATGATTTGCAGACTAAAGAAAAGGAACTGGTATTGAAGCTGGAGAAATGGTCAATGATTGAAGAAAGTATCCTACAACAGAAGTCCAAAGCCAAATGGATTCAATTGGGAGACTCAAATAATAAGTATTTTAATGATGTACTGAAAGAAAGGAACCAGTACAAAAGCATAACTGAACTGGTTACAGCAGGAGGTACCAGACTTACCAATCCAGATGACATTAGAGGTGAGATCAAGAACTTCTATAAATCTTTGATGGGAACATCAGCTGCCTCTTTACCAGCAATTAACAGGTCATATATGGATAATGGTCCAAAGATCACACATAGCCAGAAGCAACAGTTAGCTGCTGATATCACCACTGATGAAATTCTAGATAGCTTAGAAGCCATAGGTGATCACAAAGCACGAGGTATTGATGGGTACAATGCTACTTTTTTTAAACAGACCTGGTGTCTTACTGGCACTCAGATCACCAGGGCAGTTATGGATTTCTTTCACTCCAGCAGAATGTATAAACCAGTTAACTGTGCCTCCCTTACCTTGATACCTAAAGTTGCTAATCCACAATCAGTCAAGGAATTTCTTCCAATTGCTTGTTGTTCAGTCTTATATAAAATAATCTCTAAGATATTGGCCAACAGATTACAGAAATGCATGGCCAATATCATCTGTGATTCCCAGGCATGTTTCATCCCAGGAAGGAGGATTGCTGATAATGTTATCCTAGCACATGAACTGATCAAACACTATGCAAGAGCCCATGTGTCCCCTAGATGCATGATTAAAATAGATTTACAGAAAGCATATGATTCTGTTGAATGGGTCTTCATACAAAAAGTGATGGAATCCTTAAATTTCCCAGGCAGGTTTATGAGGTGGATCATGGAATGTGTCCAAACAGTAAGCTATACAGTCATGGTGAATGGGGAGACTACAGAACCTTTCCAAGCAGTTAAAGGCTTGAGGCAGTGTGATCCAATTTCCCCCTTTCTATTTGCTATAGTGATGGAATATCTTAGTAGAGCCCTTGTTGAACTAAAGAAGGATCCAGGCTTCTTATTCCATCCTGGCTGTAAAAGACTAAGCATTACCCATCTTAGCTTTGCAGATGACCTTCTGTTGTTTGTCAAAGGAGAGCTTAAGTCTGTAGCAACCATGTTTAAATACTTCTCTCATTTCACTGAAGCTTCTGGTATGACAGCTAATCTGAGCAAAAGTTCTGTCTACTTTGGTGGTGTTTCTTCTGGTATACAGCAGCAAATTGTAGATCATCTTGGCTATGTATATGGGGAGCTACCTTTCAAATATTTGGGAGTTCCCCTATCTACCAAGAAAATGTCTTTGCTACAATGGCAACCATTGGTGGATAAGGTTACTGCCAGGATCACATCCTGGACTGCTAGAAAACTGTCATATGCAGGTAGAGTACAACTGGTGCAGTCAGTCATATTTGGCATACAGGCATACTGGCTCAGCTCTTCCTTATCCCTTCAAAAATTCTAAATATGCTAGATGCAGTGTGTAGATCCTTTGTCTGGACAGGATCAACCAGTATATCAAAGAAATCATATATAGCTTGGGATAAGGTATGTCTGCCTAAATCTGCTGGGGGTTTAAATGTTATGAATCTGCTAATATGGAACAGAGCTATAATCACCAAGCTGGGGTGGGATTTGGCCCACAAGAAGGATGTGATATGGGTTAAATGGATTCATTCTGTATACATAAAACAGCAACAACTACATTACATAATCATTCCTAACCAAGCCAGTTGGATGGTCAGGAAGATTATTGAAGCTACTGTTACATTGCAGCAATCCCAGTTGATGCACCAATCAGTTTGTTCTATAAAGATGCAGTACCTACAACAGATTGGACAACTGGCTAGAGTGTTGTGGAAATATCTAACCATCCAAAACTATGCCAGACCCAAGGCAGTCTTCAACCTTTGGCTGACATTACAGGATAGGTTACCTACTAAGGATAGATTGGGACAGTGGAATCTAAGTGTGGACAACACCTGTGCATTATGCCAACAAGACATGGAGAC
The DNA here is from genome assembly GCA_034376525.1 of Nicotiana benthamiana. NCBI lineage: Eukaryota > Viridiplantae > Streptophyta > Magnoliopsida > Solanales > Solanaceae > Nicotiana > Nicotiana benthamiana. The sequence goes on along the minus strand of CM067341.1, from coordinate 140,603,229 downwards.
TAGAGATCACCTCTTCTTCTCCTGTCCATTTGACACCTTACTGAGACATCAAACATTGATATGGATTGGAGTAACTCAGGCTAATTATCAAAACTGGGAGCAGTACATTTAGTGGATCATAGCCAAGGCTAAAGGGAAGACTAGTCGAGCTCACATCATCAAAATGATCATTGCTGAAATGTTCTATAACATCTGGTTAGAGAGGAATTCAAGGCTGTTTAAGAATATCTCTTGTTCCAGTGGACAATTACTTAGAAATATTGCATATACATGTCATGTTAGGAGTCCTCCTAAAGTTAGCCTACAGCTTTAACATTCTCTATTGTAATTAGAAATATAGGTACAGTAAATGTAGATGTTAGCTTAGTCTCTTTTTTGTGATAGTCAGTTGTGTATAGATGGACTATGGTTTTGTAAAGAAATACCTTTTGGTGATTAATACAAAAAATTTAATTACCAAAAAAAATAATAAAATATTATTTAATAATAATAAACAATACAATATATCAAACATTATATTCATAAAAAGATATGGTACAATGTCACACCCTTTTTTTTATAACAAAACCTCTACTAAACCCTCTTAAAATAAATAAAAGATTTAGTAAAGCTTGAAAAGGGTTTTCAATTAGAAAGTGACAAAAGTGGTGTTCAAAATGATTAACTCGAAGTCGTCACTTGACATTTGATTTCGGAGTGTTAGGTCACCATTTTTCTAAAAATAAATTCTTTTCCTTTCAAAACACTTCAGACTCCAAAAACTAAATATGCACCAGAGATTAGGGTAAGGGGGTTCATTTAACTCGGAGAGAATGTGTTAGGCATTCCCCAAATCCCGTAATTAGTACGGTTGCGCACATGGTCAAGTTGGTTTTTAGAATATTCATATTGAGATAAAAACAAACACAGAAAAGAAAGAAGAAAAACAAACACACAAGATGTTCGAGGTCGTTCCCACCTAATAAAGAAAATAAAAAGGATAAGAAAAGAAAAATCATAAGCTAACCTACACTACGACTTCTCAACCGTACTCGCCAATGACTCCAAAATATTTATATAGTTCTTCGGGGCATACCCCGGATAATAATATACATATACTTCGCGGAATATTTTCCGGATAAATTTAACTAAGGGAACGACCTCACGTCTCGAATAAAAATGAAATAAAAAAACCCTAAAATTTACTTACCTAAGTGCAGTGTGATTAAGCATGCTCATGCCGATTCTTGACTAGAAAGATGAAACGATGTAAAATTCATTCAATATCCAAAGTCATTTGACTTATCTAACATGAAGGAATTAATTTACCTTTGTTAACTAAACCAAGTTCATTAATCCATATTACTAAATTTACCAAACGCCGATTTCGAACTCCTTTTCAGCACAAACCTTATCACCCCCCCCCCCCCAATAAACACTATTTAAGAATTATACAAACTAATAACTTATAACTGGAAATTTATGTTAAGTAATAAACGAACAATGTGCAATTAAGCAAATCATAAAAATGGACTACAGTAAGGAGTAACATAGCACCAAATCAGGAAAAGAAAGATATATAAAGGCTGGCTAACGGGCCGCGTTGAACCGGAACCAGATCGATCCAGACCGATTTAGACTAAAACCGGACCGGTCCGGTTCATAGGGGGTCGAGTGGGATGGGCTCGTTGAGGAGAGGGGGTTGGTCCGTTTCTTTTAAATCAACGGTTAACCGGATCGGTTAAGCCAAGTCCGGATGAACAGTGGGGATAACGGTTAAATCAGCCCAGTAGAGATGGCTAAATTTTTATTTTTTTTAAAAAACCTGGCATGTGTGGGGCCCTCAGACCGTTGGCAACGGTCAGAAATATGACTGATCTGTTAGCCAACGCATATTTTGCAAACAAAACCTTTAAAAAAAAAAATTTTAACCCTTTTTGATTTTACAAAAATAATATTTTCTAAAACTATAAATACCCCATTCTCTTCTACATTTCTCATTCAAATCTCATTTCTCTTATTCTCTAATTCTCCAACATTCAAGACTTGAAGTCTTCAATTCACCTTTTATCTTCTAATTTTATTTGGCTCTCTTTTCTTGAATTTAATTTATCGAAATTTGTCATTCAGAATTTGATTGAAATACTTGCTTGACGTATGTTCGTGGTAACACCAGAATTGCATAATCAAGTACTCAATTTATTGTCAAATTTGGTGCACTCCCTCCAACTCTTTCTCTTATTTAATATTTTAATTGCATATTAAATTTTAGCTTATACTTTAATTTTTACAATATGTTTAGTGCTGCTAAAAGAGTGCGACGACCCGGCCCGTCGTCACGTGAGTTACCGCCCCATTTTTCCCGTTTTATGCTTCTATATGTTTCATTATATGTGTTTGTAGAGTTTGAAGTGATTCCGGCAGAGTTAGGTTGGAATTGAGGCAATTAGTATCTTTAAGAGAAAGTTAGTTTGAAAAAGTCAACCGGGTGTTGGCTTATGAGTTATAGGGCTCGGAATGGATTTTGACGATTCGACTAGTTTCGGGCAATGATTTATGACTTGGGGACGAATCAGAATTAAATTTGGAGGCCCGGTGTAGAATTAGGCTTGAATTGGCAACGTTTGAATTTTTGTGAATTCCGATTGATAGGTGAGATTTTGATTCGGGGGTCAGAATGAGATTCTGAGAGTTGCAGTAGCTTCGTTAGGTAATTTTGGATATGTCCGCAAAATTTCAGGTCATTTGGACGTCGTTTGGTCGGGGTTTTGATCGAATGTGAGATTCAGAAGTTTTAGTTTGACTTAGGCTTGAATCCATCGTGAATTGATGATTTTCGTGTTGTTGAACGTGTTTTCAGGATTGAAACAAGTTCGTATGATGATTTGGGGTATGTCGGTGCTTTTTGTTGAGGTCCCGAGGGCCTCGGGGTGGTTCCGAGTGGTTATCGGAGAGTGTTTGGATGTTGGAAGTTGCAGGAATTTCAGCAGAAATGTTGCAAAAGGTTTCCTTTATGCTGTTTTTGTGCTATGCGATCGCGTAGGTCTGGGAGATGGTTCAGTGCGGTCTCGTAGAGCGATCACGTAGTAGGAGGGGTGGAAGCTCTGCGATCGCAGAGGGTATCATGCGATCGTGTAAGAGGATTTTGGGGCCCTGGAAATTTGTGCTATGCGATTGATGGGTCTTGGATGCGATCCCATAGGGTAATAAATGGCCGTGATTTTGGCTTTTAACGACATTTCATCTGCGACCTGGATTCATTTTTCCACCATTTTTGCACCACCTTGGGAGCTTGTTGGTAGATTTTGAAGGAAATTTTGATGGGAAGTGATTGGAGGTAAGTCTCGTAGCTAAGATATCTCATTTAATCGAAGAGTCATCCAGAATTTGGGCATAAAATTGAAGAAATTAGGGCTTGGTTTTTACTATGTAAATTAAGGATTTGATGGCCCATTTGAACTCCGATTTTGATGAACTTTATATGTACGGACTCGTGGCGAGACGAGGATTCCGATGATGTAATTTTTGTAATTTTTCGAGAAGTGGACCCGGGGCTCGAATTTTGTCAACTTCGTATTTTTGGGTGTTTTTCGAGTTCTTTCTATTGGGTTATGTCCCATTAGCCTATTATAACATATTCCTTGTGGTTTTAGTCAGATTCTGCACTCGAGGAGGTCGATTTGCGAGGAAAGCGCAAGGCGAGCTAGGATTTTGACCGGTTTGAGGTGAGTAATGGTTATGAATGATATATTGAGGGTTTGAAGCCCATATTTGCACTATGCGGTGCTATGTTGAGATGAAACACGCGCCGTGTGATGGGCGTGGTGATCTTACTGCTGGGTACTCAGACTTGGTCCATCCCAATGGATGACTTACTGCACTTTTTGACTGAGATTGAGCTTGTACCCATATATTTTGGGCTAGTTGTCATGTTTGGGGCCTTGTGCCGATTTGTAGAACTCCTAAGGAGCATGTTGAGCTAATTGACCTCACTTTACCTACTAAACACATACCATCTGTCCTGACTCTGATTGTCGGAGGGTAAAAAATTACGTGTCTACATGCAATATGTTACAATACACTATAATATATTATAAAATAATGGAGAACAATAATCCAAACAAGTGTAAATTATGAGTAAGGCTTTATATATACTACCTTTCCAAATTAATAAATTATGAAGTTACACTAAATTTGTTGTTGTAGTTGAGTTAGGAAGGCGTGACAGTAGGCACGAATCGATAGCTGTAGGAATTGGAGTAGAAGAACTCACATGTTGCAACTCCTTTGTGAAAGCAGCTGATGCCTCCGTTTCATCTTTCTTCTTGCCTATTTATTCATGTAATCTATCACCTTACATTTTTGGTATTTCCTAAATATCTTTCTTGCTTTGCAGTTTTTTTCACCATTAATATTAGTAAAACGTATTTGCTTTTATTTGTTATTTTTAGTATATTAAGAAAAGATAAATTTTTTCTTGTTATACATATAATATTAATTATTTATTTTAAATTATTTTCTGAAATTCATTAAAAATATATATCAATTAATATAGACATCATGATAACTTATGTATTTTATTTATTATTTTTTAAAAAAATATACAAGATTCATAGTGGATCAGTAAAAGTGAACGAATAGAATAATAGTAAAGGTTAAGCCTTTGTAGTCGGCCGTAAACAAAATTACAATAGGTAAGCGTCACAATTAATGTCCAAAAAGAATATTTGAATCAAATTTATGTATAAAAGCACAGTATTATCCTTTTTTCTTTTCAAGTAAATGAAAGATATTACTCCACCTTTCCTCTAGCCACTATATTCTTAATCAAATTTTAATAAGATAGTAGCTTTAGAAAGCACAATTGTCATGCTTAATGACTTATGAGGAAGGAATTAAACCTTGCCGTACAAACAGGGGAACTACCTGACATAATATATACATACATATATATATATATATATACATACATATATATATATATATATATATATATATATATATATATATATATATATATATATATACTTGTCTCTCTCCGTCACTAATGAGAGGCACGTGCGTTCCTTCTTGCATCACAGCCTAATTGCATCCATCTTTTTGGTCAGGTCACGTGCGCACCTTCTCCTCAGTTCTGCGATTGTTCTCTTTCGCAAAATTTCACCATTGTTTAACACTTTGGCTATATTTTCTCTTCTTCAACGTCCTCCCTCTCTCTACCCTAATATCAAATCCAATTTGGGAGAGAGAGAGAGAGAGGAACATTAATTTTGAAGAATATTGTTGTAAATCTCGAAACCCCTTTTCAGATAAAGGATTGGGAAAATTGATAGAATGCAATGTAATTGAGCGTTATTGTGTTGTCGATATGCATGCTTACTACAATAGGCTACCGAGCAGTGGACACAGCAGCCCTTCCACGCCCTCATCCCCCCGCTCTCGGTCGCCTCGTTTACGCAGCACTAGTAATAGTAATAGTGGTGGTGGATCCCGGGTCAAACCCAGTGCTCGTTTTACATCGGGTCAACCCGGACAAAGAACCTTCGCTCATCGTCTTGCTTGGTTCATTCTTTCGGTTCTGCTTCGCCGTCAGGGGATTTTCTCTTTGCTCCTTTGCTCTACATAGCGGGGATGTTGTTTTACATGGGGACTGTATCGTTTGATGTTGTTCCTAACATCAGGCACCACCCTGCTCCCGGGTCCCTCTACCGGAGCCCCCAGCTTTATGCCAAGCTTCTACCCGAAATGGACTCCGACAATTCCACTGCTCATGCGGTTAGACTCTATTTTTTTTCTTTGGTAATAAAAATTCTATCTTCTAGTGATGATTTTTACACTTTTATGAGATGCAGTAATGATGGCTTCAGTTTCTGTTGGTAGTTGAAAATCAAGAAAAACGAAAGTTTTATCTTTACCTGACCTTACTTGTGGGTTTTTGGGGATCACTGAGTTAGTTCCAATGCAAATTTATTCAATTAGGATTGCTCCTGTTTAGTCTAGATCTGTAATACTGAGTGTATTTGGCTCTTCTCTGTTGTGGATCAATGCCATTGATCATAGTTGCTTTACTGTTGCCCTTTTTATTTTCTTTTCTTTTTCTCTATCTCTTCATCTTTGCTTCTTCATCATCTGTTGATTCAGAGTAGTACATCTGTCAATAAGCGTGTACTACGTAACTTGATGTTATTTTATGATTTCTGATATTTTAATTCAAATTCTCACAAAGATGGTGAAGCTTGTCCATTATTTCATGATGTTAATGTTGGTAATGAAGCTGATTGTGAAATGTACTTGCAGTGAAAACAATTTTGTAATATATTATTTTTGCTTTATCTTCTACAAGCCTACTAAATAGAAGTGCATATTTCCTGTAGATATCAACAATATGGAAAAACTCCTACAGAGGTGGTGAATGGAGACCGTGCATTAACAAATCCTCAGGAGGTAGAAAATTCGGAGAATCAAACTTATCTTTTATTCTCGTTAGTACACTATGTTGCTTCTCTCTCTCTCTCTCTCTCTCTCTCTCTCTCTCTCTCTCTCTCTTAATTATTCTTCATATAGTAAGTGCAACTCTCTGGTTGCATTTGGCCATTCAGGTTATATTGGAGGTTTCTCAAGGTATAATTTTATCGTAATTTGAAACTTAAGATAGCAACTGCAGTTATATGCTAGTAGGAAATTTCAGGTTCATGACCTCATCCTATATGTTTAGGTTTATAGTACAAAATATTCTTCTCTAATTAGTCGAAACTAGGAACCTCGGTATTTAGATAAGTTTTCTTATTTAAATAACTTTTTTTTTAAATTTCTTGTGATCTAAAATTTTCTTATTTCGAAGGCAGAATAGCCTAGTAGACACTTGTACTTATTCTATTTTGACATCCTCCACGGAATTTCATTTACACTTGAACTTATTCACAATTGGGTGTTTTAAATCCCTCAGATGTTGCGTGTCTCTCAATTCCGCTAATATTAGAATCCACATCAGATAAATTATGCCACACCATTTAATATCCTTACAAAAAACCAATAAAATAACCCTTTATTGATTTTGCCTTTTTGTATACTCTCTCTCATCTTTCACACGTCAAACCAAATAACCGATAACCTGAACCTTACCCTCTCCTTATCTGTTCTTTTACCTTTTCAGAAAAACTTTCCCAAAATTTTCATCCTGTCACCTTTGTTCCTCCCTGGCAGAGAAGCATTCATAGTTTTGTGTGGACAAAAGTTATTTGATGAGGTTGGGGATTTACGTGGAGATGTGAGAAAATGGGCGTTCTCTAGTGAGATTTTTTGGTGAGAGACAGTGAGAGTATGGGTGGAGAAGCTATGATGTTCAAGTGAGGGAAAATTGCGTTTGTATGTTTTGGTGTCTATAGGATGTGTTTAATGGTGGTGTTTGAAAGTATTATTTGAAGAGGGAGATTGTTTGTAATGGTGATTGGTGAAGGTACGAGTGTTGGTGTGTGCCTGAGAATCGAGAATATTAGTGGGCTTATTCTTGTTTCCATGTACTTTTTTTTGGAGCAATTTGCAGGTGAATTTTTTGTGTCAGGTGTATGCATGTATCTAGTTCCTCTTCAAGGAGGTGCTATGTGTATAGTATTTTTGAATTAGTTTGTGAGATAGGGAATTTCGTCACACGATTAAAAAAAGGTTCATCCGGTGGAAGCTTTAGTTGCCGGAAACGATACCTTAGCAACCTCAGATCCACTAATGGTAGCAAAGGAATTTTGTAACTAATACCCAGCAATAACAGTGAGATTTAAACTGAAAAATATTAACAAAGAACCTAATTTTTACCCCAACTGTGGAAGCTTCCATCGTTCAATAATGTAGGTTGGGGATGAAAACTCTTTAAAAAGCAAAAAATAAAATAAAAATATACGATGCAGCCTCTTATTTTAGGGATCACGCAATTGCCAACTCAGATAAATAGTTGCCTCATAATCTTAGTCAACAGTAAGAGGCGTTTAAGACATAACATTTGAACTAGTACAAGTATCATTTTGAAATTCTGTGAAGTAGAGGGGCCAGGATGTCAAATCCATGCAAGTATAAGTATTTATTAGGCTATTCAGCCTAATTTCTAATAGATTGAACTCTTATAAAGAGTAGTGTTTTGGGTCTTGAAGGTGCTGGGCCTATGCTGAGGTTTCTAGTAGCTGTGCTTAGGTTTTAAGAACCCGTATATAGCACAGGTAGGTACCAAGTACTCGAGCTAAGGTTTCAAGTACCCATGTTGAGTTTCCAAGAACTTGTTCTAAGGTCCAAAGTACCCTTGCGGAGCACGGGTAGATAGTGATTCCCAATGCTATGGTTTCAAGTACTCGTGCTGAGCACCCTGTAAGGTAGATATAGGATACTTGTGATGAGGTTTCAAAAGCAGGCTTAAGCCCTGAAGCGATGCTCAAAACATGTTGAGCGCTTCGCGTTGCTTAGCAGACGCTTCAATATTATCATCATCGGCTCTAGAGACATACTTTTCCTTGCCAATGAGTGTAATCTTGAAGAGGCGGCACTAAGCAATTGATATTTTACTTTATCATAAATTTTCTTTAATTTCTTTGTCCGTATACTTGGTATTCATGCTTATAGATATTAGTCTTGGAATATACATTTGTTGTTTTTCTCCATTTGCGCCTTTCTTCGTTAAAGCCTACATTTTTTTGCGCATTGTGCTTAAAGCCCAAATAGACCTTAGAGCTTTATTGCGCTTTTCGTCTTTGATAACACTGGAGTAGGTCGAATATCTTCAGGTTTGCCTGAATCAAATGGGTACCTTTATATCGAAGCAAATGGTGGTCTGAATCAGCAAAGGACATCGGTATGTCTTTTAGTTCCAAAGATAATTGTTCTTGAATTGCTGAAGTTTTGCTTGGGTGACTGTAGTAGTTTAATATCAGTATTGTTGCTTTTGTGCTTCCAGATATGCAATGCTGTTTCTGTGGCAGGTTATCTTAATGCGACCCTGGTCATTCCACACTTCCATTTTCATAGCATTTGGAGGGATCCAAGGTTGGCCAGCTCTTTTACCTTCTTTGTTTGTTTGAGTAATGCATTATTTCCTTAGACGAACATTTATATACTGTAAAACTCAGGAATTTAGCAGTTGCTATCATTACCTTGGCTAGCTTTTTGTGCTGACAAGCTCTTGAGATGCTTTACTAATTTTTTTATATTTCTTTTACCATCTTTACTTCTTTTTTTACTAATTTTTACCCTTGACTTTTTCAAATGTACTTTTGAAATTGCTTTCCTTTTGCCAAGGGTCAATCAGAAACAACCTCTCTACCTCAGACAAGGTAGGGATAAGGTGTGCGTACACCTCACCCTCCCCCAGACCCACGTGTGGAATCACATTGGGTATTTCTTTTTGGTGTTGTTGAAGCTCTTGAGATGCTTTACCTGCTCTTATAGCATTAGAACTGACTTCCCTTTAATAGAAATGTACTACCTCTAGTTGAATATATCACAAATGGCCGCAAAAAAGATTTCAGTACCTCTAGAATTTGAACAGATTTGTTAGTCCGGGAATCTATACCTTAGGTTTATGCCATTTCCTTTTGAGGTATTGTTGAAGCAAACTAAAATCTGGTGGTGGATTGTTGAATAGTTATTTCTGAGATAGTGGGTTTTAGTTTGTTTTAAGCATGACCATTCTCTTGATCAATCTTGAGTTTAACATCCATCTTATTCTGCACCTTCTTTAATTGCAAATCATAAAAATGCTCCACGGTTGTTTTTCTGCAGCAAGTTCGGAGATATCTACGATGAAGAATTTTTTGTCAAATCCCTTGCCAATGATGTGCGAGTGGTGGACAAGATTCCTGATTATATTATGGAACGATTTGATTACAATATGAGCAATGTTTACAACTTCAGGATCATGCTTGGTCCTCCATCAGTTACTACAGGGATACAGTTCTTCCAAAGCTGCTTGAAGAAAAGTGAGTTCATGGACAATTCTTTTTTTTTTGTTACCGCTTTGACTCTTATGCTGAACTGCCTTTACTTAGGATGTTAGGCCTAATCATTGATACGGGATTTATCCTTGTGATGATACGGTGGAGTCCTTGTTATGGAATTCATACTTAGTTCTAGTTTAAAGTAGTTTCATAATTGATTATATGATATACATCTGGAGTCTTGCTCTTCCTCTTATGGGTTCCTCTTGGGGTTTTTGCTTTAAAATTCATGTTTTGAGGTACATTTGGTACTTATTTTGATTTGTTGCATTTCTCTCTTGGGATGACAGAAAGATAGCCATCTAATGCTGGTGCTTTTCATTGTGAAATACAACTCTGATTTACTTTCCAGCTTGGAAACTAGATTTGTCTTCTCCTAAATTTCATGCAACCTACGTATCACCCTTCCTTCTTTAATTTCAAAAGATTTTCCATGTTTACCATTTTCCGGTGACTGTGACTCACAAAAGAGAAAAGAAAGGTCTAGGCGGAGGACCTGGTGCTTTATGTTTGATATTGATCCTTCTGGGTGATGACCTAAATTCTTAGTGGAAATCTTTCATCTTATTCTTGTACAAATATAAAGTGGTGTCTCCACTAAAATAACAAAATGCAGTAAGTGTTTAGCTTTTGTACAGAAAGGAGCCTCCTGTTTAATTTTCTGAGCCATTATCATACATATTTGTAAAGATTCAGTTAGAGAGATATTATTTATTTGTAAGTATGTAGCCTTGATTTCTTTCCTAGTTTATAATAGTTATGTTTTTTTATAAGGTAAATTGTATTAATCAAAAGGGAGAGAACTCCCATATACAAAAAGTATACAAAAAAGTAGAGAATTTACATCAGAACATGATTCTCTACAAAAGGCGTCCAATCTTCTATACAAATGGGGGTATACAAGTGCACCAAAAGCGATCAAAGATAAAAGAATATTCTTAAGATGTGAAAAAGGAGACTTAATCCCCTCAAAAGCTCTCCTATTTCTCTCCCCCAAACTATCCACATGAGAGCTAACGCGGCGAACTTCCATGCCTTTTGCTTTCTTCTTCTACGGAAACCGGCCCAGCTATATAGCATGTATAATAATTATTTAAACACCCGATAGCTTGGGAGAATAATCAAGCAATACATATACATTCCTTGCCGATTCGTTGATGCTTAATTGATAGGTTCATTTGTTCATATTTGAAGAATTTTGTTTTGTTATTACGGCCACCATTTTTGCTAAGAGTTATCTAATCGTGCGCTCAGGCTCATTAGAATATCCCCGTTCGCAAACCGTTTGTCATTTGATGCTCCTCCAGCAGTTCAGCGGCTTAGGTGCCTGGCAAATTATGAAGCCCTTAGATTTTCAAATCCTATTTTGAGTTTGGGGGAAATATTGGTTGCAAGAATGAAAGAACGGAGTGCCAATAATAGTGGAAAGTACTTCTCTGTGCATCTCCGCTTTGAGGAGGTTAGTTTCATGTGGTGCAAACTGCTATATATTGATGGTTTATGTGCTCCACAGCTTACATTTCCAAGGGTATTGAGCCTCGATCACTTTCTCTTGCAGGATATGGTGGCTTTCTCTTGTTGTATATATGATGGTGGTGAAGAAGAAAAAAGGGACATGGATGCTGCAAGAGAGAGGATGGAAGGGAAAATTTACAAAACCTGGTCGTGTGATTCGTCCTGGAGCTATCAGGATTAATGGCAAATGTCCCTTAACTCCTTTAGAGGTAATATCTTGTCATTGTCAGCCCTTTTCAAGATGCTTGACTTTCATGTTGTTTATATCTTTTATATCTTATGAACATAGGAAGTTAGGCACTTTTGTAAAAGGAATACGTTATACTTCAGATAAGTGGTATGCCTGTACTTTCTTGGCCTGGTCAGAGCATTCTGAGCCTTTGTGAGACTTCCTTCATTAAAAAAAGTTTTCTTTAGAATCCATATTGTCTAAAATATTTTCTGGAGAATACTTCTTTGTACCTGATCTTAATTTCAGTTCGTGAATTCCTATCTTTGTCTGAGATTTAGTGTATATACTTATTCTAGTCACAAGGATCTTTATGAGATGATGTGTGGGTAACAGTATATAATTGCACTGGTTTTACTTGTATTAGTTTTGTTGGCTTCCCCTAGTTCACCAAGAAATATCTATGAAGTGACCTCGTGAGACTTGAGTAGTATACTTAGTGGTAAGTTGATTTTTTGAAAATTTCTTCTCCTTGTTCAATCATGTGTGAGAAGGATACCTTGGAAATGTGAGTGGACTATTCTTCTTTGTCTTCTTTAGTCAATATCTACTGTCTTAGGTGAGTTACATGATTGTGACTAGCGTTTTAGTAAGATTCCAACTACTATATGTTATTCTCATAAAATCTACTGCAGCTTCGCGTCTTGCTTCTGTGGGCTTTACCTCTCAAGCATTACTGCTGTATATCAACTTTTTATTGTTTTTGCTTTTCCTTGGCGCTTTATCATTTTCGTGGCTAATTTTCTACACACTTTTTATCAGGTTGGTTTGATGTTAAGAGGCATGGGATTTGACAAGACTACATCCATCTATTTAGCATCTGGAAAAATATACGACTCTGAGCGACATATGAAACCACTATTAGAAATGTTTCCTCTTTTACAAACTAAAGATATGCTGGCAATCCCAGAAGAACTAGCTCCATTTCAGGTTTAAATTGTTTGATTTGCCGTTTCCAGGCTTTTTAGATTTTCTCCCCCCCCCCCCCCCCCCCCAACCTTGGCTACCATCTGACGCAAGTTATTGCTTATAGAATTACTCTTCCAGGATGGCTGCCATAGACTATACTGTTTGCCTTCATAGTGAAGTATTTGTGACAACTCAGGGAGGCAATTTCCCCCATTTTCTGTTGGTCCATAGAAGATACTTATATGGTGGACACTCCAGGACCATCAGGCCAGACAAAAGGAAGTTAGCTTTGTTATATGATAATCCCAATATCGGGTAAGCTTTTGGTTAGCATTTCTGCCATCTTTTTTCCAGTTTATGTGAGACCTCTCTAGTGTGCCTGTAAAGAAACTGTTATGGGGATAGAAATAAAAGAGGGTATTACAATGTTGAAGGCCCATGGCCATGACAGTAATGATGCTGCCAATGTCTACTTAATTCCATAGAAATACCACGGTCTTCTGGTGTTTCATTGCTGTTCTGGTGTCTTTACCTGTTATCTTAATTTGAAGGGTCATTTTTCTAACTTGCTGTAAAGTTTAGTTAGGCACTCTGCAGTCTTGTATGTTTGTTTTGCAGTGCTTTTGACCAGTGTATGTTTTCCATGTGCTCCTCTTCCAGGTGGAAGAGCTTCAAGCGGCAAATGCTTAATATACGAGCACATAGTGATTCAAAAGGTATTGAGATTAAAAGACCAAATGACTCAATATATTCATTCCCTTGTCCAAATTGCATGTGTCGGAGTAACAAGACTGAAGATTCTAGATCGTCCTCAGTAACGTGATCTGTGTGCATGTCAGTAGGTGGTGTTCTTATTCTCGTAGTATGCATGAACCTCAGCTGCTAACCGTTCTTGTTCTTGTAGTACACGTGAACTTCAGCTGCTAACTGTTGTGATTCTTTCATTTTTTTTTCCCCTCCACTGTGGAGAGGGCCTTACTGGATTAGCTGCTTCTGGGATTTGTGTAATGACTGATCAATTTGATTCTCTCAGGAGGCATGAGTTTGAGGGTACGCTTTTGTACATGATGGTGTGAACAAGGACGGGAAACTCATGTCTATCGGTGAAGTTACCCCTGGTGTTGATTTACATAGTAGATTCATCTTCTTCCAGCTGCTGTATCTCTAACAAGCTGTGAATTGACACAAGATATATTTGCACGATAGTTTTGTGAGAGACAGGATTTTGTATATTAGTGAAGTCGGGAGTGTTAGATTATAGGAACATGATGAGAACAGTATAGGCTTATCAGAAGTCAGGGTTCCAAAATTTTACTTTGGATACCCTTTTTTGCCAACGTTAGATAATGTCTCTTGTTGATATTTATTATTGCTGTTTGATTAGATTTATCACCTTAATTCAGAGTGCACAGAATTTTCAAAAGAGCTGTGGATTTTTCTTGATAAATTGTGTATCATTTGGCTTATCTGAGTATCGATCAAATTATGTTTATGATCACGCACACGATTATTCCTTGAATATGCACTATACATATCTGCGTAAATTGTTTAATTTTGCATTCCTCCTATAAACAATTACTCCTTTCGTTTCTTTTTAGCTGCTATTAGCGCGCGCCTGAAATTATTTACATTCGGTAGTTGAAAATGTGTATAAATTTCGTATAATTTTGTAGAACATACAGAATATGTATATATACAAAAAAAAAAAATTCAGTTATTATTTTGAGAGCGGCTATATAATATCATTTTTGCTTTTAAAATATGCCACGATAATCTTATGACTATATAGCATGACATTAAGAGTAAAAATGAAAACGTGAGTATAAGTAAACAGGAGGAAGAAAGGGGTCACAACCTACATAGACAAAATGATTTTATGTACTCAGCATATTACAAAGAGGAATTTTCAGAAATCATTATTGTTTAGTGGCTATTAATCTTTTATAGTTATCATATACATAATTACTTTCTATAGCTACTATTCAGTTGTTACTGTAGTGTATTCGCGTTGTTGTATTCATGAATACATTAATAAAAAGTATTCACATATATTCACGCCATGTATTCATGAATACAACAACAAAAAGTGCCTAAAATCAAGGCAGCTCAGCTGTACGCACATGTATTCACATGTATTCGCGTTGTTGTATTCATGAATACAACAGTAAAAACGCCTAAAATCACGGCAGTCCAGCTGTATGCGCATGTATTTACATATATTCGCGCCATGTATTCATGAATACAACAGCAAAAAGCACCTAAAATTAGGGCGGTTCAGCTATACGCGCATGTATCCACATGTATTCGCGTTGTTGTATTCATGAATACAACAGAAAAAAGCACTTAAAATCAGGACAATCCAACTGTGTGCGCATGTATTCACATGTATTCGCGCATGTATTCATGAATTCACTATGTGGAATCACCTTAAAAATATGTATGTCAAGTTGTTTAAGAGAGAAGAAAAACATAAACAACATATTTCGTGCCTTATTTCATGCATCAATGATAGCATATAGTATAAATACTTATTTTGCTATAAAATATAAAAGGTAACTATATAAAATAATATTTTAAAATAATTTTAATTTATAATAAATGTGATGTACACCTTTGTTATAGAAGGTAAAATTTCCTATTACAAATACGTTGCAAGATTTTTAAAAGAGAGAGGTTTACATTTAAGTTGTAAGTTGGCGAAAGACAAATCTTTGCAATTTTTATGTTCAAATATTTGTTTGGCCAAATTTCTAAAAAGTAAATAACAATTTATGTTTGATCAGTTCATTTCATTGGTAAATGTATAAGTGGGTTTCAAGTATCTAAAATAAAGCTGTTTAACGGGTCGGGCCTACCCGTTACCGGAATGGTCCAGAACGGTACAAATCGAGACCGGACCGACCCAGTTCATAAGGGGTCGGGTGGGCTGGGTAGGGGGTAGGATGGTTTTGGTAGGTCTAGTTTATTTTTCCGGTTAACCGGACCCGACTAACCTGAAACGCGTGAACAGTTACATTAGCGGTTAATTCGGACAGGAACCGGCCCGGTTGAACGGTCAATTTTTTTTTGAAGTTTCCAAAGTAGATGGGGCCCACTATCCATTGGTTTGTTCAGTTTTCAGAACTGGTCCGTGGCCAACGGATCTATTGAATAAATAGCCTTTTTCTAATTTTTTTTATGTTTTAAACCCTTTTTTGAATTTATAAAATTAACCTTTTTTAAAACTATAAATACAACCTCCCCCGGCTCTTCTTCCAACCTTCACTCAAATTTCATATCTCGGTCTTAATTTCTTTCATTCTCCAATTTGCAATACTTCAATTCATCGTTTCATCTTCTAATTTTCTTGAATTTAATTTTTCATGTTTTGTCATTCGGAATTTGAAGTTTGAAGTTTAAACTTTGAACAATTGAAGTTCAAAATTGAAATACTTCTTTGACGAGTTGACGTTTATTCGTGGTAACATCGGAATTGCTTAATCAAATGCTACTTTTATTGTCGAATTCGATGCACTCTCTCCAACTCTTTCTTTTATTTACTATTTTAATTGCATATTTAATTTTAGTTTAGACTTTAATTTTTACAATATGTTGATGCTGCTAAAAGAGTGTGTAAAAAAGTTATTGGTAGGGGAAATAAAAACAATTGTCCTTCAGCATCTGATAGTAATAGTAATACCCAATTTACACATGTTTCCGAAACATCGCCTAATGCTAATATAGATTATGAACAATTACAAGAAGATTTTAGAATAGAAGATAATGAAATAGGAACGGAAGATGAAATACCAGCTACACCTACTAGTGTTGAAGCCGTTAGTGTTAGAGTTGGTACAAAGGGTGGTGGTCGTGGCACTAGTAGTAGACCACATGTGGCTCCGACTACTAATCGTAGAAAAAGAAGTAAGGTTTGAATTTTTTTTTTAAATAATAGAAGGTACTGATAGAGTTAGATGCAAAATTTGTAAGGATACTTTTAAACATTTAACTGGAGGAAATTTAGGGGAGACTGGGACGCTTAGTAGACATATGAGAGTTGACCATCCCATAGAATGAGGCCCTAATAGTGATGACAATCAAACAACTATTAACCCTACTACTGGAGGTCTAGTGAAATATGATAAAATGAAGGATCGTGAGGAGTTAGCAAAAATGATTACTTTGGGTTGTCTACCATTTTCTTTTGCTTCTTCATCATATCTTATTATGTATATTCAAAGGATTTACAATCCTTTATTTAAAGGTATCCTTCGAAGTACTTGTAGAGCTGATATCTTTAGACTTCATGGACAATATCAAACATACATACGGTATTTGTTTATCCACTTTCGTTGTAGAGTTTATCTAACTTCTGATATTGGCCATGCTGTTAATGAAAATGATTATTTGAAAATTACATGTCATTGGATAGATGATACTACTGGTATGCAAAAACGTATTATCACTTTTAAATATGATGAAGATCCGAGTCATACTACTGTGTTTATAAATAGTACTATTGTTGAAGTTGCTGAATTTTATAATCTAAACAAAAAAGTATTATGTATGTCTTTTGATAATGCTTCTAACAATAATGCCGCAATTTCAATATTAAAAATGCATTTGAAACCACCTCTTGATGATATTTTTCATGTTACGTGTGTATGTCATGTTTATAATTTAATTGTTAAAAGTGGCCTTGATTTATTTTCAGCTGAGATTACTCAGGTTAGAAGAGTAGTTGGTGTTATTCAAGGAAATAATAGACAATCTAGAATAAAGGAATTTAAGAATAATTGTGTCTAGTATAACCTTAAACCTAGATTCATGACAGGCGAAATTGTTACTAGATGGAATTATACATACATACATATATATATATATACATACATACACACACACACACACACACACACACATATATATATATATATATATATACATATATATATATATATACATATATATATATATATATATATATATATATTTAAAATATTGCTACAAATATAGATTCCCAATAACTGAAGTTTCTAATGCGCATTGTACTGATCCAAGACGTATGTTAATAAGTCATACTTGGGAGGTCATTAATGATGTTAAATTTTTACATAAAACTTATACAGCTACTGTTGAGTTTTCTGGAGCATATTACCACACTGTTACTATGGCTTTAGTATATATAGCTGAAATTTCTTTTCTACTATCTGAATTTATGAAGAAAGAAAAATATAAGGACGTTGTTGAAAAAACGCTAGCAAAATTCAAAAAATATTTCTTTCCAATTCCTCCAATTTATTTAATTGGTGCAGTTTTAAATCCTTCTATTAAGATGTCTGATTGTCATAAATTAATGAATGCTTTATATACTTATATCGAGATTGGAGAAACTGAAACCCAAACATTACATGTCTCTATGAACAAGCTAAATGAATATTTACAACAACTATATAATAATTATGCAAATGAATGTGGTGATGTTGATCATGCTGTAGGCAATGTTAATCCCACTATGCAATATATCACTTATGCTACTGTGGATGATGAAGAATGCCTTGATAATTTTAATATTTTTTGCTATATTTTCTAACCCTCAAACCAGTAGCAGGAACATTGATGAACTTCAATTCTACTTGCAGAAGCAAAAAGAGCCTCGCACAAAGGAATTTTCACCGTTGGGATGGTGGCATGAGAATGAAAAGCAATTTCCTGTTCTTTTCGCTATGGCTCGGGACGTGCTGAATGTGCCAATTTCTACTGTTGCATTGGAGAGTGCATTTAGCCAAGCAAGACAACAACTTGGAGACACCTGCCACTCATTGGGAAGCAATGCTTTGGAAGTTTTAGTATGTTTCAGAGATTGGAATAGATAAGAACGAATAAATCAAGAAAAGGAAGATGTTGATAGCCCAGAAGATGAGGAATTTGGAGATATATTAACACATGAAATCCATCAGAATTTAACACTCCAGAAGAAGGTCAATTGGTTCATATTAATTATGATGAACCTACTAAGGCGATGCAAAGCATTTG
The DNA here is from genome assembly GCA_034376525.1 of Nicotiana benthamiana. Taxonomy (NCBI): domain Eukaryota; kingdom Viridiplantae; phylum Streptophyta; class Magnoliopsida; order Solanales; family Solanaceae; genus Nicotiana; species Nicotiana benthamiana. Next base: position 140,584,611 of record CM067341.1, on the reverse strand, counting down.
AATTTACTACTTTACTTGTTGAAAAAAATGTAAATCTTTCATTTTGTAAGTTTGAAACTTTAAATTAAAAAATAAAAGTAGCACTTGCAACAAGTGCAATTTTTCCTATCTTTCTTGTATTCTTTATGTTAGTACTTTGTATTAATATAAGGTCACGACCCATTTCTACAACAGGTCGTGATGACGCCTAACTACCTTGCCGGGCAAGCCAATTACGGAATTTTTTTTATCAATATCAATATTTTTAAGAAGGGAATAAGCATCCCAAAGGAGTTTTCAGAACCCTAAACAACAATCAAGTGGAGACATACTATTACAACCCAAAACTAGTCTACTAAAGTGTGTGCCAGAACGTGGTGTCACAACTACGGGCAACTAGTAGAGAATATACAAAAGTGAATAATATACTGTCCTACTGTCTGAATCAGGATAGACATAAAATCAAAAATACAGAGATGACTTCTTTGCCTGCAGATCGTCAATGAAAGGAGGCAGCTCACCGTAGAAGTCCAAGTAGCTCACCGATGCGCGCTCGAATAGTAACCAGATCCACTTGCCTCAAATCCTCTACATTTAAGTACAGAAGTATAGCATGAGTACATAAACATTATGTACCCAGTAAGTATCCCGCCTAACCTCGAAGAAGTAGAGACGTGATGTCAACTTGATACTTACTAAGGTCAAAGAATATGTAAGATTATTTATAAGCATGGAAGCTACTAGTATTAACAAGTTCAAGGCAAGAGAGATAAGTCATGTCTTTTAAGTATCATGATTTTTAAAATTTCATGTTCAATGTCTAATAACAAGTAGTGTGAGTACAAATTTCCACATAAGAATCATGCACACATTAAACCGAGGTGACGGACTGAACCAACATAATGAAATGTGCAATTGCCGAGGGTCGACGGCACGACTATAGATGCAACTATTCATACTGAAATGATCGGCCCGATCCATAAATAACAAGCAAGTATCCAGAATGCATACGAAGGAAATACATATTAAATTATGTCATACAAGCGTTCAAAAGTGTACAAGTTCACTTTTAGTTTTCCTTCTAGCCTTTAATATATACTAGGCAATCACATTAGCATGATGAAATATGAATATTCATAGATATAGCATGATGTGGGCCCTAAACTACCCGGACTATCAATATAGTGATAGCTAAGCACGGACTCTCGTCACTTTGTGCGTACGTAGCCCCCCACATTTAGCAACAATTATACATTTTATTAATCCTAGGGGGACATTTCCCTCTTACAAAGTTAGAAAGGAGACCCACTTCGCTCCGTAGAGTTCATTCAATAACAAGAATAGGCTCCAACCTTAATTCGAAGCCGAACGAGCACCAACTAGTTAAATAAAGTAAGAGCTAGTCAATAAGTGCTCACAAAGTTGAATCCCAACTAATTAGATGATTTCCCAACCTTTCGGGCAAGTTTTCTAAATTCCGACCCCGGGCCCACGTGCCCGGATTCCGAGATATTTCGAAGGAAAATGTTCTCCATAAACTAAGGATTACTAATATGTCAATTTTAGTTCGTTACATAGCTAATTAGGTGGTTAAATCATAATTTTATCAAAACCTTAGGTCTAGATCTAACCCTTGATTTTAGTTGATTATTAGTGTTAAATTTATGTAATGTTCATGTATTTAAGCTAAGAGTGAGTGGGAATTACTTACCTTGTGATGTTATGTTGAAACCCTCTCTTTGGAAGCTCCAAAATCGCCCAAGTGTGGAGGAAATGGGAGATAAGTGCACTTGAGCCCGTATTAAATGAGCTCACTGCCCCTGTTATTTCCGCTTCTACGGTTTGGGGACCGCTTCTCGGTCCCGCACCTGGGAACAAAAGGTCGCATATGCAGTTTTGGGCAAAGAGAGGTCGACCGCTTCTGCGGTCTAGGGGACGTATAAGCGAATCCGCTTTTGCGGTTCGTTGGCCACTTTTGCGGTTTTCCCCTAGGCCGACCTGGCCGCTTTTGCGGTAAAAGGACCTCTTTTGCGGTCCAAGAGCCTCAAAGGCGGTTTTGACAGAAGCAGCAGATGTTGTTGCCTTTAAAAAATCCAACTTCGCTCAAACCTCGATCATTTGATGCTTGGGGATCCCGAGCCCCGCCGGAACATACCAACAAGTCTGAAATCACAAGACGGACCTAGTCGAAACCTCGAAACACCCAAAACAACACTAAGTCAAGGAATTAGACCTCAAAATCAATTGATCAAACTTAATGAACTTCAAGTTCTTAACTTCCTATCAATGGGTCAAAACGCCCTTAGACTACTGGGATTGACACCAAATTTAATGGGTAGGTCTTATATGATATTTCGGACTTGTACCAAGTTTTTGAAACCAGAATCCAAACCTGATTCCTAGGTTTTTAATAAATACTTAGATTCCTTAATTTCTTGAAACTTTGATTTAACAATTTTACACAAAAATTCCGTACTCGGGCTAAGGACCTCGGAATTCAATTCCGGGCATACGCCCAGGTCCCATATTTTCCCACGGACCTCTCGGGATCATCAAATTACGAATCCGAGTCCGTTTCCCAAGAAAGGTGACCGAAGTCATACTTGGCCTTTTAAGAAAACCTTGAGGGAATAATTGGTTTTATCTTCCATCAAAACTCTTCTAACTTCCGAACTGATCGCCCCCGCAAGTCGTATTTTAGCTAAGGAAAACGTGGGAAGTTTTATTTAGGGGAATGGGGTTCCAAATAGTAAAATGACCAGTCAGGTCGTTACATTCTCCACCTCTTAAAAAAATGTTCGTTTTCAAACAGACATAAAAAAATCCTACTCGGACTCCCAAGTCGCCTCCTCAACCGGTTGGCCCCTCTACTGGACCCTTACTGCAGAAACCCTCTTGGACCTCAACTGACGGTCCTGTCTATCAACAATGGCAACTGGCTCCTCCTCTAGCCCAAGCTCTCATCTAACTGAATGGTACTGAAGTCCAATACATAAGAGTAGTCGGCATGATACTTTCAAAGCATCAATACATGGAAAACTGGATGGACTCCGGATAAACTGGGAGGTAAATCAATCTCATAAGCAACCTCTCCAACTCGCCTCAACACCTCAAAGGGGCCAATAAATCTTAGGCTCAACTTGCTCTTCTTCCCAAACCTCATAATACCCTTCATTGGCGAGACTTTCAAGAGAACTTTCTCGCTAATCATGAATGATACATCACGCGCTTTCTGATCCATGTAACTCTTCTGTCTGGACTCAGCTGTATGGAGCCTCTCGTGAATCAACTTTACCTTATCCAAGGCATCATATACCAAATCTGTACTTAGTAACTTAGCCTCACCAGGCTCAAACTAACCTATAGGAGAACGACAACGACGGCCATACAATGCCTCATACGGGGCCATCATTATGCTGGACTTGTAGCTATTATTATATGCAAACTCCATCGAAGTCAAAAACTTATCCCATTGCCCTCCAAAGTTAATCACACACGCTCTAAGCATATCCTCTAGAATCTGAACTATCCGCTCCGACTGCCCATCGCTCTGAGGGTGAAATGCTATGCTGAGATCCACGCAGGTGCCCAAACCACTATGAATGGCTCTCCAATAGTGAGATGTAAACTGAGGACCCCTGTCTGATATGATGAAGACTGGTACGCCATGCAACCGGACTATCATATATAAATCTGAGTGTACCTCTCCGCTGTATAAGTAGTCGCCAGTGCAATAAAATGGGGCGACTTGGTCAACTTATAGACAATAACCCACACTAAATCAACCTTCCGCAAGGTCTGGGGCAACCCAACCACGAAGTCCATAGTGATGCGCTCCCACATCCATTCCTGAATGGGCATTTACTGAAATAGGCCACCTGGCCTATGGTGCTCATACTTGACCTGATGGCAATTCAAACATCTAGCCACATACTCAACAATGTACTTCTTCATCCTTCGCCACTAGTAATGATGTCTCAAGTCACGATATATCTTCGTGGCACCCGGATGAATGTGTTGGAAACACGTTCTCAAGGCTTTATACTAAAACGAGTGTTCTTATGTGTAGGTTTTGATGAATGACAAACGAAGCGCAAATTGATATATGACGAAGTTCAAGTACAAGCGCATAATTGATGCATAACGAGATTCAAGCACAAGACAAAGTTTTATAGTTTAAATGAGTCGTTCTTAATTGTGTTCTTGATTCTACAACTTGACTCATGATATGGCTTCTCTCGTAAAACTATTTTTTCCAAAATCATGCATATTTAATTTAATGCTAAATGATTTTAAATCATGCATATTTTCATTAGTCAAAATGATTTTTATACATGCCTCTAAAAACTGGACTAAGATAATCGATTATGTACTTATGATAATCGATTATGTTGAGCCAAGACTGCATGACAATCGATTGTGAACTAATGACAATCGATTGTGTTAAGGCAGTGAGCATCAGGTTTTTCAAACCTGCATGACAATCGATTGTGAACCTTATGACAATCGATTGTGATGAGGCAGTGTCCATCAAAGTCTTTCAAAACTCAGAATAATCGATTGTGAAGCTAATGACAATCGATTGTGAAGAGGCAGTGTCCATCAAAGTTTTTCAAAACTCAGAATAATCGATTGTGAAGCTAATGACAATCGATTGTGAAGAGACAGTGTCCTTCAGATTTTTCAAAGTCACAAAATAATCGATTGTGAACTTATGACAATCGATTGTGTTGAGGCAGTGACTTCCAGACTTTTTCAAAATTATTAAATAATCGATTGTGAGTATAAAACAATCGATTGGCAAGAGGCAGTGTCTAAAATGATTTTCAAAGTCTGATAAATAATCGATTGTTAACGTTGCACAATCGATTGTGAAGCTGACCGCTGTCGTAAAGTTTTCAAATACCGTCAGGTAATCGATTGTTGATTTTGTACAATCGATTGTTGATATTAAAATCTGGAAAAGATTTTTTGAACGTTGCTGAATAATCGATTATTGATTTTGTATAATCAATTGTTTTACGTAAAATCTGGAAGTGATTTTTTGAACGCTGCCAATAATCGATTGTCGATCTTGGACAATCGATTGTTAAGCGTAAAATCTGGGATTGATTTTTGGAACGATTGGCAAACAATCGATTGTGGCTTCCTGACAATCGATTGTCACAGAGTAAAATCAGCAACTCTTAATTGGAAATTAGGCAACGGTAATGCCAAGTTTTTCAACTATAAATACAGCTTCATTTCAGTGTTTTAAACACAACAACACACAACAACTGATCATTCTATTGCTATAAGCTTGCATACTATTGTTTATCATTTTATATTCATTTCATAAAGCTTTTGAGAGCCAAAGTCTTGTCTATAGTTGTTGTGATCTTGAGCTTACTTCTTTTACTCATATCTACTCATTAAGGAGTGTTTTGTTTTAGAGTTTAGTGTTTTGTACACTTGTAAGAGAATTGTGATTCTCTTGTTGTAAGGAACTTGTGTTTCCTTGGTTGAAGTCTTGGAGTGTTGTATCTCCGAGCAAAGGTGTTGAGGCTTGTGTCCTCAAGTTGTAAAGGTTTGTTGAGCACCCGCAAGCTTGACAAGTTAGTGAAAAATCTCGAGAGAGTCTCTCGGGGACTGGACTAGCCACGTGTTGTGATAACCAGAATACATCGGTGCGTACTTTATTATTTATCGCACTTATTTACTTCCTGCAATTTTTAAATTCCGCAAGTTAACGCTAATTTTTATTATAACGCTATTCACCCCCCCTCTAGCGTTAAGCGTATTATCTAACAATTGGTATCAGAGCCCAACTCTCTGAAGACTTAACAGTTTGAGAGAACCATCCATGGCTTCTACTCGTGACTCTTTCGCAGGAATTGATTAAGGACAATGCTCCACACGACTACCTTTATTCAACGGTACAAACTACACGTACTGGAAGGAGAGGATGAGAATTTTCGTTCAAGCAAAAAACTTTCATCTCTGGAAGGTGATAACGAAGGGAAATCAAATTCCAACCAAAAAGGTTGAAAACGAATGGGTTCCCAAGTCCGAAGAAGAATATGACGCGGATGATTTCCGAAAGGTTCAAAATAATGCTAAAGCAATTAATTTATTATATTGTGCTGTAAATGATGACGATTACAGGAAAATATCGTGTTGCACAACGGCAAAGGAAATGTGGGACAAGCTGGAAATTACGTACGAAGGTACGGACCAGGTAAGAGAAGATAAAATTGATTTCCTAACCCATGCTTATGAATTATTTCACATGAAGGAAGGTGAAAAGGTGGATGAAATGTTCGAACGATTTTCAATAATCGTAAATGACCTACATGCCCTCAAGAAGACATTCACGGATAGAGAACTGGTTCGAAAAATTCTTAGAAGTCTCACTCCGGCATGGCGATCAAAGGCCGACAAAATTCAAGAATCCATTGGCGTCTCAAATGTCACAATCGATGCATTAAGAGGTAACCTTAAGACTTATGAATCTACAATACTTAACCCTCTTGTTGATGATCAAAGGAGGCAAAGAATAGCGCTTAAGGCAAGCACAAGCCAACCTCAAAACGATGAGGACGGAGACAACGAGTTTGGACTCGTTATCAAAAGATTTCAAAAGTTCATGAGGAAGGAATATGAACGTAAGGGCAAAAAGCAAGGAGAACAAATAAAGTGCTATGAATGCGGAGAAACCGGGCACATCAAGTCAAACTGCCCAAACCTCAAAAAGGAAAAGAAACCTTTCAAAAAGCAACGTGCATATATATCTTGGGGAGGCGACTCCGGAGACGAGTCAAGCGAAGGAGAAGAAGACGAAGCCGCAAACCTTTGTCTTATGGCGCAAGAAGACAAGCAAGATGAGGTATGTCAAATCTCTTCAAAAAAAAATTTTTCCCTTGAAGAAATGCAAAATGCTTTTGATGAGTTATATAGTGAATTTATTAAGGCTTCAAAAACTGTTAAAAGCATAAAAGAAAATGCTTCTTCAAAAGAAAAAGATTTTCAAAAATAACTCTCATTGAAAGAAAAGGATTTGGAAAAACTGGTTTTAGAAAATGAGAAGTTGAAAGAGGAAAACAAGTTTTTCGGAAAAAGAAGCGCCGACAAGCCCGAAAGCTCTATTAGAAATTGTACTTCTTGCATGCATCTCAAAAATGAAGTAGAAAGGCTTAAGGCAACCTTAGATAAGTTTAATTCTTCGCACAAAAACTTGAATGAGGTCCTTGTTAACTTGAAATCAACCAAGCATGGCATAGGTTTTAAGAATGAGCCTAAAGAAAAGGTTGATGCCAAACCCCAACCACCTAAGGCTCAACCTAGGATTAATAAAACAAATGCTTATCCTAGAAATAGCAATCCTAGAACAAATATGCATGCTAGACCAAATGTTGAACATTTTAGAAGACCTAGAAATGACGACCCTAGAAATGATGCATACTCTAGGCCAAACACTAGAAGGAGTTTTGAACCTTTTAGAACATCTAGACATGACCATTACTCTAGAAATGCTGCTCATTTTAGAACTAATAGTAGGAGAAATGGTTCTCATGAAATGCGCAATAGTCATAATGAAAATAGAGTAAATCATTTTCGTCCATCAAGTTACTATGAACCTAGAAGGATGCATAACCCCAACGTGACTTGTCATTATTGTAGACTGGTCATATTGCTCCTGCATGTTTTACACGACATAGACATATCACTCAATCGCATCATTATGATATGCCTAACCCTCAAGGACCCAAAATGGCATGGGTACCTAAAACGCATTAATTTGTTTTGTAGGTGTGTTTGAAGGGATCAAGTGTACTATGGTACCTTGATAGTGGATGCTCCAAACATATGACGGGAGACGAATCCAAATTCCTTCAACTAGAACACAAAGAAGGAGGAAGTGTTATTTTTGGTGACAACAATAAAGGAAAGATTATCGGCATCGGATCGGTCGGTAAGGATGAAAATTCTTCTATTAAGCATATATTACTTGTTAAAGGTTTAAAGCATAATCTCTTGAGCATAAGTCAATTATGTGACAAGGGAAATCTTGCCTTATTTGATTCGGATGAATGCTTAGTAATTAGACGAAGTGATTTCAAAATTATCCTTCGTGGTTTTAGAGTGGATAATATTTACATGGTTGATCTTGCTAATTCCTCACCCGAATATGTGGATTGCCTTATGAGCAAAGAGGATGATACTTGGCTATGGCATCGTAGAGTTGCTCATATAAACATGCATCTTTTGAACAAATTGATTTCGCAAAACTTAGTTATTGGTCTTCCCAATTTGAAATTTGAAAATGACTCTATTTGTGATTCTTGTCAAAAAGGGAAGCAAACAAAAGCATCTTTCAAATCGAAAAATATTGTTTCAACTACTAGACCATTGCAATTGCTTCACATGGATTTATTTGGACCATCTCGCATTGAAAGTCTAGGAAGAAATCGTTATGCTTTTGTGATTGTTGATGATTATTCTAGATTTACTTGGACTTTATTTCTTGCCAATAAAAGTGATGCTTTTCAGAATTTTAAATACTTTCTTAAGCGTGTTCAAAACGAAAAGGAAACAACCGTCACTTCAATTAGAAGTGATCATGGGGGAGAGTTTGATCACAATCTCTTTGCGGACTTTTGTGATGAACTCGGTATCGAGCATACCTTTTCCGCTCCACGTACACCACAACAAAATGGGGTGGTGGAAAGGAAAAATAGGTATCTCGAAGAGATGGCTAGAACCATGCTCGAAGAGGCTAAGATTCCCAAACATTTTTGGGCGGATGCCGTGAGTACCGCATGCTACATCTTAAATAGAGTAGTCATAAGGCCTATACTCATGAAAACTCCCTATGAACTCTATAAGGGAAGGAAACCAAATATCTCCCATTTTAGAGTATTCGGTTGTAAATGTTTTATTCATAACAATGGCAAAGATCAATTGGGAAAATTTGATGCTAAGTCCGATGAGGGAATTTTCATTGGCTATTCTTCACGTAGCAAAGCATATAGGGTTTTTAATAAAAGAATCGAAACTGTGGAGGAATCCCCTCATGTTGTATTTGCCGAAAATAATGCTCGCTTGGCGAGAAAGGATACCGGTTTTGATCTTGCAGGTATCTTAGATAGCTTGAAAGACAAAATACAAGAGGAAACGCCTAAAGAAAATCAAGACAAAATTTTGAAACAACCAACGGAGGAAGCGCCACAATTGGAGAATGAAACGAAAACGCCTAACGAGTGGAGGACAATCAAAAATCACCCTCTCGAACAGGTAATTGGCGACGTCGGAGAAAAGGTAAGTACCCGAAACACTCTTAAGAACACCCTAGGACACACTTCTTAAGAGATCACGCTCTCACTCGGCCACACTAGTTTAAGTTACTATTTCTTTACAAATTACTGACTTGAGCGTCGGAGACGTCTAATTCTATTTTGCAGGTATCGCCCTAAAGGTAGGGGGAACTATAAAGAAATGGCATAAAACAATCGATTGTTACAGCAAATAATCGATTATTTTACTGTGCAGAAAATCGATTAGCAAGTATCACTAATCGATCATTTATAGTTTATGCTTATTATGAAGTTTTGTTTAACAATCGATTTTTTAGCTATTTAATCGATTACCGTCTCAGCCATTCAGTACTGCTTTTCTACAACAATCGATTGTTCCATATATATAATCGATTATTTTCCGAGTCAGAAAATCACTGTGCTCACTGGAACATAACAATCGATTACCATATTTTGACAATCGATTATTTCATGTCAGAAATTCAAAATTGTTACCGTTTGGTTCTGCAATCGATTTGTGTCAGTTTCGAGATTCAGTCAAATCTTAATGACAATCGGTTATCTCATCCCAACAATCGATTGTCTAACGGTCAGTAAGATTTATTTTACCGTTTCTGACTGTTTCAGCTTTCAATTTTCTGCAGATTTCTTCCATTAATGAAATGCCTTTCTCCCCTCTATAAATAAGCTCCATATATGTTCATTTTTATTCACTCAAGCATCAATTTTAGCTCTCAAACTATCAAAACTCTTTCAAGACTCTTGCAAATTCCAGCAATACTTAGTAAAAATGTCGGGCCGTCACTCCAAACGTTCCCGTTCTGCTAGGCATGGTGTATCCTCCTCTGCTGCTCCAAACTATCCTTACCAAGATGGTTCCGTTCTTTATTTTAATTCTGACATCGAGCTTACTCGATTTTTAACAAAATTTGAAAAGCGCGACATTCTTCCTCCCCGTTTTTCAACCAACAAGTATCTTGAATCTTATGGCCTTGCTGCAAATATACTCAAAAATTGTCAACTTCTTGACTTCTTACTTCTTACCCATCCTTACATCAATACTACATTAATTCAAGCATTTTACTCCAACCTTCATGAGGATGATGACGGTGATCTTGTGACAAATATAAACGGTGTTCAAATTCTTATCTCCGATGAAAACCTCCATACCATTGCCCGTCTTCCTCGTAATGGTGAACACATTTTTTGGTACATCGGAGAGGCCGGAGCCCTTTTTGATGAAACATCCCTCCTACATCAAACCGGTCTTACTTCTTATGATCCAAATTCTTCCCGTCGTCCTACAATTACGGGAATGGATCCCAATTATCGGTTGATTTTCTATTTCATCACCCGAGTCCTCAAGCCTCGTAAGCATAACCATACTACCATTTCCCAAGAGGACACCAAGCTCATGCATGCCATAATAACTGGAGCTAACATCAATTGGTGTCGGTTCGTCAAGATTCACATGCGTGACGCTATCGGGATGATAGGCCTCTTCCTTATGCTCTCCTCATCATGAACTTTCTTGAAGCCTCCGGATTCATCACTTCCAACGGTCCTCTCAAAAAGAGTACCAAGAAGTGGGAAATTTCAGAATCCTCCTTTCATCATGACGGTGATCATACAGCGCCTGCTCCTCCTCCAACCCGTCGAACTCGTCCAGCTCAAGAGCCTACCCTCCAATCAATTTCCGACCAAATTGCTTCGTTGACCTCTTCTCTTGGTCAATTAACTCATGAGATCCATGGATATTTTGACCATGTTCATTATCCTTATGCGGGTCTTGTTCCATATGAAGCAGCGGCGGATGATGAGGCGGGAGATGATGAAAATGAATAATTTCTTTGTTTGTTGTTTTTAAGTTTGTTTTTATATGTTGCATTGTCTTCCCTGTTGCTGTAATCCTCTTTCCAATAAATAAACAAGTTTTATTTACATCTTTGGCATCTTCTTATATTATTTTTGCTAATGGCAAAAGGGGGAAGATAACGGGTATGCACTCTCAATATTTATAAGCTTAAATTGAGGGGGAATTCATATATTGAGGGGGAACAAATTGCATACTTGTTGATGCGTACATATACTTGTCTTGAATCGTCATTATAAATTGTTTAATTTGCATATCCCGCTTAAAGTTTGCCATTATCAAAAAGGGGGAAATTGTTGGAAACACATTCTCAAGGCTTTATACTAAAACATGTGTTCTTATGTGTAGGTTTTGATGAATGACAAACGAAGCGCAAATTGATATATGACGAAGTTCAAGTACAAGCGCATAATTGATGCATAACGAGATTCAAGCACAAGACAAAGTTTTATAGTTTAAATGAGTCGTTCTTAATTGTGTTCTTGATTCTACAACTTGACTCATGATATGGCTTCTCTCGTAAAACTATTTTTTCCAAAATCATGCATATTTAATTTAATGCTAAATGATTTTAAATCATGCATATTTTCATTAGTCAAAATGATTTTTATACATGCCTCTAAAAACTGGACTAAGATAATCGATTATGTACTTATGATAATCGATTATGTTGAGCCAAGACTGCATGACAATCGATTGTGAACTAATGACAATCGATTGTGTTAAGGCAGTGAGCATCAGGTTTTTCAAACCTGCATGACAATCGATTGTGAACCTTATGACAATCGATTGTGATGAGGCAGTGTCCATCAAAGTCTTTCAAAACTCAGAATAATCGATTGTGAAGCTAATGATAATCGATTGTGAAGAGGCAGTGTCCATCAAAGTTTTTCAAAACTCAGAATAATCGATTGTGAAGCTAATGACAATCGATTGTGAAGAGACAGCGTCCTTCAGATTTTTCAAAGTCACAAAATAATCGATTGTGAACTTATGACAATCGATTGTGTTGAGGCAGTGACTTCCAGACTTTTTCAAAATTATTAAATAATCGATTGTGAGTATAAAACAATCGATTGGCAAGAGGCAGTGTCTAAAATGATTTTCAAAGTCTGAATAATCGATTGTTAACATTGCACAATCGATTGTGAAGCTGACAGTTGTCGTATAGTTTTCAAATACCGTCATGTAATCGATTGTTGATTTTGTACAATCGATTATTGATATTAAAATCTGGAAAAGATTTTTTGAACGTTGCTGAATAATCGATTATTGATTTTGTATAATCGATTGTTTTACGTCAAATCTGGAAATGATTTTTTGAACGTTGCCAATAATCGATTGTCGATCTTGGACAATCGATTGTTAAGCGTAAAATCTGGGATTGATTTTTGGAACGATTGGCAAACAATCGATTGTGGCTTCCTGACAATAGATTGTCACAGAGTAAAATCAGCAACTCTTAATTGGCAATTAGGCAACGGTAATGCCAAGTTTTTCAACTATAAATACAGCTTCATTTCAGTGTTTTAAACACAACAACACACAACAACTGATCATTCTATTGCTATAAGCTTGCATACTATTATTTATCATTTTATATTCATTTCATAAAGCTTTTGAGAGCCAAAGTCTTGTCCATAGTTGTTGTGATCTTGAGCTTACTTCTTTTACTCATATCTACTCATTAATGAGTGTTTTGTTTGAGTGTTTAGTGTTTTGTACACTTGTAAGAGAATTGTGATTCTCTTGTTGTAAGGAACTTGTGTTTCCTTGGTTGAAGTCTTGGAGTGTTGTATCTCCGAGCAAAGGTGTTGAGGCTTGTGTCCTCAAGTTGTAAAGGTTTGTTGAGCACCCGTAAGCTTGACAAGTTAGTGAAAAATCTCGAGAGAGTCTCTCGGGGACTGGACTAGCCACGTGTTGTGGTGAACCAAAATACACCGGTGCGTACTTTATTATTTATCGCACTTATTTACTTCCTGCAATTTTTAAATTCCGCAAGTTAACGCTAATTTTTATTATAACGCTATTCACCCCCCCCTCTAGCGTTAAGCGTATTATCTAACAGAATGGAGTACCTTGAACTGTGGGCCTCCTCTAGAATCCTCCTCCACAAGTCATCCACACCAGGAACAATATACGGCCCTAAAGCCGTAACACTCCATCCTCGCTGATAGTAACCTCCTTGGCACCTCCCTGAAGTACCGTCTCTCTAAGGGCTGTCAAATGCGAATCATCGAACTATCGGGCCTTAATCTACCCTAACAACAAAGACTGAGCAACCACGCCTGCTAAAACTCGGCTGGGCTCCAAAATATCCAACCTCACAAGTCTGTTAGCCAAGGACTGAATGTCCAAAGCCAATGGCCTCTCCGCAAGAGGAATGAATGCCAAACTACCCATGCTCTCCGCCTTTATGCGAAAGGTATCTGCGACCACATTCGCCTTATCCGGGTGATAAAGAACGGTAACATCATAATCCTTTGGTAACTCAATCCACCTGCGCTGCCTCAAATTAAGGTCCCTCTGCTTGAACATGTGCTGCAAACTGTGATGATAGGTTTAAACCTCACATGACACTCCATACAAATAATGCCTCCATATCTTCACAGCATGAGCAATCGCTGCCAACTCTAGATCGTGCACTGGGTAGTTCTTCTCGTGAATTTTCAACTGGCGTGAAGCATACGCAATAACTCGTCCCTCTTGCATTGATACACATCCCAAGCCTATGCGAGAAGCATCGCAATAGACATTATACATCCCTGAACCGGAAGGCAATACAAGAACCGGTGTTGTAGTCAAAGCTGTCTTGAGCTTCTGAAAGCTCTCCTCGCACTCATCGGACCAATGGAATGGGACACCTTTCTGGGTCTATCTGGTCAAGGGCAAAGCAATAGATGTAAAACCCTGCACAAATCGCCGACAGTAGCTTGCTAACCCCAGGAAACTCCTGATCTCCGTCACGGAAGTAGGTCGTGGCCAACTCTGAACTGCCTCCACCTTCTTAGGATCCACCTTAATACCCTTTCCGGACACAATATGCCCCAAGAATGCCACTAACTCTAGCCAGAACTCACACTTGGAGAACTTGGCATATAGCCTCTGCTCTCGCAAGGTCTGAAGCACTACTCTCAAATGTTGCTCGTCCTCCCCCAGGCTACGGGAGTATATCAAGATGCCGTCAATGAAGATGATAACAAAAGAATCATAAAAGGTCAGAACACCCTGTTCATCAAGTCCATGAACGCCGATGGAGCGTTCGTCAACCCAAAGGACATCATCAAAAACTAATAGTGGCCATATCTAGTCCTGAATACAGCCTTCGGAACATCCGAATCTCGAATCTTTAACTGATGATACCCTGATCTCAAGTCAATCTTAGAGAATAACCTAGCTTCCTACAACTGGTCAACAAATCATCGATACGCGGCAATGGCTACTTGTTCTTGATGGTGACCTTGTTCAACTGGCGGTAATCAATGCACATCCGCATTGTCTCATCTTTCTTCTTCAGAAATAGCACTGGTGCACCCTAAGGCAACACACTGGGCCTGACAAATCCCTTCGCTAATAACTCCTCCAACTGCTCCTTCAACTCCTTTAGTTCTTTAGGATCCATACGGTACGGTGGGATGGATATAGGATGAGTTCCTAGAGCCAAATCAATGTAGAAATTAGTATCACGATCCAGAGGCATGCCTGGAAGATCAGAAGGAAAAAGTCGGCGAACTGTCGGACCACTGGCACTGAATCAATCGTAGGAGACTCTGCTGCGGTGTCTCGAACATAAGCCAGATAAGCCAAACACCCTTTCTCAACCACGTGTCGAGCCTTCAGAAAGGAAACAACCCTGCTAGGCGTATCAATAGTGCAACCCTTCCACCCCAATCTCGGCAATCCTGGCATTGCTAGCGAAATAGTCTTGATTTGACAATCAAGGATGGCGAGATAGGGAGATAACCAATCCATACCCAGGATGATCTCAAAATCGATCATATCAAGCAATAAAAGATCTACCCTAGTATCGTAACCACAGAAAGTAACCACACAAGACTTGGTAGATCCGGTCCACAACCACAGAATCACCCATAGGAGTGGACACATGAACATGAACACCCAAAGGCTCAAGAGAGATGACCAGAAAACGAGCAAGAGATGATAGATATGAGTAAGTAGATACTGGATCAAATACTACGGAAGCATCCCTGCCGCTGACTGAAATAATACTAGTGATGATGGCATCTGAGGCCAATGCATCTAGCCTAGCTGGAAGGGCATAAAATCTGGCTGGAACTTCGGCTGACTGGTCTCCACCGAACTGAGCAATAGCGGGTTGTCCTCTAACTTCCTGACCTCCATCCCTAGAACGACCTCTACCAGTATGCTCTCCACCTCTAGGCGGCTGGGCAGCTGGTGCTGGGGTCACTGGTTGTTGTCCCTGCTGTAGTGCCTTGCCCCTAAGCCTGAGACAAGTCCTCTTCAAGTGACTAGGATCTCCGCACTCATAGAAACGTGGTACGACAGCCTACTTCCTCGAAGACTGACCCTGAAAACCTGCAGAATTACTAGGAGGAGCTGGAAGTGCCAGTGAACGATATGAACTCTCCGGAATGGCACTGAAGTAAGAGCTAGAAGGACCCTGAGGACCTGAATACCTGCTGGACAAACCCTGAGTATCTGGTGTGCGATAAGAACCCTCTGGCATAGCTCTAAAATACGAACGTGCTGGAGCTCCCCGGGCCGGAGGTGGTGGTGCTGGAGCTGGGGGCCTACTCGGCTGACCCCTACCATGCTGACCTCTGCCCCTAGCTGGGGCACCTATGAACTCTCCAAATAACCTCGCTCTCTTGTCCTGCCGAACCTGCTCTGTTCCCCTATGGCGATACCCCTCAATCCAGTGAGCAATCTGTACCACTAGCTGATATCCTGTACCCATCTCCACCTCTCGGGCTATGCTATTCCGGATACCTGGCTTTAACCCCGAGACAAACCTCTACACTCTCTCTACGTCTGTAAGAAGTATCATAAGTGCATGGCGACATAACTCATAGAACCTCACCTCATAATCGGTCGCCGACATCTGACCCTACTCGAGATGCTCAAACTGATACCCCAGCTCTTCCCTCTTGGAGGGAGGAATATACCTGTCCAAGAACAACTGAGTGAACTGATCCTAAGTGAGGGGAGGAGAACATGCTGGCCTACTAAGAACATAAGACTTCCACCATTTGCGGGCCCTGACCTCTAACTGGAAAGTGGTAAAGTCAACCCTAAGTGACTCCGTATCCTCATGTTGTGCAGTATGTCCTTGCACATCTCAATAAAATCCTGAGCGTCCTCATGACGTTCACCCCCGAAGACTGGAGGGCAAAGTCTAGTCTATCTTTCAAGTAACTTCTGCAGATCACCATCCCCAACTGGCATGTCTTGGGGTGCCACTGCAGCAATTAGTTGAACTCCATCTGCGGGTAGTGCACCCAAAGTCTCATAAACGATAGCTGTGCCACCTGGAGCCTGAGCAGTAGGGGTCTGTGCTCCCCTTCCCTCCTATGAGGTGGCTGGATGTGCTGGAATAAACCAGCCTGGGTCATAGTGTCCATGAACCGAAGCATGCAGCCCATGACCTCCTGAAACACCCGTGCTGTCAAAAAAACCACCGAAATATGCTTAGCTGTGGGTGCCTCGCCCCGCTCCTCAATGATCGGATCCCTCGCAGGATTTGCTTATGGTGAAATGGAATAGCTCTGGGCCGTCCTCGTCCCCTACTGCGAGCAGATGCCCTCCCCCGGCCTCTACCTCGGCCTCTAGCAACGAGGGGAGCAGCTCCTCCCGGGTTAGGAACGTCGGTGGTACGAGTCCTCACCATCTGTGAGAGAATAGAAATGGAAATTTATTACATTAACCACTGCACGATAGGAAGTGAAAAAAGAGCAGGGGCTGTCCGACAAATTTTGTGACCTAAAGCCAAATATTTTGAGGGGCCTTAACTTTTTATTTTCATTTATTTTAAGTCTATTTTTTTTTGTTTTTCTTAGATACAAAGGTATTAATAATTTTCTTATAATCAGTAACTCCAAATAAATATTTTCCAACTGACAATATAGCTAACCAATTTAACCTTTCTTCTGACATTGTTGTTCTTAGATATGGTTTTATCAATTTTAATTTTGAAAACTTCTTTCATCTGAAGCAACGGTGACATGAGTTATTAATATTATTCCATAAGAAATATTTAGGCATTTAAAAAAGAATTAAATCTTTTCATTTCATTAAATATATCAATTAAACTATTATCTTCTAATTGTACCATTTTTCTTAATACTTTCAATTTAGAACATAAATTTAGACCATCAATATCGAATTGATTATTGTGCTTTAAGGAACATTCAAGATTAAGACAATATTTTTTCAAATTTCCAACATCTAATGATCTTTGTTTTTACTGTCGACCAGAAAATCAAAAAATATTTTCATATGCTTTGAATTGTTCAAGTCTATTTTGAAGTGAAAAAATAGCATTATCTATTATGTATAATAGTAATCAACTTTAATGGACATTTCGAAAGATTTTGAGAATTCTTTATTAACATTCACATCAAATTGTTGCTTCCTATATATCACACGTTTCTTACGAAATTGATGTTTGATATTCATTTCAAGTGCAAATTCCTTGGTAGAAATCATAGCAGTTGCAAATCCTTCTTTTCTATATTGTTAAAAAAGAAATTAAACTTTTTCACATAATAATTTTTTTAAAACTTATACATAGTCTATTAGATGTTACATAAAATAGGACCTCCACAAATATGGGGCCTAAAGCGATTGCTTTACTTACTTTTTGGAAGGGCCGCCCCTGAAAAAGAGTAGTCTTTCCTAACACCCTATAGCCTCTCGAAGATATATAAGACGTCTCCGTACCGATATACAAGACTCTATTAGGTTTTGCCCGTATCACTATCAGACCTACGTGAACCTAGTGCTCTGATACCATATTGTCAGAACCCATTTCCACAACAGATTGTGATGGCGCCTAACTATCTTGCCGGGCAAGCCAATTGCGGAAAACATTTCTAAGTTTATCAATATCAACATTTTTAAGAAGGGAATAAGCATCCCAAAGGGGTTTCCAGAGCCCGAAACAACAATCAAGTGGAGACATACTATTACAACCCAAAACTAGTCTACTAAAGTGTGTGCCAGAACCTAGTGTCACAGCTACGGGCAACTAGTAGAGAATATACAAAAATGAATAAGATACTGTCCTACAGTCTGAATCAGGATAGACAGAAAATCAAAAGTATAGAGATGACTTCTTTGGCTGCAGATTGTCAATGAAAGGAGGCAGCCCATCGTAGAAGTCCAAGGTATCTCACTGATGCGCGCCCGAATAGTAACTAGATCCACCTGCCTCAAATCCTATACATTTAAGTACAGAAGTATAGTATGAGTACATAAACATCATGTACCCAGTAAGTATCCCGTCTAACCTCGAAGAAGTAGAGACGAGAGATCGACTTGATACTTACTAAGGTCAAATAATATGTGAGATTATTTATAAGCATGGAAGCTACTAGTATTAACAAGTTCAAGGCAAGAGAGATAAGTCATGTCTTTTAAAGTATCATGATTTTTACAAATTCATGCTCAATGCCTAATAACAAGTAGTGTGAGTACAAGTTTTCACATAAGAACCATGCGCACATTATATCGAGGCGACAGTCCGAACCAACATAATGAAATGTGCACTTGCCTAGGGTCGATGACGCGCCTATAGATGCATCTATTCATACCGAGGCGATCGGCCCGATCCACAAATAACAAGCAAGCATCCAGAATGCATACAAAGGCAATAATATTAAATTATGCCATACAAGCGTTCAATAAGTGTATAAGTTCACTTTTATTTTAATATATACTAGGCAATCACATTAGCATGATGAAATATGAATATTCATATATATAGCATAATGTGTGCCCTAAACTACCCGGACAATCAATATAGTGATAGCTACGCACGGACTCTCGTCACCTTGTGCGTACGTAGCCCCCCGCATTTAGCAACAATTATGCATTTTATTAATGCTAGGGGTACATTTTCCTCTCACAAAGTTAGAAAGGAGACTCACCTCGCTCCGTAGCATTCATTCAATAAAAGGAATAGGCTCCAACTTTAATTCGAAGCCGAACGAGCACTAACCAGTTACATAAAGTAAGAGCTAGTCAATACGTGCTCACAAAGAAGATTCCCAACTAATTAGATGATTTCCCAACCTTTCCTGCAAGTTTTCTAAATTCCGATCCCAGGCCCACCTGCCCGGATTCCGAGATTTTTCGAAGGAAAATGTTCTCCATAACCTAAGAATAACTAATATGTAAATTTTAGTTCATTACATAGCTAATTAGGTGGTTAAATCATAATTTTGTCAAAACCCTAAGTCTAGCTCTAACCCTTGATTTTATTTGATTATTAGTGTTAAATCTATGTAATGTTTATGTATAGCTAAGAGTGAGCGGAAATTACTTACCTTGTGATGTTATGTTGAAACCCTCTCTTTGGAAGCTCCAAAATCGCCCAAGTATGGAGGAAATGGGAGATAAATGCACTTGAGCCCGTGTTAAATGAGCTCACTACCCTTGTGATTTCCGCTTCTACGGTTTGGGGACTGCTTCTGCGGTCTCGCACCTGCGAACAAAAGGCCACATATGCGGTTTTGGGGACCGCTTTTGCGGTCTGGGGGCCGCTAAGCGAATTCACATCTACGGTTCCTTGGTCGCTTTTGCAGTTTTCCCCCTAGGCCGTCCTGGCCACTTCTGCGGTAAAAGGACAGGTTACGCGGTCCAAGAGCAGCATAAGCGGGTTTGACAGAAGCAGCAGATGTTGTTCCCTTTAAAAATCCAACTTCGCTCGAACCTCGATCGTTTGACGCTCGGGGCTCCCGAGCTCCGCCCGTACATATCGACAAGTCTGAAATCACGAGGCGGACCTAGTCGAAACCTCGAAACACCCAAAACAACACTAAGTCAAGGAATCAGACCCCAAACCGATTGATCAAACTTAATGGACTTCAAGTTCTGAATTTCCTATCAATGGGTCAAAACGCCCTTAAACTACTCGGATTGACACCAAATTTTACGGGTAGGTCTTATATGATATTTCGGACTTGTACCAAGTTTCTGAACCAGAATTCGAACCCGATTCCTAGGTTTTTAATAAATACTTAGATTATTTAATTCCTTAAAACTTTGATTTAACAATTTTATATAAAAATTCCGTACTCGGGCGAGGGACCTCCGAATTCGATTCCGGGCATACGCCTAGGTCCCATATTTTTCCGCGGACCTCCCGGGACCGTCAAATCACGAATTCGGGTCCGTTTCCCAAGAAAGTTAACCTTAAGGGAATAATTGGTTTTATTTTCCCTCAAAATGCTTCTAACTTACGAACGGATCACCCCCGCAAGTCGTATTTTAGCTAAGGAAAGCGTGGGAAGTTTTATTTAGGGGAACATGATTCCAAATAGTAAAACGACCAGTCGGATCGTTACATATAACTTACAATATTTTTATTAATCCCGGCCCGACCGACCATCTCAACCGGTAATACGTACGGATCCATTTTTATCCGTATGAACCCGAACCCGTTAATGTAAATTGGCTCGGCGAGGAACCCGCAGGGGTCAACAAAATTTTGAACCAGGCCGTTAGACACCTTTAATCTAAAAGTGAGGGTTCTTGAAATGTTTTTTTTTCTTCCTTATTTCATATTTCGTTTTAAATTTATTTGCGATCATCTAAATATTATTCTAATGTTTCAGAGATTTTTGCATTTGTCTATCACTGTGCCTAGCAGGGTACATCATGAAGCATGGTAAGCATGTAGACCATGGAACACAAAAAAAGTTGCTAAGATAATTCTTGAATTTACATTTTAGTACGAAACTTAAAGTAATTTGCGTATTAGCTCTATAAAATCTGAGAGAAAACACCGCGTCACCACGTCATAGAATTCTACCAACTCTTTTACGGTACCGAGCAAAGCTCAGACGGAAAGGTCAAAGATGGGTATTGAAGGAGGAAACCTGAGTTCAGAGCAGCTTCAGTTCTTCGACTCTAATGGTAATCTCATCTATGATTTAACTAACTAGTGTGTAATTTGACGATGTAACAGTTATGTGATTTGAATGCAACACTACACAACACATCACACTACAGGGTATTTGGTGTTAGAATCATTTGCAAACCCAGCAGAGATTGAGTCCCTTAGGAATAGAATGGAACAGCTGCTTGATGAGTTTGATTGCTCTTCCACTGCTTCTATTTTCTCTACCAAGAACCAAGTAAAGATTCAAATTTTTTGACTCAAATACTTTCGTTTAATTCGTTTTGTGCTTAACACCCCAAAAAATGTGTTTTTTTTCAGCAACAAACGACTAATGACCACTTTTTTGAAAGTGCTGAGAAGATTTCATTCTTCTGGGAAGGTATATATGCTTCTCTTAAATTAATGATATTTTGGATTTTAATTTTCTTATCCTGCCTTTTAGTACTTGCATCTGTGTCCATTGCTTCCGCATTCTTGTTATCTTGTTGTTGCTATTGTTTGTTTATTGCTTCATTTTCACTGTTCTTGAACCGAGGGTCTTTTGGAAACAGCCTCTCAACTTTCGTAAGGTAGGGGCAACTTCTTCGTACACTTTAACCTCCCCAAACCCCACTTGTAGGATTTCACTGGGTTTGTTGTTCTTGTTGTTGCATTTGTGTCCATAACTTTCATTTCCTTTTATAGGCTTCTAAGTTGATGTTTGTGATCTTGGCAGAGAAAGCATTTGATGAAGATGGCAACTTAAAGCAGCCAAAGCAACTCTCAATAAATAAAGTTGGGCATGGTAATCATCTGTTCATTACTTATTGTCAAAAGAGTTATTTCATTTTGATTTTGTTGAGCTGTGCTATTGCTGCAGCTCTTCATGAGAAAGATCCTGTATTTAATAAGTTCTCTAGCTCGGACAAAGCCTCAGGCATGCTGCGGTCATTGGGATACCGAAGCCCAGTAGTCATTCAGTCAATGTACATATTCAAGGTAAATACTGGTACGGTTTTATCCAGTTATGGGGTTTCTCTGCCTACGTCTTTTATACAATCCTTTGGCTAAATCATGTCCAATCCCTGGTTGTTCAAGATCACCTGCTGATGCCCAGTAAGATAAGGCGTTAGTTGTGAGTGTCATTCTAGAAAATTGGTGTCTTAATTAGGCTAGAATGTATCTCGGTTGAAAAGTGACCCTTTTTCTGGACTTAGTGTGCGGAAGAATGCTTGAATATTTTATTTAACAAGGTCAATGAAATTATCTAAAGGAAAAGCATGCAAGGGTGTTGGATCCTGTATGCAACAAGGCATAGACAATTCATACACAACAAATTTTCGCATACCTATCTGGATCTACCCCAAAAAATTTCAAAGCAATTTGTTCTCCTTTGATTGGGTTTTGGTATTAGCTTTTCTAGAACTGATACTTACATGATTTAACTCCATTCAAGCATCTAAGCATATGCTGTTTTTTTTAATACAAAATTTGGATCATTTCTCGATTTTTGCATGTCATCCTTGTTCGTGGCCATGCTAATCCCTCTATGTTTTCCAATTTTATCAGATGCCCCTGAAGAGACCTAATCATGTGCTTATTTAATATTTCCCGTTTCTCTTTTTCCTCTTATCTTCTGCTATCACTTGCCAATTCCTAATAACTGGATGAAGCTTGAATGTTTAGGTTGAATCTTTGGTACTTGATTGTAAAAGCTAGTGTCTAAACATAGGTAGAACTTCCTGCTCTAATGCAGTGATCTTGGACTGAAACTTCTATCTGTACCATGAAAAAGAGTATTAAAGAAAATTAGCACCAATAAGAATTACTTCATATTACCCTGTGTGCTTTCTCATTTATTCCATTCCATTTTCTCCCTAATAGACCCAAATTCTGTAATGATCAATGGACCACAAGATACATTGCGATATTAACCTAATATATAGCTATATGTAGGATCTTTGTAGTTCTTACAATTCTCCAAATAACATGATGACTCTGTGTAAAATATCGTTTAACTTATGATGCTGATTTCCTTAGCTGTTCAAGGATTCCGGTTTGAGATATTAAATGCTAAAAAGTTTGATCTAAGATACTATCCATGATGTAAATCAAATGCCGCATTATTATGACTGATAAGAATGGACCTTGGGCCTAACTCAACCCCAAAAGCTAGCTTATGAGGTGAGGATTGCCCAAGCCATATAAGGAGACCAAGGACCTCAAATCCCTCCGATGTGGGACAACTCAACACCCCCTCTCACGCCCAGATCTCTGGAGCGTGGACAACATAAATGGGGGCCCACCATCGGTAACAATAATTGGGACGGGCCTGGCTCTGATACTATGATAAGAATGGACCTTGGGCCTAACTCAACTCCAAAAGCTAGCTTATGAGGTGAGGATTGCCCAAGCCATATAAGGAGACCAAGGACCTCAAATCCCTCCGAAGTGGGATAACTCAACAATGACTTTATGCACTACTTAAATAGATAAGATTTTCCTATATTTATATTTATAAACCATTGATTTTTTTTTGAGAAGGTAACAATTTGTGTATTAATATATAGACTTCACTGAAATTGTGAAGTCACCATTACATTGTGAGTGTCCATACAAAACTAAACAAAAAAAAGACATTGTTCACCCTTGTTCTTCTTACAATGAATCTAGGGCATCTAAGATGGATTCATGATCCTCCAAAAGTTTTCCGTTACCCCAAAAATAAAAAAGAACTACACATTTCATCTTTATCTTCTGGATGTTGTTGAACTTTTCTTTAAAGTATCTTTAGTTTCTCTCTTCCCACACTGTCCACCATATACAAGCTGGGACAATTCTCCATCTCCCTTTGTCTCTCGAAAGTGCTCCCTCTTTATTCCAACTAGCTAAAATATCAAGGATTCCTCCGAGCATTGCCCATGGGATTCCCCTTAGACTAATAAAAATCCTCCATAACTGAATAGTGAATTTGCAATGCGAAAAAAGATGGTTGATTGTCTCTGCCTGCTCCCCAAATAAGTAACACCTAGAGCACAGTTGGAATCCTGTTTTTGTTAGGTTGTCTTGTGTTAGGACTGCATCTTTTGCCAATAACCATTTAAAGCAAGCGACCTTGTATGGAATTTTGACTTTCCATATCATCTTCCATGACCAACATCCGATTTGATTGTTAGAAAGGTTGTATTCTTTGCACGCACTCGTAACTGAGAACTTTCCCTGCCTATTCCCTTGCCACATGATAATGTCTTGGTTTGCATTGATTCCAGAGAACTTTTTCAAGACCCTATAGAACTCAATGAGTATGTCAATCTCCTAATCGTTTAACATTCTCCTGAAGGTGAAGTTCCCTCCCTGGGCTGTCCAACCCTATGCTAAAATTGCTTGTTGCTGATTTACTTCATGAATGTCCAGGAAGAGACCGTTCAAGGTTCCTTGTCCTAGCCAGTTATCATTCCACAAAGATACTGTACTTCCACTTCCTACTTTGACTTTGATTTGTTAATCACTTTTGGCCAAAGGTTTCTAATTGATCTCCATAAGCTGACACCACATGGACTTCTCACTGCCTTGGTTGTCCAATTACCTTCTTTTCCATACTTCTCCTTGATGACCTCTATCCACAATGTTTCTTCTGTCGCCAGTTTCCATAGCCAATTCATCATTAAACATTGGTTCTGCACTTTCAAATTTTTGATTCCTAGACCCCTTGCCCTTTTGCTGGTAGTCAGATCATTCCACCTCACCAGATGAAACTTCTTTTTCTCATTGTTGCCTTCCCACAGAAAGTTCCTTCTCATAGCATCAATTCTCTTCACTACATAAATTGGAGCTGGGAACAAGGACATCATGTATGGAGGCATGGCATCAAGCACCTATGTTGCTCGGACTCGGGTGCGGTTATCCGATACGGGGACGGATCTGAGATCGGATTCGGCAAAATCTAAATTTTTAGATTCGGGGATGCGGATCCAGATATGGATACGTGTGCGGGGATTCAGCCAAGAAAATTTAAAATATAAAAATAGCTATAAAAATACTGTATTATAATTTTATTATTATTATTATACTATAATTATATTCATAAAAATCTCTACCATTATATTATAATAATTATTATGGTAAAAGGGGTTGCTCTGATGGTAAGCAACCCCCAATTCCAACCGAGAGGTTGTGAGTTCGAGTCTCCCCAAGAGCAAGGTGGGAAGTTCTTGGAGGAAAGGATGCCGGAGGTCTATTTGGAAACAGCCTTTCTACCCAAGGGTAGGGTAAGGTCTGCATACATACTACCCTCCCCAGATCCCACTAAGTGGGATTATAAAAGAAGACAAAAGGGGTTGCTCTGATGGTAAGCAACCCCCACTTCCAATCGAGAGGTTTTGTAAGTTCGAGTCTCCCCAGGAGCAAGGTGAGAAGTTCTTGGAGGGAAGGATGCTGGGAGTCTTTGGAAACAACCGCTCTACCCTAGGATAGGGGTAAAGTCTGCGTGCATACTACCCTCCCCAGACCCCACTAAGTGGGATTATACAGGGTTGTTGTTGTTGTTGTTATATTATAATAATAATTATTATTATATTAGTTTTTACATTTAATAGTTTTTTAGGCCTTGTATGAGAATCGAGTACATGACAAAGTCTAGTTTATGACAACTGTACTCCTCTCTCAACTTAATAACCTCATCAACATTAATTGCCTTGCAATATCCACATATTTTTAAAAGACATTTACTAAGGTTTGGTGGCAAACATGAGTGACCTTGGAATGTGCAAAACACTAGCATTTATGACTTTTTGTTGGGTAGTCCAAAAACTATCACTGAAAGGCACTACATTCACCAGCAAAATGTTTACGCTTACATTATAACTGTTATTATTATTATATTATTTTATTATATTTATGAGTTCTGTTAGAAGTCTAACTGTATTAGAAGTCTAGTCTAAACTGTATTAGGAGTAGGCTAGGTTATGTGTATTATATATAGGGCTTATTGTATCATGTTTACATATCAATTATATATTCTTCTCCCGTGCTTTCTCACATGGTATCAGAGCTTTGGTGAGAATAGTATAGCTGTGCGTCATTCCAGCTATTTCCGGGAAGAAGACCTCGTCGCCGTGCAATTTTCCGGCGACTTAACAGGCTGTCCGTAACCTAAAATACCTTTTCTGTTGGTGTTGTGCAAAATCCGAGACCACCACGAGGTTTGGGAGAGAATTCCGACCAACCCCAGAAAAAATCACCGGAAACCGACGCTTCACGCGCCCCCACGCGCGGCAGGACCCTCGGCGCGTGAAGCCCACGCGCCGGCGCGTGAGAGCCTTTCCGGCCACTTTTTCCGATCGCTCCAGAAGGACAGTTTAGTCGGAATATAATTCCGACCCTACCCATCCACTTTTTGTTCGATTCCGACAACTTTGATTTTTTCCGGCGACCTACAGTGATTTTTCCGGCAGCTACAGTACTTTCCGGCCAATATTTCTTCAGGACAGTTTGCTCCTACTTGAATTCCGAGCCTATCCATATTTTTACTTTTCAATTCCGACAACTTTGAATTTTTCCGGCAGCTACAGTGCTTTTCCGGCAGCTACAGTGCCTTTCCGGCAGCTACAGTGTTCCTGTTTTCCGGTAGCACCAGTTTTCAGTCCTCTGTTCAGTTTCAGCGAGTTTTCAGTTGATAATCCAACGATGTCTTTGGGACTAGATGCTTTCGGGCCTAAAAACCAGGGTTCTGGCAGTTCCGGTATTATGATTACCTCAGAACCTTTAATGGGAGGTTCAAACTACCTAGCTTGGGCTTCGTCTGTCGAGTTGTGGTGTAAAGGCCAAGGTGTTCAGGATCATCTAACCAAAGAGTCTGATGACGGAGATGCAAAAGCCAAAGCACATTGGGAGAAGATTAATGCTCAGTTATGCAGTATTTTGTGGCGATCTATTGATTCCAAGTTGATGCCCTTGTTTCGTCCATTCCAAAAATGTTATTTGGTTTGGGAAAAGGCTCGTACTTTATACACTAATGACATATCTCGTTTCTATGACGTGATATCGCGGATGACAAATTTGAAGAAACAGGAATTGGATATGTCTACTTACTTGGGTCAAGTGCAGGCAGTTATGGAGGAATTTGAGACGTTGATGCCAGTTTCTGCTAGCGTTGCAAAGCAGCAAGAGCAACGACAAAAGCTGTTTCTAGTTCTTACTCTTGCTGGGCTTCCTAATGATCTTGACTCAGTACGCGATCAGATTTTGGCTAGTCCGACTGTCCCCACAGTTGATGAATTATTTTCTCGCTTACTTCGCCTTGCTGCAGCACCAAGTCACCCAGTGAGCTCATCACAGACACTTGATTCATCTATCCTCGTCTCCCAATCCGTGGACAATCGGGCTTCTCATACTATGGAGTATAGACGAGGAGGAGGTCGTTTTGGAAGATCTAGACCCAAGTGTTCTTATTGTTATAAACTTGGTCACACTCGTGATGTGTGCCATTCTTTACATGGTCGACCAACAAAAAATGCTTATGTTGCTCAGACCGAGCCTACAGGTAACCAGGGATTTTCTGTATCTGAAAGGGAGTATAATGAGTTCCTTAAATATCGAGCAAGTAAGCAGACGTCTCCACAAGTAGCCACTGTTGCTCAGCCTGATACTTCTGTTGCTGGTAATTCTTTTGCTTGTGTTTCCCAGTCTAGTCCTCTTGAACAATGGGTGGTGGACTCAGCTGCTTCTGATCATATCTCTGGTAATAAATCCCTTTTGTCAGATATTACGTATTCACAGTTTCTTCCCAACGTTACCTTAGCTAATGGGTCTCAAACTAAAGCAAAAGGAGTTGGACAAGCAACTCCTCTACCCTCTGTCACTCTAGATTCCGTCCTTTATGTCCCTGGCTGTCCTTTTAATCTTGCATCTGTGAGTCGTTTGACTCGTGCCCTCCATTGTGGAATATACTTTATTGATGACTCTTTTATTATGCAGGACCGCAGTACGGGACAGACGATTGGAACAGGACTTGAATCAGACGGACTCTACTACCTTAACTCCCTAACATCCTCTAAGGCCTGTCTAGCTGCAGATCCTCCAGACCTACTTCACAGTCGTTTAGGACATCCTAGCTTGTCCAAACTTCAGAAGATGGTGCCTCGTTTGTCCAGTTTATCCACATTAGAGTGTGAGTCATGTCAGCTCGGGAAACATACCCGCGCCTCCTTTCCTCGTAGTATTGAGAGTCGTGCAGAGTCTGTTTTTTCTTTAGTTCATTCGGATATATGGGGTCCTAGTAGAGTATGTTCAACCTTAGGATTTCGTTATTTTGTTAGTTTCATTGATGATCATTCAAGATGTACTTGGATTTTCTTAATGAAAGATCGTTCTGAGTTGTTTTCTATATTCCAAAATTTTTGTGCTGAAATTAAAAATCAATTTGGTGTTTCTATTCGCACCCTTCGCAGTGATAATGCCTTAGAATATTTGTCCTCTCAATTTCAGCAATTTATGTCCTCTCATGGAATTATTCATCAGACCTCTTGTCCTTATACCCCTCAACAAAATGGGGTTGCAGAAAGAAAGAATAGGCACATTATTGAGACTGCTCGCACACTTCTCATTGCATCTCATGTTCCGCTGCGTTTTTGGGGCGATGCAGTTCTCACATCTTGTTATTTGGTTAATCGGATGCCTTCATCTCCCATCCAAAATCAGATTCCGCATGAGGTATTGTTTCCTCAGTCACCCTTATACTCTGTCCCCCCTCGTGTGTTTGGGAGCACTTGTTTCGTTCATAACTTAGCTCCTGGGAAAGATAAGTTAGCTCCTCGTGCTCTCAAGTGTGTCTTCCTTGGTTATTCTCGTGTTCAGAAGGGCTATCGTTGTTATTCACCTGATATTCGTAGGTACCTTATGTCAGCCGATGTCACATTTTTTGAGTCTAAGCCTTTCTTTACCTCTTCTGACCATTCTGACCATCTGGCTATATCTGAAGTTTTACCTATACCGGCCTTTAGGGAGTCTATATCTCCTCCTTCACCTTCCGCTACAGAAGTCTTACCCATTCCGAACGTTGGACCACCTACTGTGGCTCCTCCTAGACTCCATGCACAAGACACTCCACTCTTGACATATCATCGTCGTCCTCGCCCAGCATCCGGCCCGGCTGATTCACTTCCTGCACCTGACCCTGCTCCTACTGCGGACTTGTCTCTTCCGATTGCACTTCGGAAAGGTATACGGACCACCCTTAATCCTAATCCCCATTATATTGGTTTAAGTTATCATCGTTTGTCATCACCCTATTATGCTTTTCTATCTTCTTTGTCCTCTGTTGCCCTCCCTAAGTCTACAGGTGAAGCATTGTCTCATCCAGGGTGGCGACAGGCTATGACTGACGAGATGTTTGCTTTACATGCGAGTGGTACTTGGGAGCTCGTCCCTCTTCCTTCGGATAAATCTACTGTTGGTTGTCGTTGGGTGTATGCAGTCAAGGTTGGTCCAGATGGTAAGGTTGATCGTCTTAAGGCTCGTCTTGTGGCCAAGGGGTATACTCAGATATTTGGGCTTGATTACAGTGATACCTTCTCTCCAGTGGCTAAGATAGCATCAGTCCGCCTTTTTCTCTCTATGGCTGCTGTTCGCCATTGGCCCCTGTATCAGCTGGACATTAAAAATGCATTTTTACACGGTGACCTTGAGGATGAAGTTTATATGGAGCAACCACCTGGGTTTGTTGCTCAGGGGGAGTCTCGTGGCCTTGTATGTCGCTTGCGTCGGTCACTTTATGGTCTAAAGCAGTCTCCTCGAGCCTGGTTTGGTAAGTTTAGCACTGTTATCCAGGACTTTGGCATGACTCGGAGTGAAGCTGATCACTCTGTATTCTATCGGCATTCTGATTCACGTCTCTGTATTTATCTAGTGGTCTATGTTGACGACATCGTTATTACCGGCAATGACCAGGATGGTATTACTAAATTGAAGCAACATCTCTTTCAACACTTTCAGACTAAGGATCTGGGCACACTAAAGTATTTTCTGGGTATTGAGGTCGCACAGTCTAGCTCTGGTATTGTGATCTCACAACGGAAGTATGCCTTAGATATTCTTGAGGAGACAGGAATGACAGGTTGTAAACCTGTTGACACTCCAATGGATCCGAATTCTAAACTTCTTCCAGGACAGGGGGAGCCTCTTAACGATCCTGAAAGATATAGGCGGTTAGTTGGTAAACTAAATTATCTTACAGTGACAAGACCTGACATTTCCTTTCCTGTGAGTGTTGTGAGCCAGTTTATGGGTTCGCCATGTGATAGTCATTGGGATGCAGTTGTTCGCATTCTTCGGTATATAAAATCAACTCCAGGTAAAGGTTTATTGTTTGAGGATCGAGGCCATGAGCAGATTATTGGATACTCCGATGCTGATTGGGCAGGATCGCCTTCTGACAGACGTTCTACTTCTGGATATTGTGTCTTAGTAGGAGGAAATTTGGTATCTTGGAAAAGCAAGAAACAGAATGTGGTTGCTCGGTCTAGTGCAGAAGCAGAATATCGAGCAATGGCTATGGCGACATGTGAGCTTGTTTGGGTCAAACAGTTGCTCAAAGAGCTGAAATTTGGTGATGTTAGTCAGATGGGACTTGTGTGTGATAATCAAGCAGCTCTTCATATTGCGTCAAATCCAGTGTTCCATGAGAGAACTAAGCACATTGAGATTGACTGTCACTTTATCAGAGAAAAGATACTCTCGGGAGATATTGCTACAAAGTTTGTAAAGTCAAATGATCAGCTTGCAGACATTTTCACCAAGTCCCTCACTGGTCCTCGTATTAACTACATATGTAACAAGCTCGGTACATATGATTTATATGCACCAGCTTGAGGGGGAGTGTTAGAAGTCTAACTGTATTAGAAGTCTAGTCTAAACTGTATTAGGAGTAGGCTAGGTTATGTGTATTATATATAGGGCTTATTGTATCATGTTTACATATCAATTATATATTCTTCTCCCGTGCTTTCTCACAAGTTCTTTAGACCTAAAGGAATTGCAGATCATCTTCCCCAACATCTATCAAGCTTCCCCAACTTCTTTCAAGCATGTACAAATTCTTAAAATTCCCCAATTTTTTTCAAGCTCTTACCAATCGCCATTCAATCTGCCTTCACATCCCTTCGTTATTCCTTCATAAGTGAAAGAGAAAGTCATTCAACGTCGTTCCACCAAGTTCCATCTACAGCCCTGCTGGGTCTATAAGCAGTCCAAAATCAGAACATAACCCTTGAATTCTTGGTTTCTCTGACATAAAAAGCAGCAAATATGACACAAAAATACTACAAAATTGAAGGTATACCATTTTTTGTAACTTAAATCTGTTCTATTTTTGAATTTGAGAAATCAAAATCTTAATTTTTCTCCCAAATCTGTCGATGGACTCCGATCAAAGTGTCCGAAGTCAGTTGACTGAATTCGGGACGTATCCCGTCCCCGTCCCGTATCAAGACGGGTGTGGCACCAAAATAGGCGAGTCCGTGCAACTTAGTCAAGCACTGAGTTGATCAGAGTCAATCTTCCCCGTGGACAGGTATTGATTTTTCCATTTTGCTAGTTTCTTCTCACATTTTTCCAGCACATTATTCCATATGCCTTTTGCCTTACTTTTTTGCGCCCAAAGGCATCCCCAGATACTTAGTTGGCAGCTCCCCTACTTTCCCACCCAGAATGTTGGCCGAGCTTTGGATTTCTGGCACCTCATTAACTGGGTAGATGAAATTTTTCTGCCAGTTAATGTGTAGCCCAGATATTGCTTCAAATAGAATGAAAATCACCCTCAGTATCTTTACCTGTTCTCTTTCAGCTTCACAAAACACTAAGGTATCATCAGCGTACTGTAGGTGTGATATCCTCATGTTGCTATTTGCTCTGCTACTCACTTTGAAGCGTCTAATCCATTCATTTGTTTGGGCTACCTTTACCAGGTCGTTTAGTCCTTCCATGTCAATAATGAATAGAAAAGGAGAAAGATGATCTCCTTGTCTTAGCCCTTCTGAGATTAAAAAAAAACAAGCTGGGGTCCCATTGATCAGTATTTAGAAGCTTACTGTTAAGATACAATATCTTATCCAACCAATCCACCTTCCTCCAAAGCCCATCCTTCCTAGAATATTAAGAAGGAATTCCCAGTTCAAATGGTCATATGCTTTCTCAATGTCCAGCGTGCATAGCATCCCCGACTCTTTGGCTGTTTTCCTTGTGTCTATGCATTCATTAGCTATTAGAACTGCATCCATGATCTGTCTGCCCCTGATGAATGCTATTTGTTGCGAGTCCACTAGAAATGTAGGGACATTATGCGGTCGCAAATCAACAATGCAGACCACATAACCAAAATGCGACGACTACCTGGGAACTAGGGTTTCGAAGATGCGATGATTTTGACGAGAATGGAAGGGAGGTTAATTATGCGACCGCATTTCTGTCGCATAATTAACCTCCCTTCCATTCTCGTCAAAACCATCGCTTCTTTGAAACCCTAGTTCCCACGTAGCCGTTGCATTTTAGTTATGCAGTCCGCATTGTTGATTTGCGACCGCATAATGTCACAACATTTCAGATTTCAGCAACTTCTACCAGGGGTTTGCAACCCATTATGCTGCCTGCAAACCTATTATGCGGTCGCATAATGGACCGCATTTTTTGCGCTTGAATTTGGCCAAACAAACTATTGGACTTTGCAGTTCCTCTGAGCAATATGCCGTCCGCATATTCACATATGCGAGCGCATTTTGCCTTTTTCTTATCCTTTTGCGGCCTTTTGATTTCATTTCCATGTTGTTGGGTCCTTAAGCCTAATACACTGCAAAATATTATACTTATGTAATAAAAGATAATTGCATTTAAAGCGAGCTAAAATCTAAGCAATTGGTATTAAATGTGCCGAAATTCTCCGGCACATCACACCTAAATTGCCGTGTCGGAGCAACTTAGTTTTTACCCTCTGGTTAGAGACCTTCCCTTTTACCCGCGGGTCACACCACTCATCTTATTCCTTCTCCCCCTCAGTAGACCTCATCGGTGCCTCGCACCATACCTGAATCTCGAAAACGTTGTTGTAGACAATAAATTGCGTCGAGAAAATAAATATAAAATCAGGCCGAAAAATATTGCAACAATCGTACTATTTTATTTCAAATTATATGAGTGTACAATCTCTATGATTCCCTAATGCTACTTTTCTAGTATAAATTCAAGGGCCTTTGAGCTTGATCTTGAATTTGAATTTGATTTATCCGCCGCAAATACTTTGATTCTTGCCACGAATTGTATCACGAACAAGTAGCCTTGATCTTGAACGTCTTGTATTTAATTTGACTTCGTTCTTGATCTTGAATACTTGAAATTTGTGTTGAAGTGCTTGAATGCTTGAACACTTACAGTTTGCCGAGAATTGTGGCCTTTGATTCACTAGCTCCTTTGTGTCTTCTTGTTATAACTTGTGGTGTCTTTTTTGGGTTATAAAGACCCCTATTTATAGTTGTGGAAGGAAGGAGTTACGATAAGAACAAACTCTTTCCGACCAATCAAATTGAAGTGTGACATGGCCGCATTTGATTGGCCAGAACATGTCACTTGCGCATGTGACGGGGTTTCATTGGCCTTTTGATTTGGCTTGGCATGCCTTGTCATTTTGACATGTGGCGCGATCCTATTGACTCTTTTGTTTGACATGGCGTGCCACGTCATTGGACACGTGGCCTCTAGGAAGATGACATCTTGGGGCTAATGAACTGGGTTCATCACTTGTAGCCCAACTAAATGAGCTAGCCCAATGGATTAAGACTTATTTAATCCATATATATTGGATTTATATAATTAATTCAATTATATTAGCCCATAATATTTATTTGGACCAATATATCTTGAATTTAAAATATAGTCCAAATTATTTTGTGGATTTAATTTTAATAAAATTCATATGCTTACAGTTGCCTTCGCTTTCAATACCCATCCCCTCTCACTTTAATTCTCGCCCATTTCAGATGGTTCTTGAACTCTGTTTCCTCCCCCGTCTCTAGCCATCCTCCACAGACTCCCCCCACTTCTTTGAATACTTTAGGAGACCATAGATGGAGAGGAAGCCCTAATAACCTAATCCTTGTCTGATTTATTATTTTGCTTTTAGGAATCGTTCCCACCATTGGATTCCACCATTGGAGCTTTATTTTCTCTTTCTTCCAGTACCAGTCACTCTTCAGCACATTTTCAGCAGCAATTTTCGAAGGGAATTCGAACAGGAATCTATTCTGGTCCATTTCATAGATGTTAATCCCATTAGCTTGTATCCAGAACTTTAATGTCCATCTTCCAACTTCCGACAGGTTTACTATTTCTGAGTCTCCTTCTGATATGAATCCCACATCTGCCTAGAAGCTCATTGTGGCATTGGTCTCCTGTTATATGAATTATGCCACCATCTTGTTGAATTTCTACTTCATTTATATCTCTACTGGCCCATTTATGGTTCCTAACAGTGCTGGAATACATTAATCCCTCTTCAACCACCCTATGAGCATTGAATGCATTCCTTCTTTCCCCACCATTAATGAACCTCTCAATCTTTGTCGCTATTTCTGCCCATCCTGAGTTAAAGGTCACTTTTGGTACAATAATGACTGATCTCCCCCTGCTGTGGACCCTGATTATGGAGATATAGCGACCATATTTGTTGAAATTTCTTGCACAAAAGGTCTGTGAGTACTGGTCTCCACTTTTCCATCTTTTGACAAAGTTACCTTTCTCCCGTGAAGCTTCTTTCAGATTCTTGCATTACCACAACATTGTCTTTTTGCTGAAAGCGGTCCTTCATATAAAGCTTCTTCCTCTTTCAGTCCATTCAGACCATTCATCGGCTTTGGTTGAACGTCTTTCTATTTCATTAGACTTGAATCCCGTTGAAAAGTAAATGATATTCTCTTTCATTGTTGGACACTGTTCAAAGGACTGAGACTAAATCACAAGGAAATTAAAATCAAAAACTCAATGAACACGTAAGCTGATCACTGAAATTTAGGAATTAAGGGGAAATGGAAGAAATCCGGTCATGAAGAACGCCGGAGGGGAACTCTATTGACCTAGAAAGTAGGAGAGAGAGGAAACTTTGGGAATTGTGTCTGAGAGCATTTACTCCAGAACTTTTTAAACCATTGATTTGCCATTTGAGTTTTCTTCTTTTTTTATCTGTCTCTATTTTTTTTATAGGGTTCTTATCTGTCTATACTTGAACTTACTCCCTCCGTTCTACTTTATGTGGCACTATTACTATTTGGGGAACCAAAGAGGTTTGTCTGTATTTTTTTTTATAGGGTTCTTATCTGTCTATATTTAGTACTTGGAATCTTACTCCCTCCGTACTACTTAATGTGGCACTATTACTATTTGGGAAGCCAAAGAGGTTCTTCTTTGACCACGATTTTCTTGAATATTTGCTTATGTATTTTGAATTATTAACTATTGTAACTTACCGTAGTTTTTGTATTGCTTTTAAATATATTAATTTTTGTCAAATAACTTTAAGAGTTGACGTATGAATCCACAACAAAAAGTAAGTAATTTGATCCTCTTAGTCCATACCCCGCCACATAAAATGGAATGGATGGAGCATGTGATTTTGTCAACTTGATCGCAAATTCCATACTCGAGTAACCCCAATATTCCTAGCTAATATTTGTATTATTTGGATGAATCATGTACTCAATAGCATATTAGTTCTTGAAGTTAAATAATTTTGCTCATGTCACATCACCTTGCTCGTGTTATCCAAGCATGCATCCATACCGTGTGCACATCTTGTCACTTTAAAAGTTCTAAGCCTCACTATGGTGAAGTGAACTAATAAGTGCTCTTTAGCGGTGCATATCCTCGTATCCCCTTGAAAATGGTTTCTCAGCTGTCTCTAATGCTATGATAACATCGTAGAGGAGGTGTGTTTTCCTGTATATGTGGGGTCACCACACTCTTTGCTATTGAACAAATTACAGAAAGGAAGTAAAACCCCTAAGGTATTGTAGTTACTATTATCCATCCTTCTGCTAGTGACATGTAAAACTTTGCTTCTCAGCAACCAGGTATTGGGGGTGAAGTAGTGCCGCACCAGGATAACTCTTTTCTGTACACCGAACCAACAACGTGCACTGGCTTGTGGCTGGCTTTAGAGGATGCAACAATTATAAATGGCTGTCTCTGGGCTATACCAGGGTCCCACAAAGGTATTGCTTTCCCAACTCTACTTTGCCTTGCTACCTTTAAATCATTGAATTTACAAAATGTTCTATTTCTTTAGATGGCCTTGTGAGGAGATTCCTTAGAGATGAAAATGGGGTTCACTTTGATAAGCCATCTCCATGTTATTACCAGAAAGATTTCATTCCGCTTGAAGTAAAAGCTGGATCTTTAGTAGTCATTCACGGAGATCTTATTCACCAGAGGTCAGTCACTTCCAGTACTTCTCTGAGTCCATATAGAACTGCCAGTTATGCTATCGTTTGTATTTGGCTCGTTAGGAATGTTTTTTATCCATTCAATCTTTTCAATGGATAATTGCAGTTTTGAGAACAAGTCTTCAAAGTCACGACATGCATACAGTTTGCATGTGGTGGATACTAATGGCTGCAAATGGGCAGAAGACAATTGGTGAGTGGCCAGGGTTTGTGTTTAATTTGCTCTGTTTCTTGATTCTTAATGCCATATTTTACTGAGGGGTAAGTAGCAGAGTCATGCTATAACTGTAATTATCAGGAAGGACTGCTAATGTCTAATACGGAAGTGGCTAAGGTTCATACTTCATACAGGGTGTGCAGGGTGACTAGTAGATTATTAGGAACTTCGCAAAGTTGTTCTCGATATTACAGCTTAGTATTCGTATTACCACATCATTTTTCATAGTTCTGAATTACTGAAAATTACACGGGGAGCTTCTGCCTCTCTGCCCTTTCGGGTAGGGGTAAGGCTTGTCTACATATTACCCTCCCCAAACCCCACCTGGTGGGAGTTTACTGGGTAGTTGTTGTTGTTGTTGTACACGGGGAGCTTCTATAGATCCTCTTTAGAAAGCAAGGTAAATACTGCATACGATAGACCCAATGTGGTCTGACTTGTCCCCAGATCCGCATGATAGGGGAGATAAGTGTACCATGCTAACCTTTGTAATAGCTACATCTCCACTTCAAGTCTGTTGCACAGCATGTTTATTTGTTTGATCATCTAGTTGGAACCTATTTAATTGTTTCATCCTTTTAGCCTCTAAAACTGGTACCAAAGTGCGCTGATCTCCTCGTCTGACTCTTAAAAATTATTAACTATATATTTTATGATATGGCTAGATACTCTTATTCTTCAAGTTGTAAAGTTAAAGCAAAGATTACGATTGTTCTTAATGCTATAAAGGTTTACCTGTATTTGTTCTTAATCAGCATTAGATCTGCATTTGAATGGATCACATGTAATTTCTTGCATATGAGAAATCAACAACAACAACCCAGTATAATCCCACTTAGTGAGGTCTGGGGAGGGTAGTATGTACGGAGACCTTACCCCTCTTGCATATGAGAAATCATTTAATTTATATTCAATAATATGTCATAGTATCAGGCCCCGTCCAATATACCTTCTTAGATTTTGGAAATTGAGTATTTTCCTCCTTTGGATCGTGCCAGGATGGGGGGTGGAAAAGATACGTAGGATGATAGTTTATATAAATGGACCTATGTGCTGAGATGTATCTTTCATTCATAGAGAAACTGGGGAAATATTCTTGCCAAATGAAAAGCTATGTTGCCAAACAAAAAAAAGGATCAAGAGACTCAAAAGCTGGCATGCTTATTGAATAAATAGCTACTCTGCAGTGTTTGCTGAATGATTTGCTGACACCAGATATATAAGTTTCTAGTTGTGATCCAACTTACATGCTGCTTTTGTTTTTGGAAAATGTTTCAGGATTAGAAGAAATGTAGATCCAGTGCCCTTATACAGTTCTTGAATCTGCCCTCAGAGTCATCAACTGCTATGTTTAAAGGGCAAAACGGCAGCCCGGTGCACTAAGCTCCCGCTATGCACGGGGTTTGGGGAAGGGCTGGACACAAGGTCTATTGTACGCAGTCTTACCCTGCCTTTCGGATATGTTTCTTACTGAAATATCAAGTGAACCTTGGGAGCGAGACCTGTTTAACTTTCTTGGCTCACTTATGTATATGCACATCAAGTACTTGATGAATAAGATGACAAATCATTGAATATGGTTGTTTTTCAAATATTTATATCTCAAAAAAGAAGGTAGATATTGCACCAGGTAGCCACTTTTAGCACCTTTATTAAAACGTATCCTGATTTTGAAAAAATCTATTTAAAGTTTAGCCAGTTTTGGCAAACTTAATACTGCTCCTCCTCTTCCTCCCTCCCACCTCCTTCTCCTGCTTCTTCATATCCGGAATAGCATAACCTCGTACCTGAAGGTTTGATCCACCAAAACCAAACTTCGAGCCAGAAGTTCGGTTTTGGCTGTTCAAAATTTCAACCCATTTTGAAGTTTGAAACTTCAAAGCTGATTAGTTGGAAGTTTGAGTGTGAGGGGAATCGGATGTCCCACACGGGAT
Source organism: Nicotiana benthamiana (assembly GCA_034376525.1). NCBI lineage: Eukaryota > Viridiplantae > Streptophyta > Magnoliopsida > Solanales > Solanaceae > Nicotiana > Nicotiana benthamiana. Next base: position 140,545,752 of record CM067341.1, on the reverse strand, counting down.
AATACGTCCAGAACTCTTAGACCTTTCAAATGGACCTTCAAAATATGAAGTTTAAAAATAAACTGAGTAGATGATAAAATTTGAACTCCTCATGTTTGTGAGAACGTTGGTTTGATTGCCGTTTCATGCCATGTCTTGTACTATGCAAAGGGAAGAAATGTTCATAAGTTTCCATATAAGGTGTTATCTTTTTGCGAAATAACAATAGCACAAGCAACAAGGTTCCAACTATTGATAAGTTGCATTCACTGCTTGAGTATATAAATCGCATTCAAGGATTGTGTGCCGAATTTATAAAACGCATTCATACATTGCATATTATAAATCACATTCTCTGATTGCATTTTATAAAGCATTGACTGATGATTTTGTAATCTAATTGAATATTGCGTTTTATGAAGTCCAATTGCGTGATTTATAAATAGCATATTGACTGATCGAGTTTTGTAATCCAATTGAATATTGTTTTTTGTAAAATGCATGTACCAATTGCGTTTCATAAGTAGCATCCACTGATTGTGTTTTATAATAGCGCGTGTTATTAATCTTTTTCACTGATTGCGTTTTACAAATGGCATTCTGATAGAGTTTTATCACAATGGTGGTTTGCGTTTTATAAATTACATTTTTAAGTCGCTTTACTGATCACATATGCTTTATAAATCACATGAACCGACCAGTGCCGGCTCGACCCCAGGCCACTGAAGCGAAAGCTTTAGGCCCCAAAAACTAGGAGGCCCCAAAATTTACTCTTATGTTTATAAATTACAACATGTATCTTAACTGTAAATATAAAATAACTAGTAAATGGACTCGCGTTTAAGGAACTTGTTTTTATAAATTACTGGGGATAGAACAGACGTAATTGTATGTTATATGCATATAAAATTTAGTTTATTATCATAGATAAGTTTTTATTAGAATTAGTGGTTAAATGAACTGAAACTTTTTATTATCAAAGATTCTTTAAAGAAACAAAAAGAAAAATAATTTGAAGGGATTATATACGTGTCTATGATGACATTATTTATTTGATGTATGTATATTCGTATTTGATTACTTTTCTTTAATCTGATAGTAATATCTTTGTTTGTTTGAAAATTTTCTTCAATTCAAATAAAGAATACATGAAATGAGAAGTAAAGAGACTAAGGGAAAAAAAAAATAATGCAACTTTTTTTTGGTAATTAAGACGTAGTAAATTATTATGAAAGTGAGAAATATGTAGAATTCAACAAAAAGATACTGAAGTTACGATATGAAACACCAAACAATCTACTTAGAGAAAGCTAACCAAATATAATCTCGAGGGTAAAAATTCTTATCTAACTCCATAGCCGATTTAGTCTATAGTGTCCCTCTATAGAATACTTCCCGTATCACCAATCTTATAACCATTTCAACTTCAAGTCTTCTCTGCAAGCTAAGTTCCTGAAGCCCTTTCTTGCTATAAATAGCAGATACTATCTGATAAAGTCATTTCTTGCTATAAATAGCAGATACTATCTAATAAGGTATAGATTTACAGTCTGGTTAGCTGCCCAAAGAAGATTGCCTACAGTTGACAGACTACAGAAGATTGGAATCCAAATTCCTGGAAACTGTGTATTCTGTGATCAAAGCATTGAGACATTTAGCCACCTGTTCTTTGACTGCCCAGTTACTAAGAGCTTGTGGAACAGATTGTGCTTCTGGCTGGGACATCATAGGACTGTGGGGGACTGGGAAACAGAATTGCTGTGGGTGTGTAGCAAGGCCAAGAGTAGAGTGGCACTTAATTGTATTACAGCATGTGCCTTCATTAACACTGTTGCTCTTATCTGGAGAGAAAGAAACAACATCAGATTTAATAAGACAACTTTTGATGAATCTCAACTGTGCAGAGAAATAGCCTTATCAATTATATCCGAGGCAGAAATTGCAGGAGATGGCAAGCTGGACTGGACAAAATCAACAAATTTCCTTAGTTTCTAGTTTACTAGGAAATCCAATACTATGATGTACTTAAAAAAATAAAATAAAAAATTTGGAAATAAAGAAGGTTAGATAAAACAACCATTTGAGACGTAACTGGTTTTCTCTCGGCGCACGATAAGCAATGAAACAGTGCTTTCGCGGAGCACGTTAGCAAGAAGCTCTCTCGTCGATCATGGCGCGCCGCCGGCGTCAACCAGTGCCTCCTGCTACACAAATCGTTACTCCTGCTCCAGGAATAACACGAGAACTGGAACCGTTAACTTTTGGGAACTTCCTACCTGAGAAGTTTCAAGCTAAGATCCCCTTGCATGTAGATGAAATTGTTAGTGTTGAGCCTCAATCAAAGGTAAATGTTGCGGATCCTGCAAACATAGCTGTGAGGAAACTTCAATTTTCTGATATAGCCATTTGTGAACATTCATCCCCTACTATGGCTGAGGTTGTCAGAGGCAACCACAATATGGGTAAGGTTTTATCATTTGTTCCGCCTACTGATAGGGATGGAAAAAAGGTAATTAAAATTAGTGCAGATGAATTGGAATCCCAGTCGGAGTACTGGAATGCCTCATTAATTGGGTACATTATCGGAGATAATCCTATTGAGAAATCCTTGGAGAACTATGTTATGCATGTCTGGAATTTTGTGGCTAAGCCACAGATTCTAATGCACACTGACGGATATTGCATATTTCATTTTAACAGTGTTGAGGACAAGAATCTAGTGATCCAATATGGTCCATACTCATACAGAAATAAGCCAATGGTACTGAAACCATGGGCTATGGATTTTTCATTTCAAAATGATGTGCTTAGTACTATTCCTGTTTGGGTTAAGTTCCCTGGCTTACCAATGGGATATTGGTCATCAGAAATTCTTAGCAAATTAGTTAGTGCAATTGGTAAGCCTCTGTATACTGACAAAATCACAGCTCATTTTGAGAAGATCTCTTATGCCAGAGTTCTGGTTGAAGTTGATGCTGCCTATCCCTTGCTTGAGGAAATTGAAATTGAAACTCCTTTTTGGTTGAAGACTCAAAGGATTGAGTATGACTGGAAACCAGAATTCTGTAACCATTGCTTGAAGTTTGGTCACAACTCCCTTGACTGTTGGTATAATGGACATAATGTAGAGGAACAGGAGATCCCGGAGCAAAGTAAGGAGCTTAGGAAAAGGCCTCGAGGGAAGAAACTAAGGCAGGAATGGATTCCTAAAGCTAATATAGAGAAAAAAGATTCAATGGCAAGTGAAGCAATGACCTCTAACACATTGCCTAGCATGTCAGTGCAATCTGTTCAACCTGGTATTACTACAGTCCCACTGATGAGTGAAGCATTGGCTACCAGTACTTTGCCTAACAAGTCTGTGAGCTCTGTTCAACCAGTTGAAAGGATGCAGAGGATACAAATCAATACTGATATGGATGCAAGTCATGGAACTGAAGAAGAGACTGGTAACCATGACTGTGATGACAGTGGGAATACTGGGATAATGCTGGAGCTAGAAAGAGGCAAAGCTATTGCTAGAATCAATGATGATGTTAGAAAGGTGCAGCAGCAGGATCCTGGGCCTTCTTTATGTAAGCCTCATAATATTTCATGATTATAGTTACATGGAATATTAGAGGGCTTAATAAATCCCATAAGCAGAAAGAGCTGAAAAACTTTCTGGCTAGGAATAAAGTTGATGTTCTAGGTTGCCTTGAAACTAGGGTTAAAGAACACAAAGCACTTAGGGTTGTTGATAAGATTGCTAAAGGTTGTAAGGTTCAATATAACTACACTAATGCAGTCAATGACAGAATCTGGCTAATCTGGAAACCACATATACAGTTACGTATTTCCTGTGTAACTGAGCAGCTTATACACTGTCTGGTAGAGGATCCTGTTAATAAAATCATATTGCATCTGAGTGTTATTTATGCTTACAATACTACAATTCTGAGAAAGAAACTCTGGAATGATATGAGAGGCATCAACATTCCAGGTTCAGATATATGGTTGATCAGTGGTGACTTCAATTCTGTTCTGCACTCTGATGATAGGATTGGTTCACCTGTGACAGATGCTGAAGTCAGGGATTTCAAGGAACTTATTTCTGATCTCCAGCTTACCCCTATCAGATCATAAGGGTGGAAGTATTCATGGACTAATAAGCAGGTTTATAGCAAGATTGATTGGGCACTTGGTAACTTTCAGTGGATTCAACAGTTTGGCCATTTGGAAGCAGACTTTATGAATCCCTCAGTCTCTGACCATTCCCCTTTTCTTATACAGTTTGGGAGACAAAAGCTACTACATCCTAAACCATTCAGATTGTATTATGCTCTTATGGAGGATCCTCAATTCACTTCTATATTGCAGCAGGTATGGTCTCAAAGCAGTGAGGGAGCACCTTTACAACAGATATGGTATAAGTTGAAGAATCTGAAGCAGCATTTAAAAGAAATGAATAGGCATATGGCTTCCTATCAACAGAAACTGATCCATGCAAGAGAACTTCTGGATATTATTCAAAACCAACTTCTCCAGAATCCTTTTTCAGAACAACTATTTAAAGAGGAGAAAGAAGCCCTTCATGACATTGAGAAGTGGAGTAATATTGAAGAACAAATCATGAGACAGAAATCAAAGGCAAGCTGGATTGAGTGTGGAGATGGAAACACCAAATACTTTCATGCTCAGTGGAAGATAAGAACCAGCCAGAATAACATTACATCCATTATACTGAAATAGGTGTGAAGTTAACTGAACCAGTGGCTGTTGAGCAGGAATTTATTGAGGTATTCAAGTCATTAATGGGTGAGAGTGCTTCTGAATTGCTTTGTATTAATTCTTATATTGTCAAGAAAGGAAAATGCCTTACTTTAGACCAGCAAAGAGCACTTATTAAGGATGTAACTGTGGATGAAATATATGATGCTGTTAAAGACATGCCCAAAGATAAAGCTCCTGGTGTAGATGGATTCCCTGTGGAATTCTTTACCAAAAACTGGGAGGTTGTCAAAGAGGATGTATATGCTGCAACAAGGGAATTCTTTTCTACCTGCCAGATGCCTCATATGGTCAATACTATTGCCATTGCTCTTGTGCCCAAGGTTAAAGTTCCTAAAACAGTGAAGGACTATAGGCCTATTGCATGCTGTACCACTATCTATAAAATAATATCTAAGGTCATCACTAGGAGGTTGAAAGCTGTTATTGATGACATTGTTGGTAAAGCCCAGTCAGCATTCATTGAAGGTAGAAGCATTATTGATAATGTCTTGCTCAGTCATGAATTGTTCAAGGGATACTCCAGAAAAGGTACTTCTCCAAGATGTATATTAAAGGTGGATTTGAGGAAGGCTTATGACACTTTAGAATGGAGGTTCCTCAAACAACTGCTCATTGATCTAGGATTCCCTGCCAAATTTGTTGATTGGATTATGGCTTGTGTTTCTTCTGTGACATACTCTTTAGTGATGAATGGTGGTCTCACTAAACCTTTTCCTGCTAGAAGAGGTATTAGACAAGGGGATCCTATGTCTCCTTATCTATTTGTCCTTGCTATGGAGTACTTAAACAGAATATTGGCTCAGTTGCATAGGAATGGTGATTTCAATTTCCATCCCAGATGCAGGAAGCTTGATTGTGCTCATATATGCTTTGCTGATGATCTGTTATTGTTCTGTCGAGCTGACTTCATATCTGTTCAAATATTGCATACAACATTTCTTACATTTTCTGCAGCATCTGGTCTATCTGCCAACAACAATTAAATTAGTGATATTTGGGATCCAAACTTATTGGACTCAGATATTGATCTTGCCTAAAAAGGTGGTCAAAGTAATTGAAGCTGTTTGTAGATCCTTCCTCTGGACTGGCAATGCAATAGTGTCCAGAAGATCTTTGGTAGCATGGGACAGGATTTGCAGACCAATCACTGCTGGTGGTCTCAATATTATTGACATACAGATTTGGAATAAGGCTGCTATATCTAAACTGTTATGGGATTTAGCAAGGAAAAAGGATTGTCTATGGATTAAGTGGATCCATTACTACTATATAACGAGTAGTGCCATTGATGTTATGACTACTCCCAAGAATGCTTCTTGGGTAGTCAGGAAAATTATTAAAAGCAGAACCCCTATACTGGATGATAATAGATTGCATGGGGACCTCATGAACAGACTGGCAGGTATGTGCAAATCAGGAAAATTTCAAATTCAGTCCATGTATCATTCTATGCTTCCAGCCTTCCCTAGGGTGGAATGGAAGAACCTTATGGTGACTAGAAATGTCTTGCCAAGGCATATGTTCACTGCATGGTTAGCTGCTCAGGGTCAACTTCCCAATGTTGACAGACTATTGAAAATTGGAGTTAGTGTGGAGGAGCAATGTGTCTTCTGTCATCAAGCTGTAGAAGAGTTTGACCATCTGTATTTCACATGTCCAGTCACTAGGAATATTTGGCAAAGAATTTGCTATTGGCTGGGATATAATAGGACAATTTGCAGCTGGAATGTTGAACTTCAGTGGATATGCTGCTTTGCTAGAAGTAAGGTGTGGCAGAAGGCTATGGTGGCTACTGCTTTTGTCACCACAGTATCACTCATATGGAGAAGTAGGAATATTATTAGATTTGAGGGAAAATCATTTGATGAAAATCAGTTCTGCCGTGAATTAGCTATACTTGTACATATTCGGGGCAGGAAATGCATGAGATGGCAAATGGGATTGCGGCTACTAAATCATTACCCTTAGTCGATAGTGTAAAGAATGTATTAGCATCGATAGATTTGTATAGTAGTAGTTAGTCTATACTACTACAAAGAACTCTTCATTGTAAATTTGTTTGATATCAATGAAAGTCGAACGTTAAAATTAAAAAAAAAAATTAGTATACAAGAATGATATAAATGAGTAAGAGTAGTCCAATCTCTTACTGAAACTTCAACTGTAAATATTTTTTGGATATCAATGGATAGAAATGTTTAACAAAAAAAAAGTCATTTTATACATCTTCGGAACATGCTACTTATTATTCATTTTATACATCTTTGCAACATATAACTTACTATTGTGTAGATTCCAATTGCATCAGCATACAACTAACATCTAATTTTTTTGCTTCGCTTAAAATACTACGTTTTCTATCAACTTCAACTCAAATAGTCATCCATATGCCTATGAAAAAAAATTCAACTTTAGTCTTATAACCGTCTTAGATATATGTACATATTTAAGCTTAAAAAGAATACTGACATTCTAGATAACATTAAAGAGATTGCACCAATTGTTGTGGATGTGAACTTGATGATGTATAAAGAGAGAACAATCTCATTATTATTAATATAGTAATGATAATATAGGTCTAGGACTTGCCTTATGTACTAAACGTGTGAATTTATACTTTGCGCACGTTAAGCTTTCTCTCTCGGCGCATAATAGCAGGATCGCCATTGTCTCCGAAACAATGGCTCGTCACCGGCGAAATGCACCACTCGCTACTGCGCAAATAGTTACTCCTGATCATGGCATTACAAAGGAGCTCGAACCATTAACATTTGGCAACTTTCTGCCCCAGAAATTCCGATCGACAGAGGTGATGCATGCAGAGGGTGATATGAATGAATTGCCACCTCCGATGAATGAAGCACCTACTAACCTCGTTGCAAGACGACTACAGTTATCTGATGCCAGTGGATCGGAAAAATCAATTTCGACTGCAGCAGAAGTTGTGCGAGGTAACCGTAATACTCAAATGGGTAAGCCACTCTCGTTCGTTTCCCCACTAATCGAGATGGTAAGAAGGTTGTCAAAATCAGTGAGGACGATTTGAAATCTCAAGTGGATTACTGGAAAAATACGTTAATTGGCTATATAATTGGTGATAATCCGAATGAGAAAACCATGGATAATTTCGTCATGCATGTGTGGAATTTTGTGGCTAAACCCTAGGTCTTGATTCATACTGAAGGCTATTGTATTTTTCGATTCAATAGTATCGAGGATAGGGATTTAGTCATGCAATCTGGACCTTATTCCTATAGGAATAAACCAATGGTTTTGAAGCCCTGTGAAGTTGATTTCTCTTTCCAAAGTGATATTCTCAGCACTGTCCTTGTATGGATTCGTTTTCCTGGACTTCCGGTGGGCTACTGGTCTATTGAGGTATTGAGCAAAATGGCCAGTGCAGTGGTTAAGCCATTATACATTGACAAATTTACAGCGCACTATGAGAAAATTTCATTTGCCCGAGTCCTAGTGGAGGTTGATGCTGCCCATCCACTCCCTGACCAATTAGAGATTGAAACTCCTTATGGCCCTAAGATTCAGGTAATTGAGTATGATTGGAAGCCTAGTTTCTGTAATCATTGCCTGAAATTTGGGCATGATTCTTTGGATTGCTGGTACTATGCTGATAACAATGCAGAGAAGGATATGGAGGAGCAGGGTAAACCAAGGAGGCAGAGAGGCAAATTGAAGAAGCATGCAAAAAATACTAAACAAGAATGGCTTGTCAAGCAGCCTGTAGCTAATGCAGAAGTACAGGAAAGCCTTGAGAATGCAGTCAATGCAGAAATACAGGAAGTTCAGGAAGTACAGGAACCTAACAAGGAGAATGAGAATCTCCCTTCTATAGTTATTGTTCAGCAGAATGCACAAACTGGACCTGATGTCCAAGGGAGGCTCGAGATTGCAGTCAATGCACCCAATGGTAACAGTGAAGTAATGGTTGATAATTGCAATAAAGGGAATGCTACTATTGTTGTGGCTGGCAACATGGTTCAACAGATTGACCCGGGGCCTTCACACAGATCACCCCCTAATCTCCTATGATTATTGTCACTTGGAACATTAGGGGGCTTAATCAAGCCCATAAACAGAAGGAGTTGTAAAACTTTCTTGCTGTTAATACAGTAGATGTTATGGGATGTCTTGAAACTAGAGTAAAGGAGCATAAAGCTAAGAAGATACTTGATAAGGTTTCTAAGGATTGGAAGGTTCAATGCAATTACTCAAAGGCTGCAAATGGTAGAATATGGTTGATTTGGAAACCCCATATCCAGATCCAAATATCCTATGTGACTGATCAGCTCATTCAATGCTTCTTAGAAGATACTATTAGCCAAGCCAGAACTCATTTAAGTGTTATATATGCCCATAATACTGCAAACCTTAGGAATCAACTGTGGAGTGACTTAAGGTCAATCTATGTTCCCAGTCAAGATGCTTGGCTGCTCAGTGGGGATTTTAACTGTGTCTTATGTACTGATGATAGAATTGGCTCTCCAGTTACTGATGCTGAAGTCAAAGACTTCAAAGATGTTATCACTGGCTTGCAACTCACTGCTCTTAGAGTTAAAGGTTGGCACTACACTTGGACTAATAAGCAAGGTACTTCCACTAGAGTTTATAGTAAAATTGATTGGGCTCTGGGTAATTTTCAGTGGTTACAACAGTATGGGCACCTGGAAACTTACTTCATGAATCCTTCAGTCTCTGATCATTCCCCTATTCTTATCAAATTTGGAGATCGAAAACCACTGCACCCTAAACCTTTCACACTATACCTAGATATTATGGAACAACCTCAGTTTCATAGCATTTTACAGCAGGTTTAGAGACAGGATTGTGATGGAACACCTATGCAGCAGATATGGAAAAAATTGAAGGCCATGAAACATCATTTAAAGGAGACAAATGTTCATATGGCCTCATACAAGCAGAAACTTATTCAAGCAAGGGAAAAATTGGGTATTATTCAAACTCAACTGTAGAACAGCCCACTAACACAGTCATTATTTACTGAGGAAAAAGCAGCACTTGAAGAAATTGAGAAGTGGAGTTGTGTGGAGGAACAAATTCTGAGGCAGAAATCCAAGGCTTGCTGGATTGAGTGTGGGGATGCTAACACAAAGTATTTCCATGCTCAGTGGAAGATCAGAACAGGCCAGAACAACATCACATCCATCTATACTGATACAGGTTTGAAACTTACTGACCCTTTATATGTGGAACATGAGTTCATAAAGGTATTTCAATCATAAATGGGTGAGTGTGCTGCTGAACTCCCTTGTGTCAATTCTGAAATTATAAAAGAGGGACAATGCTTAAATCTAGCACAACAAAGAATGCTAATTAGAGAGATTACATTGGAAGAGATCACTGAAGCTGTAAAAGAGATGCCTAAAGATAAATCCCCAGGAGTAGATGGATTTCCAGTGGAATTCTTTACTAAAAACTGGGAGATGGTGAATGGTGATATTCTAGCTGCTACTAAGGAATTCTTCTCTACATGCAAAATGCCTCATATGATCAACACCACTGCCATTACACTTGTTCCTAAAGTCAAAACACCTGCTACTGTTAAAGACTATAGACCTATTGCTTGATGTACTACTGTCTATAAAATCATCTCCAAAGTTATTGCCAGGAGGATGAAAGCTGTCATTGGAGAATTAGTTGGTCCTGCTCAATCTGCTTTTATTGAAGGGAGAAGTATTGTTGATAATATCTTGCTAAGCCATGAAATCTTCAAGGGTTACTCAAGAAGGTGTATCCCCCAGATGTGTACTCAAAGTGGATTTGAGTAAGGCATATGACACCTTGGAATGAAGCTTTCTTAAGCAGATTCTTATTGATTTGGGCTTCCCAGCAAAGTTTATTCATTGGATCATGGCTTGTGTCACCTCTGTCTCCTACTCCTTAGTAATGAATGGTGGATTAACTAAGACATGCTCTGCTAAGAGAGGTATTAGAAAGGGTGACCCTATGTCACCATATTTGTTTGTATTGGCTATGGAGTACCTAATCAGAATCCTGAAACACTTACATAAGGATGGGAACTTCAACTTCCATCCCAAATGCAGGAAACTCAATTGTTCTCATGTCTGTTTTGCTGATGACCTTCTTATGTTCTGTCGAGCTGATATTATATCTATCCAGATCTTGTAGAAAGCTTTCCTTCATTTTCAGAAGCATCTGGTCTTCAGGCAAATATCAACAAGAGTGCAGTTTACCTGGCTGGTGTGCAGCAGAGTACCAGAGAAGAAATAATTGAAATTTTGGGATTCACTGAAGGCCAACTTCCATTCAAGTACTTGGGGATACCACTTGATTCAAAAAAGCTGGCTATCCATCATTATCTGCCCATAATTGAACAGATAACAGATAAAATTACTTGCTGGTCAGCTAAGTTGCTATCATATGCAGGGAGAAGCCAATTGATCAAAGCTGTGGTGTTTGGTATTCAGATTTATTGGGCACAAGTATTCATTTTACCCAAGAAAGTGCTGAAAGCCATTGAAGCAATATGCAGAACATTCCTTTGGCTGGCACTGGTAATCTGCCCAGAAGGGCACTGGTTGCTTGGGACAAGGTGTGCAGACCAATCTCAGCTGGAGGTCTTAACATTCTAGACTTGACTGTGTGGAACAAAGCAGCCATTACTAAATTGCTATGGGACTTGTCCAGGAAGAAAGATTGCCTTTGGGTTAGATGGGTTCATTCTTACTACATCAAACAGGGAGACATTGCCACAGTAAACATTCCAAAATCAGCTTCTTGGGTTGTCAGGAAAATACTGGAAAGCAGAACTATGATACTGGAGAGTCAGAAGCTGCAGGGAGATCTATTTGGCAAGTTGCAAATTATATGTAGACTGGATAAATTTCATATTCAGAAACTATACCTCACAATGATCCTCAGTTTCAATAGGGTTGAATGGAAGAACTTGATGTTGATCACTAATATCCAACCTCGACATAAATTCACTGTATGGCTAGCTGCTCAACATAGACTTCCTACAGTTGGCAGACTGCAGAACATTGGCATACAAGTCCCAGCAACTTGTGTGTTTTGCAATCAAAATGTTGAAGAATTTAATCACCTATTCTTTGAGTTCCCAATTACTAACAGACTGTGGACCAGAATCTGTTGCTGGCTGGGGCATTCCAGAACAGTTGGTAGCTGGGAAACAGAACTTCTCTGGATTTGCAGCAAAGCAAAAAGCAGATTGTGGCAAAATGCTATTACAGCTTCTTCTTTTGTCGCTACTGTTGCCCTGATCTGGAGAGTAAGGAATAGCATTCGATTTGAAGGGATTGCTTTTGTGGAGGAACTGATTTGCAGAGAAGTTGCATTACTTATACATATTCGAGGCAGGAAATGCTAACATTGGCAGACTGGCTTGCGGCAGTTTAATTGCTTTCCTTAGCTATAACATTTAGATATCCCTTTACTGTAATGTCATTTGTATCTAGATAGCTATGATAGTATAGATGATAGTTTGTAAATGAGTAGTAGCCAGTCCAAACTACTACTATAGAGCCCTATGATGTACATATTCTTTGAGATCAATGAAATATACCAGTTATATCAAAAAATAAAATAAAATGTAGGTCTATGAATCGATAATTCAGTAAGTACATAAAAAATGAGTTCAAAAGGTAAATATTTAGACTTCGTTTGAAATTGATAATGGCCAATATCGCTCTAAGTCTTGAGTATTCATTATCAGTTGATGATCTAATATGACAAATATGCGCTGCAGTCCTGCAAGTCTTCCCCGCAAAACCTTAATGAAAAAATCCCTAATAAGCAAAATGGTATTTTAATTTCTATGAATAGTATTACACCATAATGCTTTGAAAGCAATAAGAGCATTTTTTTTACTTAATTATTCACTTATAAAAAAATGGCTAAAGAAAATGACAAAGAAATAAAAAAACAACAGTATTGATTTATTGTATTCTCTATACAGTAAATTTGCATTCATAAATTATAAAGCTGAAGTTTAATCTGCATCATTGCAAGGGAGGAGTGATACACTTTTACCATTTTAAATTTACCTGATTTGCCAACACAACCGCAACCTCTTCATTCATTCCTCACAGCCCTCTCCTCTCCACCATTCACTTCTTCGTCCTTCTCCATAAATTCAAAGATCAAAAGCTGGATTTCAAATGTGTTTGAAAGGAAGAGCTCCTGTAATATTTATGGTTTTTGTCAATACTACATTACGGATGCTGAACGGGACTTAATGAAGTAGAGAACGTGGGTATAAGACCTTGATAAAGAAGGGAACATGGATGTAAAAGATAAATGTTAAAATAATAAGAATGACATAAATTAGATGTATTAAATTTTTTGCAGATTCTGTAGATGTAAAGATAATATAAAACGTTTTAGAAAAAGAGATAGAATAGTAGTGTATGAGTCAAAACTCGACTCGTGATAATTAATGAGAATAATTCACTCATAAGCATATTCGGGTTGATTAAAGGCACAACCATTCGTTAATAATAAGTGCTCAAAGATCGCTCAGCCCAATCAACGAAGCTACGACCTACTCGCTATTGACGGACGTCCCCTCAACACGGCCGCGTCTGCCTAATGCCAACTGGCAAGATTCATAGCTATAAATACTAAGAGAAGGTACCCTAGAAGGGGGGGGGGGATGCTTTTTATTCTTCACCTCTACTTTTCAAAAAAGGGAAAGACCATTGTAAGGCTCTGAACCTCTCCATGGAGAGGCAGACCAAATCGATATTATCAATAAAAGATCTTTACCCTCCCATCCTTAACAAATAACAAGTCTCTTGCATTTTACTCATTTGGTCTTTTGGTCTATCACGATATTCTATGATTGACCCTCCATTTATTTTAGTTGTTTTATGCTTGTAAAGTGTATGAAAACTTTGAGCAAATTAATTTGGCGCCGTATGTGAGGACTTCATAGCAAAATCGCGTAGTTCATCCTTAGACCAAAAAAGAAAGAAAACATCCAAAAGGGAAAGCAACCCAGCTTGAATAAGAAAAAGTAGCACAACGGTTGAAGGGAACTCTAAAGCATCGACAAGAGTACGAAGCCCGACTCCCCCCATCCTCAAGCAAACGAAAGAAGAAGAAGAAGAAGAAGCAGATACCCCCTCCCTACGGGGAGAACACGGGCGAGAGACCCTCATCCCTGTGACACATGTAATTTTTTTTGGCGAAGGCGCATGGCCTGAGTCGCAGTTCAACCGTAGTTGAACCTTGATAATTTTTGTGGCGAAGGCGCGGCCTGAGTCCCGGTTCAACTTGTAGTTGAACCTTTCGGTGAAGGCACGTAGCCTGAGCTGTTGTTCAACCGTAGTTGAATCTTGTAATTTTTTGTTGGCGAAGGCACACGGCCTGAGTCCCAGTTCAACCGTAGTTGAACCTTGATAATTTTTGTGGCGAAGGCGCATGGCATGAATCCCGGTTCAACTTGTAGTTGAACTTTTCGGTGAAGGCACATTGCCTGAATCTTCTTATGTCGGTGTTATAGAGCTGAAGCTCGTTTTTGACTCAAGATCTTGAGCAACTCGCGCATTATTTTCCCGATCGGGGTATGTAAGCTGGCTTGAGGTGACTGTCAGTTCGAGATATCTTAGTGCCGATTTCCGGCTGGATCTCGCATCAGGGATGCGGGGGTGCCTTACAGAGATCTTCCCTTGGGGGGGGGGGGTGGAGCTGCTTCTTCTTCTTGTTTGCACTATCTGAGAGAGAGTGACAGAGGGTTGGATATTGATTCGAGATCTTCGAGTTCCATTTTTCCGATATACCGCCTTAGCTTGTTTGAGATGGGTTGTTCTTTTGCATTTCTTTCCTTTTTGTCTAGAGAAGAACTATGCGATTCTGCTATGAAATCCCCACAGACGACGCCAAATTATTTTGCTCAAAGTTATCACATACTTTGCAAGCATAAAATAATAAAAATAAATTAAGGTCCAATCATAGCATATCGTAATAATCAAGAGACAAGTGTCATTCATTAGAAAAGGGTGTGTATTGATAGTATTGATTCGGTCTGCCTCTCCATGTAGAGGTTTAGAGCCTTATAATGATCTTTTCCTTTTCTTGGGAATCGAGAAAAAGAAGAAGCTCCCTTTCTAGGGTTCCTTCTCTTAGTATTTATAGATGTGAGATGTATGAGCTGCCGATGACGGTCGTGACTATTCTGAGGTTCCGTCCTTACGATGGCGGATATGTCGTAGCCTTACTAATCGAGTCGAATGATAGTCGGGTATCACGATTAATAAGTGGTCATGCCACTTATTAACTAAGAGTTAGCTTAAGATATAATTAATCTCATTAATTATCTCATGGTCATATTCTGACCCATACAGTATTGTTTTTACCTATACTAGGTTGGATAAATTTTTCGCAGAGGGAAGGTAATATTAGAAATAAAATTTAATCTAATATAAAAGAAAATTATTTTTAATTCATACAACATGTAAGCATGTGATTTTTACCTTACATGAAGATAACTCCTAAAAATAAGTCAAATTAATTTTTATTCATTTTAAGGAATTTTTTCTTTTTAGTCGCATTTCATGCATTTTAATATTTTAAAATCAAAATAATAAATACAAAAAATACGCATTTGCATTTAGGATCTAATTTTATATTTTAGGATTAATTAAGGGTTAATTTGTTTTAGAACAAAATAGCAGTAAAATAACAAAAATGGTACTTTTTGCATTGGTATTAGTTTGCATTTTAATTAGGAAATCTAATTTTTAGTATTAATTTGGCTTTGGATTTTAATTTAGCATTTAATAAAATAAGAAAAAAAAAATATAAAATAAGCAAAGAGAGAAAGAACCTTCCCAAAATATTTTCCTCCTCCCCAAATCATTTCTACCCACCTAAAACCTTCCCAAAAATATTTTCCTATCTAAAACCTTTCTCCCAAAATATTAACTCATATGACACTTTATACCCAAATAAAACTACTCCACATAACACATTAGTGATACTCTCTATACAAATCATTCTCTGCCCAATAAAAAGGTCGACACGCGAGAGGAGCTCCTTCTCAATTTGTTTTCACCATCACATTAAACAGACACCCTCACCCATCGGAAAACCGACCCACCACCAAGCTTCTTCCTCTTCAACAAAGACCATCCCCGCTGAACTCATCTGCTTGGTTTCGAGAACAAGCACACACACACACGAAACAGAGCCTGGAAACGGAAAGCAGAACTCGGTCTTTACCGATTCATTGTTTTGATCTTTAGGAGACCAGAAATTGAACAAAAATAGGTCTCGATGGTTTTTCTTTTTCATTTCAATTTCTGTCTCGTTTGAAGTTAGTGTCCGGGTCGTTTGAGTTTCAAAGCTTTCGTTTTCTTTTGATTTCAATGGAGACAACTTAAATTCTGCCCGTGTCAGAGTTTGTCGAGTGTTCCTCGCTGGTCGAGGTCTGTTCGAGATTGATAGTTCCTGTTGCTCGGTTGTTTGTTTGTCGTGGATTTTCGTCACCGGATTTATTTGTATTTGACAGCGAGCAGAATTAATTGAAGATCCCTGTCGCTGAACTTGTCAAAATCTGTTGTGGTATGAAAAGTTTTGTCATGGAGTTCATTTGAATTTCAAAGTTTTGTTTCTTCTGACTTCTATTGGAGTTGATTCAATTTTGTTCATGGATTTTGTTTGAGTTTTGTGGTTGCTTCGAGGTTTGGTGTTGTTCAAGTTAGTTCCATGGTTCGCAATCCAAGTTCTTGTTACTATCTCGGTTTTCCGATCAAACATAATTGTCCGTTGGAGTTCAAAGAGGCAGTCTAGTTCGCCATCCCTTGATCCTGATCGAAGTGTCGTCCATTGTTTCCGGTCAAGCTCGAGTTGCCGAATCTCTGTGGCTGTTTGAATCTCAACGTTCATCTGCTTGAATACCTAATCTAAACAGAGTCCTAATATCGAAAGCTTATCAAGGCACTACTATATATTCGAGGTCGTTTCGTCAAGGTCTGGTTTGTCGAGTTTCCGTTCGCTTGTGTTGTTGCCTATTTTCTGTCGCGATCCGATATCCATTTCTGTTGGGTTTGTCAGTGAGTTAAATTCAAAGGAAAATTGATCCATTCGAGGTCCATCTCTTACCCTACTTTAATTTTTCTTATGTGATGCTTATTTCTGGATTTACTTATGCTGATTTAGTTAGTTGATCGAATTGTCATGGCTGAACATAATACTCTTGATATGCTGTGTTGATCGATGAATATTGGTTGATTTGAGTTGAAGTTCTGTTGAAATTTTAATTGTAAACAACTTATGAATTCTGGTCTGGTGGATTTTTGTTGATACTTAATTCAAATGGAAGCAGTTAATGAGCCATTGAAGTAAGTGTGAATAAATGGAATGGGATCGGATTTTGGTGGCAGCAGAGATGTGGTAACTTTGTAGTTAAGTGTTTAAGTAATTTCTTAATTGTTTCAATTGTGAAAAAATGCAATTAGGTTGAAGAATTTTCTACATTTCCTGGTGCTGGAACTACCTATATAAAGTAGTGGTTTGAATTTATTTTTCTTTCTTTCCCTATTTTGTTTTTCTTGAAATCAGTTGGTTACATAAGACAGTTGCACGTATGTGAAATGATGGAATTTGAACGTAGATGGTGTATTTTCACTTCTGAACTTATTTTGGAAGCTTCTGCTTACTTGTCACTAGTTTTAGATTAAAAATACAAATGAACTTTTGTCTGAGTAGTTCATGACCCTCTAAATAAAACTTGAATTCCTTTTCTTTAGATTAGAATCGAGGTGTGCCATGCCAAGCAAAAAAAAAAACAACAATTGCATAGCTCTCGTTTTAATTCAGTATTGATCCTTAGAATCTGAGGCGTGCCGTTTAGCTAAATTTTACGGCCCTCGCAAATTGCAAACGCGTAGTTGCTTTAGGCGCGTATCTAATAATTTACATTCCTAAATACGGGTGAGCATTTTATGCGGCCCAAATCTAAATCCTAAAACGTTGAATAGAGTGTGCCTGGGATTGTGGGTTCATTTGATGCGGCGCAATCCAAAAGCATACTTTAAACGATGTTCACTTTCTCTTAAATAAATACAAATTAAATAAAAGCGGTTAAAGATAAAATTGGCACATAGGCATTTCATGTATTAAAATCAGATTTTAGCCATTCATAACAATTTAAGCGATCGTGCTAGAACCACGGGATCCGAGGGTGTCTAACACCTTCCCTCGCGTAAACAGAATTCCTTATTTAGAATTTCTGGTTCGCAGACTCCAATTGGGAAGTCGAACATTTTCCCCGGATTGGGATTCAAGCTGAACTGGTGACTTGGGACACCAAAACCCGAACCTTTCCCAAGTGGCGACTCTGAATAAATAAATAATCCCGATCCGAATAATGTCACTTTAAATGTAAAAACTCCCTTATACATTATCCTTCGGGTAGGTGTGTAAAAAGGAGGTCTGACACAACATATAGTCAAATTTTGATTTGAAGAATCGACTATTTGGTTATAAAAATAATAATGCAGTAATTTATGTGTTCTTGAACCAACTGATCCTCCTCCTGCTTCTTCGTACCCGAAAGAGCATAACCTCATAGATTTTGGCAGAAGTTAGGTTTTGGTTGTTCAAAATTCCGAAGATATATACAGAAAAATGAAGAAAATCAAATAAAACATGTATATTTTACCATCGCGTTCATCATACATAGATTGCCCGAAATTTTATGGTATATAAGTGTTGTTCAGCTAATTACTACTGCCCTTTTAATCCTATATATAATTACTATTGCATTATAACAGGATAAAATGCAAGATTGAAGTTGTCTGCTTTCTTACTCCTTTTCAGGCATGGGAAGTGATTTCGACAAATTTGGTTGGATTACAACAACAACAAATCTAGCAGTTTCCCACAAGTGGGGTCTGGGGAGCTAAGATGTACCAGCCTTACCCTTACTTTGGAAGGGCAGAAAGACTGTTTCTAATAGACTCAAATTTGGCCGGACTAAAGGTTGAAAATCATATCAACCTATTGAAGGAGCTTATTGCAAGTGCTGACCCCAATAGCAGCAGCAAGATGCCAAGCAGCATGTAGAAATGGTGTTTCAGGTAAGAAATCATCAGCAATGAAAAGAGCACCACCGAGCAATGATGACATTTTATGCACATTGTGAGCCATCCTCAGATCTGGATCTTTCAATGCTCTTTTTGCGAAAGCAACCTAAACAAAGATGCATGAATAGAAAAATCATATACTGTGTGCCTTAGATAATAAGAGATATATGACCATCTAAGTCGGTGGCCAAGCTAGGAAAAAATTCCCGACAAAGGGTGTTCAGTATGTGTTATATAACTCTAAAACGTAATATTTACTTGTATGCACAATATAATTTTACGACAAAGGGTCGTTAACAGCAGGCTACACCATTGGAGATGTAGATACCGACCTCCATCATTCCAGTATGTACAGCAGAAACCATCAGAGGCTGGACCGGTAGTAGGAAAGCATATGCTGCCATCAAAAACTTCGGATTCTTATTCATAAGTGCTCTTGATAGACACTGAAAGAAAAAAAACACAACCATTCATATTGTGCAAGACATAAAGTACGATAGGATCCACTTATTTATCAAATTCTACCTTTATTCCTCCAATGATTCTGTGTAAAATTACAGAAACATTACTTTAAAACTACGAGCCGTTTGTCACGACCCGTTTGTCGTGACCGTGAGATCAAAAGAAAGAGCGGGCCAATTGGAACTTCGTCGATAGGATAAGGGAACGGCATTAGCGATAAGGCGTTGTTCTCCCTTAGATACTTCGATCTGGCCGAGTCAGGCAGGCCGACCCGGTTAAGTTTGGGGTGCTTGTCGCTGGTCATGGACTTGACAATGAAGGGGACCGAGGTAGGCAAAAGGGACAACTGGTCGGGGGGCTAGTGCCGCTCCCCTGATGAGCCCAAGGCAGGGCGAAACCGGTTGGCTACCGCATGTGATAAGGCTTGTCTGGGGTGGTATGGGACGCCCCAGGCGCCGCATGGGCGCTTGTGCTGCGCCGGACTCTCAGCCCGTGACAAGTGGTATTAGAGCGGGACGTACTTGCTCGCTGTTGCGCGTTATGGTGGGGTCCTCGGCGGAGGACTGTGCGGGTGCGTTTGCCTAGATTGCCCCTCGGGAGGACTTGCACTGAAGACGGCCCCATCCTGCAAGGTCTGCGGGGCAGGACCGGTGGATGGCCATCAGCAAGGCCGGTTGCACAAAGTGAGATGCGACTGGGCCAAGACACGCGACGCGCAAAGCAGTATTGTATGGGATCCTTGGGCAGAGTCCTTCTCCCCAACAGCACGAGGACGTGCTAGATTTTGGGTGGGGGAGAATGTCACGACCCGTTTGTCGTGACCGTGAGATCAAAAGAAAGAGCGGGCCAATTGGAACTTCGTCGATGGGATAAGGGAACGGCATTAGCGATAAGGCGTTGTTCTCCCTTAGATACTTCGATCTGGCCGAGTCAGGCAGGCCGACCCGGTTAAGTTTGGGGTGCTTGTCGCTGGTCATGGACTTGACAATGAAGGGGACCGAGGTAGGCAAAAGGGACAACTGGTCGGGGGGCTAGTGCCGCTCCCCTGATGAGCCCAAGGCAGGGCGAAATCGGTTGGCTACAGCATGTGGTAAGGCTTGTCTGGGGTGGTATGGGACGCCCCAGGCGCCGCATGGGCGCTGTGTGCTGCACCGGACTCTCAGCCCGTGACACGTTGCTAAGCATGTAAATAAGGCAAAGGTGACATTGACAAACTCATTTTCTAGCCGCTAAGTGGAAATAAAAGAAAAATCAATCAACTATGCGTCAGTCACATACTGACTGGGTAGGCTATATGAATCCTCTATATCCATTCCGTTCTACACGGATCCATTTCATTCCAATACTAGCAAATTAGGGAAAGGAGAATGAAAGAGCAAAAAACTAGAAAGCAAGAATGAATTGCTTGAGACTCACTACTGTAGTTGTTGCTATCATGGTGTTGTCAGCCCATCTCAGATACTGTTTTACTTTCCCTCTTGAAGCATGGTACAAACTTAAGGCAATTCCCACTCCAATCAATGAATTGGCGTAGATTTTGCAGTTGAGATTCTTCCTGCATCAATGGACGAAGAACCTTTATACAGATCATGACAGCTACAAATTTTAGATATTGAAGCAACCTAACGCTATGACCTTGGAACATGAAGTCCAAGAGCAATAAAAGGAAGAGAAGTGATCACATTAGCAATAGTTTCTGCAAGGTTCTTATCACCTAAAAAAGAAGAGAAATTTTAAAGATTAGAAACATGTAAGAGGACGAATTATATATAGCTAATTTTAAGTAAAAAGTTGTTTACCATGGAGAGTACAACGGATGGGCCTCAGACAAGCTGGCCTTTTCTGCCAAACTCTCCTGGTGAACACGTTAACATACAAATCACATACTAGAAAACTGGCAAAAAACGTCCAGAAAAACTGACCGATCTATTTTAAGTGTCCAAATTGACAAGTGAATAACCTTGTTACTATAGAAAATAGATAAGCATTTCTACAATGACTAAAGGTGAAGACATCTTCAACTTACTGAAGTATTAGTTGTTGTCTTGATCCGCCGGATCCATGGAAGTCCCCGTGTCTTATCTCTTCCAATGTGAAGGGTGAATAAGGCACCAAATGCACTCCGTGCACATCTTCTAAGGCTTTACTGGGTGTGAACGAACTCATTTTACAATCAGTGAACTGAATATGAGAGACACAGATACCACCTTCAATGCAAGGCAATAGAACAGTTGTTCCATATTTTCTTTGGACGAATAAATATATGATAAAGGTCACAGGTTGATACAAATTCAGGCTATCTCAAGAAAAATTATATTGTTGCATCCCATGGCTATATTATGAATTCACGAGACGAAGGCCGGTGTTAATGAGAGGTTAGAGGTATGGAGACAGACTCTCGAGTCTAAGGGTTTCAAAATAAGCAGATCTAAGACAGAATACCTGGAGTGCAAGTTTAGCGCCGAGCCGAGCGAAGTAGGCAGGGACGTGATGATTGGATCTCAGGTCATCGCCAAGAGGGACTGTCAGATATCTTGGGTTAGTGATTCAGGAGGACGGAGAGATTGACGGGGACGTCACTCATCGCATATGAGCGGGGTGGTCAAAGTGGAGGCTTGCATCAGGAGTCCTGTGTGACAAGAAAGTTCCACAAAAACTCAAGGGGAAATTTTATAGAGCTGTGGTTAGGCCTGCCATGTTGTATGGGGCGGAGTGCTGGCCAGTGAAGAACTCTCACGTTCAGAGGATGAAGATTGCGGAGATGAGGATGCTCAGGTGGATGTGCGAGCTCACCAGGTTAGATAAGATTAAGAATGAAGTTACTCGAGAGAAGGTTGGGGTGGCCCGGTGGATGAGAAGATGCGAGAAGCGAGGCTGAGGTGGTTCGGGCATGTGCGGAGGAGAAGTCCTGACGCCCCGGTGAGGAGTTGTGAGCGGCTGGCGATGGTCGGCGTACGGCGAGGCAGAGGGAGGCCTAAGAGGTATTGGGGAGAGGTGATTAGGCATGACATGGCTAGAATGCGGGTTTCTGAGGACATGACCCTGGATAGGAAAGTATGGAGGTCTAGTATCAGGGTTGAGAGATAGGGGCCCCTAGAGTTTTTCATACCCCACACCCGGGGTTGGGTGAGGCTTGGCATGGCTATTCATAGATGATTTGTGTATTGGATTTTGTCTTATGCTAGTTACTGTCCGATACTATTTTATTTTATTTATTGTTTATATGTTTTTTATTTTTAGGTTTTTATGTTTAGATAATTATTTACGTTATTTATGTTGAAGTTACTAATGCTCTTTTGTTGTTTTTGTTTTTGTTGTTCCTTTCCTTCACTGAGCCGAGGGTCGATTGGAAACAACATCTCTGCCCTTTCGGGTAGGGGTAAGGCCCGTCTACATATTAGCCTCCCCAGACCCCACTTTGTGGGACTATACTGGATAGTTGTTGTTGTTGTTGTTGTTGTATATAATTGCCCTTTATTATTGAATTTAACGAAATTCAAGGCCATAAACAACAACTTGAACTCTATTAAATTGCAACAAATATCATCTGCAGGTATTCGCTTTCCTATTAGTATGTGATATATATATATATATATATATATATATATATATATATATATGTCAGCACATTAATTTTATGAATTCCGAGATGCCAAATCTAGCTAGCCAAGTAATGTCACATACTAATTCAATTTAAGGGATATATTATAAGGGAACTCAACCCAAAGTCATGGTAGTAACTGAGAACCCATATTGTTTCTGGTCAATTTAGCAACTAAAATCTGCAAATTTTTATCCATGCAACATTAAATATTACTTCATCAGTTGCATATTGAAAATCTTTAGACTTTCTTCAGACATATAAAATTAAGGAGGGAGAGAAATAAAGAAGCAACGTATATATAGTTACGTTGCCTATGCTGAGTTCTACAAAATGGAAGGCTGGGGAGCCTAAAATCCAAACAAAATCAGAATCTAAAAGCTGCTGGGAAAAGAGAAAGAACCTGGAAAAATCGATATTGCGACTAAACAAGCTGGAATAAACATTGCAATGTGCAGCCTGTTTAAGGAAGGAAGGAAAAGCATAATAGTGAAATATGCGAATGAGAGGAAGAATCTTCTCAAGGTACTGTGCGTATATTCGAGGTTATTCTTTGACATATGCTGCTAAAAGTGTAGTTGGAATTTTTCAACTTTGGTCAAAAACAAAAACCGCATTGAATATCCTCCTTTTCAGTTTTCTATTTTGTATATATTTGTTTAGGACCACAGTATTATTCTACATTTATAACTTGTTTAGAATCACAAATTTTAAAAGTTTTTATTTTTTTTTAAACTTTGTGTCCAGTCAAACATGTTCATGTAAATTGGAATGAAGCGAGTTTTATTTTTTTACAGCCCAAGTCTAAGTATGGTTTAAAAAAAATACTTCATAGTTTCAAATTTCTGTAAAAAGGAGTATAAACCAAAATAAGTGGTCAAAAATCACCCTAAATTATGCAAAATCGTCTAAATATACTTTCCCTTAATAGTTTAGGTCAATAATATCCTCATTGTTACAAAAATGATCTATATATGCCCCTTTTTACCATCGGTAATTATACCAGAACTAAAATAGTGAGAAAGAGCTTCATGTTGACGCCTTGACCAATGACATTATAATAAACTTTTTTTCTACTTAGTACTACGAATAGAAATGTAGGTTGAGTAGTTAGTAAGCGTATTTGAGTAAATGACTAATTAGTTAGTTTTAGTAGTTAATATACGGTATTTGTACACTACATTTCTTCAGACTTTGTTCAAGTTCAATAG
This sequence comes from Nicotiana benthamiana, assembly GCA_034376525.1. Lineage (NCBI taxonomy): Eukaryota > Viridiplantae > Streptophyta > Magnoliopsida > Solanales > Solanaceae > Nicotiana > Nicotiana benthamiana. The sequence continues at coordinate 140,521,621 of CM067341.1, read as the reverse complement.
AACAATTACTTTCAATCCTAACCTTCTCTCTCTTTCTTCGACTGCGTTCATAGCAAGCATATCAATGGCTTCCTTTCACATAGTATCAGAGTGGGCGAAGAAGATCTGAGCTTGCATGTTCGTCAGGGAGTAAAGAAGGTTGAGGTTCAGTCAAAAGAAACCAAACAGAGTCTCAAAGCTTTTTTGATCCAAAATGGTGGAGAACAAGATCGATCATACCCATCCTCTGTTCGTGCACCTATCTGATACTCCAGGATCAGTGTTGGTTCCAATCCAGCTCAAAGGATCTGAGAATTACGGCCTATGGCGGAGATCGATGAAGATTGCACTTTAAGCTAAACGAAAACTAGGGTTTGTTAATGGCAAGTATACCAAAGCTGAATTTCCTGAAGCTTTGCATGAGGCCCGGGAGACTTGTAATGCCATAGTTCTTTTGTGGATCATGAATACTGTGTCGCCGGACCTGCTCAGTGGGATTGTATATCCATCAAATGCTCGAGTTGTGTGGGAGGATCTTCGTGAGAGATTCGACAAGGTGAATCGCATGAGGATCTATCAGCTTCATAGAGAAACTGCAACTATATCCCAATGTACTGATTCTGTATCCACACATTTTACAAAATTAAAGGAGTTATGGGGGGAATTTGATGCAATCGTGCCACCTCCAAATTCTGTGAAGGATTGTGTTGATCTCTTAAATCAACAAAGGTTACTTCAATTTTTGGGAGGTTTGAATGACTCATATAGTCAGGCAAGACGTCAAATTCTCATGAAATTTACAGAACCTAGTCTAAATCAGGCATATGCCATGGTTATTGAGGATGAGACGCAAAAGGGAACCACAGGGCAAGGCTTTATAGGTCACAGCTCACTAATGGATGGTAATGATATTACTGCACTCTGGAGTGATAGAAGTTCTCAGATGCAGAAACCTAAAAGGAACTTCAATGTAATTTATGATTTTTGTAAGATGAAAGGACATAGCAAGGAAAATTGCTATCAGTTGTTGGATATCCGCCATATTTTAAGGGGAGAAGAAATCCTATGGCTAATTCTGCACACCTTGGTAATCCTATACAATTAGGAAATCATAGTCAACAACAGGAAATGGGAAATATGTTATAATGTAGGTTCCATAGGGCCATCAGGATACTTTGCAAGTACAGAAAGAGATACAAGAATGAATATGCAGATGCCAATGTCATTTACTGCTGAATAATATGATCAAATTTGGAAAAGCTACAAAAGGACAGCTCACAAGAATCAACAGTGAATGCAGCTAATGCAGTAGGTATAATTGATTCTCTAATACTTGCAAATGTTGTCAGTGTAGATCATTCAAATGATAATAAAGCCAAGGATGATAAATGGATTGTAGATACAGGTGCAACAGATCACATGGTGTCTAGTAGTGATATGATCTCCAGGCCTAAAGAAAATTCTAGAAGTGTAGGAGGAAAAGTTCATTTACCAAATGGTGATAGCTTGGCTATATCGTGTGTATGAAGCTCAGAACTAGATCAAGGGATAATATCTAATGTACTTTGCATACCAGGGTTTAAATATAATCTACTATCAGTGTCAAAATAGACAAGGGAACTAAATTGTTGCATGCAATTCTATCCTGATTTTTGCCTCATGCACGACCTTCATACTGGGAAAGTGAAGGGGACTGATAGAAGGAATGGAGATCTTTACTACTGACCTTGCAGTGATAGAGACAGAGCTCAAGCAGCAGCAGTGCTATATGTGAACAATGAAGAAGAACTATGGCATAAAAGATTATGACATGTCCCACATAAGATCCTACAACAGATGCATATCATAAAATGTAATAGATTACACAGTCATAATAATGTTTGTGCCATTTGCCCTCTGGCAAAACAAACAAGAGTTCCTTTTCCACAAAGTACTAGTAGAGCTTCTAAGGTCTTTGATTTGGTGCATGGTGATTTTTGGGGTCCTTATAGAACTCCAACATATGATGGGAATAGATTCTTTCTTAATTTGGTAGATGATCATAGTAGAATGGTATGAATTTTCTTGCTCAAACATAAAAGTGATGTATCTACAATCATAAAGGACGTCATGACTCTTGTGAAGACACAGTTTAATGGTACTATCAAAGTGTTTAGAACAGACAATGGAGTTGAGTTCTTTAATTCCCATTGTGCTGAACTATTTAGACATGCATGTATAGTCCATCAAAGCTCCTGTGTTTACACACCCCAACAAAATAGAGTGATTGAACGAAAACACAGTCAGATTCTTGAAGTTGCAAGGGCCATCAGGTTTCAGGGAAATATTCCTCTGAAGTTCTGGGGGTTTTGTGTACAAAATGCAGTGTACTTGATCAACAGAATACCATCCACAACATTGGCAGGTAAATCACCTTTTGAGATATTCTATGGTAGGCCACCCAAACTACAGCACTTAAGAGTTTTGGGGAGTCTTTGTTATGCTTATGCCACAGCTACAGATAGAGGTCATAAATTTGGAGCTAGAGCAGAACCTGCAGTCCATATGGGATATTCTTCCACTCAAAAGGGTTATAGATTATATAGTCTTACTATACAAGCATTTCTTTGTTAGCAGGGATGTCTCTTTCAAGGAACACATATTTCCTTTTCAGACTACATTCTCAGCACAAAAGAGAAGCACTGGTGAGTAACTTCTTGATGTAGATTATGCCTTTGTTTTTTATGTTGTTGATTTAGAGGCTCTATCAACTCCTTCTAAGGCATCACCAATTCCTTAACATATGCTGCCAACTTCAGCAGACCCGGTTCAGCCTCCCATTCCCACACCAACTTCTGCACCAGTAATACCACCTCCAAATATGGATTCATTGAATGATGCACCAGCTGAGGGACTCAGAAAGTCTGCTAGGAATTCTAAGCCACCTCGTTGGCTTAATGATTTTGTTCAATGCCTTCAATGCCTTTCTTCAAGTTGATTTGATAGAAGAAGTCTACATGATACCTCATCCTGGTCTTTTAATTGAGGGAGGGCCTCCTAGAGTGTACAAACTTCAGAAGTCCTTATATGGGCTTAAACATGCTTCTAGGCAGTGGAACCTGAAGCTTAGTGAAGCCCTCTCTTCTTCAGGATTTCTCCAAATCCATCATGATTATTCTCCTTTCATTAAAAAGTCCAGTTCTGGCTTATTTCTAATTCTCACCTATGCAGATGATCTCTTGATCATTGGTTCTTCTTCTCAGTTGATTCAGGAGGCCAAATTTGTCTTAAAAAGTCACTTCAAGATCAAGGATATGGGGGAAATGAGATATTTCCTTGGTCTTGAAGTTGTTAGGAGCACACAAGGCATTTTGGCCTGTAAAAGGAAGTTCACTCTTGATCTTATTGGTACACTTGGTTTGGCGGGTTCTAAACCAACCTGCACACCTCTAGATACTAGCCATAAATTTACTAGAGCTGACTATGATCACACTAATGCTCAAGCAAATGCCAATGTGGTTGTAGATGAGTTACTTACTGATCCAAGCAGATATCACAGTTGGTTGGAAAGCTGCTATACCTCACCATGACAAGGCAGGATATCAGTTATGCAGTCCAAACTCTAAGCCAGTTCATGCACATGCCAAAGAAGCCTCATTGGGAAGGGGCCTTAAGAGCGGTAAGATATCTCAAGAATGCACCAGGGTTGGGAATCCTACTTTCTTCTCAAGTATCTAATCAGCTCACAGTGATGTAGACTGGGCTACTTGTTCAATGACTAGATGATCAGTGAGTGGATTTGTGGTTAAACTGGGAAATTCTCATATCTCATGGAAAATCAAGAAACAGAATATTGTACCAAGGAGTTCTGCAGAAGCTGAGTATAGAAGTATGGCTAATGCCATAGCAAAAATAGTGTGGTTGACAGGACTGTTCAAGGAGCTGAGTGTTGAGCTGCAGCTTCCTATAAAGCTCTACTGTGACAGTAAAACAAACATACAAATTGCACCAAATCCCATCTACCATGAAAGAATAAAGCATATCGAGATAGACTGCCATTTCATTTGAGAAAAGATTCAACACGGCCTAATACAAACTGCACATGTTTCTACAGACTTGCAAATTGCAGATGTGTTGACAAAAGGATTAGGGAAGGCACAACACGAGTTCTTGTTATCCAAGCTTGGAGTGTTCAATCTATTCACACTGCACAACTTGAGGGGGAGTATTACGAATAGAAATGTAGGTTGAGTAGTTAGTAAGGGTATTTAAGTAAATGGTAATTAGTTAGTTTTAGTAGTTAATATACAATATTTGTACAATACACTTCTTCGGACTTTGTTCAAGTTCAATAGAACAGTTACTCTCTCTCCCAACGTTCTCTCTTCCTTCGATTGCGTTCATAGCAAGCATATAATGGCTGCCTTTGACACTTGGCTTGATAAAAATGTTCAAAACAATTTGTAATACACTAATACGCAATCTATACGTGTCTTATTATTATTATTATTATTTAAAAGTGGGAGTTGGGGTGTACGAACAGATACAAACAGGGGTAAGATCGGGATTTCAAATAAAATGCTGCTTATGCTTTGCCAAATTTTAGCCTCCCCTCTATGACTTAATGCTCTGGCAATTTGGGGTTTAATGGTATTTTCGGTCATTCCTTGTTTTTTATCGAATTTCCAGAAGCTACTCAGCACTCCTATTCTCTTCATTTGCTATTCCTTGAGGAAAAATCTAGCTTTCAGCTTCTACTCTTTTGCCTGGCTCCTTCTCTTTCTATTGAGCCTTCACTATTTTACTTTCTTGAGAAATAACACCACAAGTTCCTATATTCTGTTTGAGTTTGGTTGCTCCATCGTTACTTGGCATCTGCAGGTGAAAATTTCTTTTCAAACTTCCAAAGTTTCCTCTTTCTTGGTGACATCTGTAGTTGAAAATCTCTTTACAAACTTCTAAATTTCTCGATTTCGGTTTCATATTATCTCAGTATGTGCTTTATAGTTCTGAAAGTTTCTATTGTCTTCATCTTTTTGTACATTGGGATCTATGCTTGATAAATTCTTTTCAATATGCCTAAATTTAATCAATCGTAGTTCTATGTTGTCTCTGGTATGTGCAATATAGTTGTGGTGAGTTTTCCTATAATTCTTGCTTCTTCTTTTCTTATATGCACATTGTCGCTAATGCTATTTTTAGTGGGTATCAGGTAGTTCCCCTGTTCGTTGGATATTTTCTTGCTGGAGTTTCACATGCATGGCTGTAAGTATATTAAATTTGCACACTAATGCACTGACGATGCTTGATAATATGCCTAAATCAACAGCTTCTTTTATTTTTTTCATTTGCCCCCTTCCTCTGTCCTCGTAATTAATTTTTTATGGAAATTTGATCAATCTTCTTACCAGCGCTACAACTTCCAGTCCTTTAAGATAAAATTTCTGTAAATTTATCTCCAAAACGGCTGGTAGTTATAGGCTTATAGCTTTAACTTTATTAATGCATAACATATGTAGGAAGAATTTTTTTGAACCTTGCATACTCGATGTACCTTCATCAGAAAGAGAATGTGAAATTGCTAGGAGAAAATTAGATATTTTTAACGAATGGAGAGACTCAGTTGGAGAATGTGTTATCTTATTTGAAATTGCTTGGAGAAAATGTGAAATGTACATTTTGTTATCTAATGTAGCTGGGTAGCTGCCAGTTACAAAGTTTAAAGCTATACAAGACTAGACTAGGATTTAAAAAAGACGTTGTTTAGTAACTTTATAGTTTTTTCAGCGTCTAGCTAAGATGAATCCTTGAATATTGAGGACCTTAATGGGCCATATCGAAATATCTTGGAGAAGGTTGTAGAACAGTAGAAGGAGGAGAAGTGTTTTGCTTAGAACAATCCTAACTATTCATTATTGTCCGCTATATGTGTCTCTTTGTAGAATGGAGGTAAGGATAATATGGGTTTGGTAAAGCTCAAGAAGTGCTTATCATGAGTAGGAGGAATAACCCGTATAAACATGGTACTAGCTTGCAGAGTATTGCTGCAGCAATAATGTGTGGTGAAAATGAAACAACTGAAAACAACTTCAAGAAGGTGGTAACCATGCTAAAGGAAGAGGAGTATTTTGCTGAAAAAGTGCAGTGAATTGAAGTAATTGTCAAAGTCAATTTATCTTGCTCTCTCTCTTTATACACACACACACTTTTTTGTAGCTTTGATGCCTACATCTTTGAATTATCACCAGTTAGCAAAATCTTTTATCTCTTTTTCCATGTTATAGGAGAGTCAGAGACATAATTCTTCTTTACCTTAATTGGCATGTTTCTATGGTCCGTAGAAGATGTGGTGACATTTCTTGAGAAGGCTATAGAAAAGGTTTCGTTACTATGACTAGAACAATCTCATCATTATAATTGGATGGACTGTTCTTGGATTACCACAAGTTATATTTCTTGCTTTACCTTCGGTTTTAGTCCTGCTCTATCATTCCCAATTATTAAATTTTAGACATAGAATTGAAATTATATTCATGAAAAAATAACACTATTAGAGATGATTAGCAGGTGAAACTATCTTCCAGAGCATGTATGTGTTATATTTTCTTTAGTTTCTTTCCTCTCTGGCGTGTTTAGTATGGTGGTCCGGCTTTAATTCAAGTTCAATGGTTGATGTGTAATTGGTTGTTGGGCCCAACTTATTTTTTAAAACTACTGAAAATTATCTCCAATACGACTGAGAGTAGAGATTATGTTTGGACTTTGGTGGTTATAGGCTTATAGCTTTTAACTTTGTTAATGCTTAGACATATGTAATAGGAATTTCTTCTATGGTATTGGTTGTTTCTACTGTATATACTTTTATACATTCTTTCTTATGTACATTTGTGCACATCAAGTTCATAAAAATGACTTTTAGTACTATCACGCTAGGAACATCCAAGATGTTTGAACATATGCGTGAAGCAATTAACAAAATTTATTGTAATTCTTTTCCATCATGTTTACCGCAACATCATTCAATAACATATCTCTATTATTTATAGTTATGTGAACGAAATATATCTCATATGTATGTCGTTTGCTCTCATTTGTCTTTCTGTTGTCTTACTATTTTTCTAACTTTGTTTAAACAAAATAATAAAGTTAAAAGTATGATTCAGATTATATTATCCTTGAAATTTAATTTAACAAAATTATAGATTGTTTGAAACAGGAATGCACTCTGGAAGCAAATTTACTCTGGAGTTATGCCGGATACCTCAAAGGAAGAAAATAATTATTTTGTTGTCACAACTAGAGATAAAAGAATTGATTAGAAAAAATGGAGACTCCTCCATCATTCAAGTAATATAGTCTCATCTCCAGAAGTTGACAACCGACCTCGAAAGGGCTCTTACATGCATTATCCCTTGAAGAAGGTCAACAAGACAACATTGTTATCTTCCTTTCTGAAATATTTCTGGTATAACTTATATTGGTTACATGCATGATATCTTATGGGTACGTATAGGTATATTTAGATAGTTGAATCAATCTACTCTCATTAAAGTTACTTTTCATGTAATAGGTCGTGCTTCTGGAGCTAAATAAGTACATTTTTTCCAAAGGGCTACCAAAGACATTCACGGGAATTTAGTATAGTTTCTAGCATCTTTCTTCCTCCTTCCAACTTTATGTAAATCTCTTTGCTTACCAGAAAGGTTTCTTTCCACACAAAAAAAGTGATTTTGAAGCAAATTAACTGAGTAATAAAGGGATTGGTGCAAGTGTTAATGGTGTATAATATGATAAGGATGTTTTCCATCTTCACAATTGCTGCAGCTTGCTGTGCCATGATCAAAGAATACATCATTCTGACGCGCTTATGTTACTTTTTTGATTGCCAAATAATCAACTTGTGGTGACTGGTACTCTCTTTTTTCTCATGGCATGAACCTAGATGAAGAGTGTGGATTGCAGATTACTCTAAGTGAATATTATACATGTAGTAAGATTTATCTATTTTACTTTTTCCTTATCAAACGACAGATATCAGAAAAATGTATGGATAAATTAAGCTGTAAATATTTTTTAAATCCACGTTCAATAGGAGTTAGAATAGCCGCATTTGAAGCACACTATAAATTTGTTTGGATCATATCTTTCTTATCAAGTACTCCATTCAGAACTACAAATGCAACTCTTAATTGCATCTATATTGTCTTTTACAGCAATATAATTAATGTGGATTTAGCAGTACTAAAATAAATATTGGCCTTCTGTAACAGGCTTTGGTGATCCCCCAATTCAAATGGTACCTGACATCATCAGAGTATATCTTGATTATATATAAATTCTTTAGGCAAATAAGCTGAGTTTATTTCTTTTGATCTATTCTACATGAGCTGGATCTTCTCCAGCTATGAGCATTGAAAGGTTATCTGGTGTTCTAGAATAGCGCATGTGAAGATTGCTATAAGCAAAAACTTGAGATGTAAGTCATGTAACTCAGTAACTTCTGCTATTGATTCCCTCAAATGCTTATTATACTTCCTTTATGTTTGTAATTACTGACATAATGTTCATCCTCGAAGAAAGTGGTTTTCTTAACCGGCTATGTCTAGAGTTCCGAAAGACTAAACGCACTTCCAAAGGCATCAGTGGAACCTATAAAGTTTAAGGCTTGCCAATCATTTCTTATATGTATTTCAACCTATTTTATTTATTAAATTACACAACTAAACTTTTAAAAAAAACATCTTCGTAGCTGGCACGGGCCATGACAGTTCTAGTCTAGAATAAGCCTACCTTAATTGAGAAGGAAGTTTGGCAAAGTTGTTCGTCCTACACGTTTCCTTTGACCAGCCCATTTCACCTAATGAATAAATCATTCTTAAGATTAAAATACAAGAGAAAAGTATTTGAAGCTAAAGAATGAAGATGATTATATTTTTTGTTCAAGGAGATTAACTACTTCCAATTTATTTCCATTACTTCACTTGTGTTGCTGCTTTGTTATTGTTTGACCAACATGTGTAGCACTCTTTGTTAAACTGATCAAACGATAAATAAGGTGAAAGATGACTCCTAGTCAAGCATAATAATTCTTAGATCTAGTTAAGTGTTTAAATGGTATCGTCTAATTAATGCGCGGTATTGGTTACCAAATTATTAGATGAACGCTTTTGAGAATAAATGAAGAATGAATAATGAGCAATAAATATGAAAAACGGCAATATATGTGAATAGGAAGAACAATTCATCCAAATATTGAATGTTATAAAAGATCCTTCCTCCTCACAACAAAGTATGGTCAATATGTAACAAAATAGATAATGTTTTCTTGGATCGTATGGGTAGAATGGTAGAATAATCAACAAAATCAATCATTGTGGAAAAGTAAACTTCTGTATTTTTTCTCAAGAGTCAACTTCTTACAAGAGTTTTTCTCAGAATGAATCTTACGTACCTGTCACACCTCCTTTTTCCTACACCTCGGAAGGGATATAAGGGAGTTTTTCCAATTAAAGGATAATCGAAACGGGATTTATTAATTAAGAATCAGAGTCGCCACTTGGGAGATTTATGGTGTCCAAAGTCACCGGTTTAAAATCTCGAATCGAGGAAAGGAATGACTATGTTCAACAGTCCGCGAATCAGAAATTCGAGTAAGAAATTTTGTTAACCCGAGAGAAGGTGTTAGGTATTTCTAGGTTCCGTGGTTCTAGCACAGTTGCTCAACTGTCATATTCGGTTTAAATTATTTGATTTTAAACAATTATGAACCTGTGTGCAAATTTTAACTTTTAGCCGCTTTTATTATTATTATTAAAGAGAATTGCAACGTTATTAAAACACGTCTCGAACCATGTCACATAAATGCACCCATGATTTTTGACATATTTTTAATCCGATGGAATTTGATTTTGGGTCACATAAATGCGCATCCGAATTTAGGAAAGTAATATTATTAAATTCAACCTCAAAACTGAACCTCAATTTAAACCATGACATAATGTTAATCACCTGTTCCTTGTCAAGAACAGGTGAATAACGTTAATACATGATAACATTGGGCCAAAAAACTCGAGGAAACTGGAGAAGAAGCCTTGCATGCTCGAGTTCCAAATTAAACCTTCTCGGATTCAAAATTTGAGGAGCTTGAATGATACTCGAAGGACAATGATGATGGAATTAGGATGAGGGAGGTCTGGAGGCCAAGGGGTGTTAGTTTGACAGTGATTGGAGATGGTGCCATCACTGGAGAATATGAGGGCGGCGCTAGGGTTCGTGGTTGTAAATCAAAATTTGAAAAGTTTGGGCTATTTTTGAGGGAATCTGGGTGGTGGTTTGAGGTAAGAGGTGAAGGTGGGGCTATGGTGTTAATTTAGGAACGGTTTGATCGCCGCTGATTTCAGGTGGGGAAAGGAAGGCGGCTGGGGTTAGGGTTTCAGAGGGAGGGGTCTGTGAAAGAGACAAAGAGGGGGGAGGAGTATGGGGGTTCCGACCATTATATAGTAATTGATCTAGGCTTCCAGGCCGTTGGATCAAATTAACCTCGACGGCCTGGATCTTTCTAACCTAAACGGGGTCGTTTGGTTGGGGTTATGGGAACGGGCTAGGTATAGGGGTGGAATTGGGCTTGGTTGAGTATGAGAGAAAAGGGAAACGATTTGGGCTGGCCAAAAATTTGTTCTTCATTTCTTTTCCTTTCAATTTTTTTCCCAAAAATCCTTTTTCTTCTTTTTCTTTTTTTCAAAATTAAATTAGAACCCTAAATTAATTCTAAAAACTAAATTAAACTACCAAATCAAATTAATTAACTTTAACAATTATCACAAACTAATCAAGTATCAAATTGAATAAAAACTAACAAAAAATCAAAGCTACAAATTAAAAATGGCAAAAAAATTATTTTTTATAATTTTGTATTTTTATTAAACTCCTAATTACTAATTAATTCCAAAAATATGTAAAATTAAACCTTAAATGCAATGCATTTTTTTTATATTTTTTTATGAATAAAAATGCATGGACAAAATGCAAGCAATTAACATAAGGGAGACCTCAAATCTGTCAAGACATTATCCAACTGCTTTTCTCAATTCTCAGCAGCCTCAGGTCTCAAGGCCAACGTGAACAAAAGCTCAGTCTATTTTGGAGGAGTACCAATACCTGTGCAGAAGCATATCCTTGACCATCTTGGCTATGAACAAGGCCAACTGCCTTTCAAGTATCTGGGAGTACCACTGAGCACCAAGAAAATTACTCTACTACAGTGGCAACCTTTAGTGGAAAAAATCACAGCTAGGATCACTTCTTGGACTGCTAGAACACTATCCTATTCTGGGAGACTTCAACTGGTGCAATCTGTCATCTTTGGTATTCAAGCTTACCGGGCTCAGCTGTTTATCTTCCTAATGAAAGTTCTTAAAATGATTGAAAGTATCTGCAGGAGCTTCATTTGGTGTGGGATGAATACTGTAACTAAGAAAGCATACATCTCCTGGGACAAAATGTGCACTCCAAAGTCAGTAAGGGGAATGAACCTAACCAATCTCACTGTGGAATAATGCTGCCATTGCGAAGACCTGCTGGGACATTGCACATAAGAAGGATAAGATGTGGATCAGGTGGATCACAGTGTATTATATCAAAGACAGGCCATTAGAATCCATGCCAATCCCTACCCAAGCCAGATGGATGGTTAAGAAAATCATCCAATCCAGGGATACCCTACAAAGGATGCAGAACTGGAGACATCAGAAATGCACTACTAAACAGTTGTACTAGTTGCAATTGCAAGAAGTGCCAACAATCCCATGGAAGAACCTAATTTTACAAAACCAAGCCAGACCAAAAGTAGTGTTTAGCATGTGGCTATTCCTATAGGACAGACTACCAACCAAGGATAGACTACATAGCTGGGGAATGTGTATTGATCAACAATGACCTCCATGCCAAAACAAACCTGAAACAAGAGATCATCTCCTCACGAACTGCCCGGTCACTGTGGATCTATGGGGAAGAGTAATGAATTGGCTATATGAACAATACCTACCTAGTTGCAGTTGGAACCAGAAAGTGCAATGGTTGATTACCAAAGCCAAGGGACGAACATGTCGTGCAGCCATTTTCAAAATGGTCACAGGTGAAGTTGCATATGCTATCTGGCTGGAAAGGAATGCAAGAGTATTCAACAAGACTTTTCGATGTAATACTGCTATACTGAGAGACATAGTGTACAACTGTAATGTTAGAGGCACCCCTAGAATTAGACATCAATTACAACACCTTAATATATAGTAGAAGCTAGATAGTTAGGACAGTAAGTGTAGCTATTATGTTAGCTTTTAGACAGTCGGCTGAGTTGAAGCTTGACTGTGGTTTTGTAATGCAACTTCATTGGTGATTAATGAAAAACTTTAATTACCAAAAAAAAACATAAAATGCCACAAAAATCCACAAAATTGCCAATAATGAAAAGAAATTATTTTGTTTTAAATTTATGGTAGTAATTCATATAGGGCAAAAATCAGGTGCTCATAATACCTTTTCCCTCTCTCTCCTTTTCTATTTATATGGGATGCTCTCTAAAAAATCCTTAATAAAAAGTACAACAAATAGAATATTCAAGTGAATATTCTTTTCGCTAGTTTCAAGATTATACTAGCCGTTGTTCTTATTCTTTGCTGCTCGACTTACAACTCGCTCAGCGATTGCTTGTTGTTGGGTTTTGATCGACCTCGGTCTGACCGTCCAAATCAAACCGCAGTCTTCTCACTTAACGATCTTCCCACGCCTAGTTTCCTAAGCCGGATTTTAACCCACACAGTTAGTCCCTCTGCTTGTTGAGGTTGCCTTCTGGTCAGACCCGATGAGCGGACTTTGTTAGTTGTCAACTTAGAATTTTTTTGGCATGGTGGTCGAGCAGAGGTGTTCGTTGCTGAAATAATGATGTGTCTCTCTAAGAGTCATGGGTTATGGGATTGTTGCATGATGATATCACGATGCATGCATCATCATTACGCATCTTCCTGATGTGTTGCCTCGGTCTTCGAGTTCTTGTTGTTTCGATTCTAGGTCCATTAGTAGTTGTCTGCATCGATTTGAACGCCTTTGATGTCTATAAATAAAGAGGGGATAACTTCTCAATGAAACTTTTGAATTCTCTAATTTCTTTAATCATACACTCCATTCCCTTTCTTCTTCTTCTTCTTCTTGTGTTTTTCCTCTCTGCAATTGCACCCGTTTCCATCCTTCTTCCTTTCCGGTTCAGCTGTATCCATAGTGATAAATGACTAACGTGGCCTTTAACGCTGAGACGATCTCTGACCCTACACTACTATCAGCGCCATGCCTTTTGGTGGCGGAGAATCAACGGTTATGAAGGATGAGAGCTTCCCCACTATGGAGGAGATCGTTTCTCATAACCCTACTTCCAGGTCTAACTTCTCTAACGAACCCGCCCATGAACCCTGAGCCTTCGAAATCCAAGATGAAGGCAAAGAACCTTGCCGCCTTTAGGGCCAAATATGGCGTTCCTGCCCATATTGACCTGGTTCCGGCCGGAAATGACGTGATTCAAGTTCACCTGCCTGGGTATTATGCATTTTATGCCTACCCATTCCAGGTAGGCCATTCTCTTCCTCTTCCTCCTTTCGCAGAGGAGTTCTGCCGCTACTACAACATCTACCCAACACAACTTTCTCCCTACCTTTACAAGGTCTACCTCATGTTAATGAAGTTTGTGGAGCTGGCTGACTATAAAGTCTCTATCCCCCATCTACTGCATCTCTTCGCGCCGATCTTCTATAGGGGCACGATGATTCACCCTCGCCCCCGCGGAACCAAATGGTTTGTGGTGGGGATGTATGTTAGGATGAACCACCGGTTTTGGGCCCATTATTTCTTTATCAAAACTGAGCACGTGATGACAAAGCATAGTAAGTTTCTTGAACAATGCAATTTTGCTCATAAGTTCCATTATTTAGAGTATGTTCTTTCCATTCTCTTTGTGTTTCGTGTCTTGTTACGTTGTTTTTTGTAGCCAAGAGGCATCCCCCTTCTTTGATCACCTATATAGTGACTGGGTAGCCCGTGTCCTGCCTCACACCGTAGGGATTCGTGACTAGGCATCCTTCAACAAGAGGTTCGGGCTTAAGCCATCAACCGACAAGTCGGGTTTTGCCCTTATAACTATTTCGCTTTTGTCGTGTGCATTTCTTTCTTACGGTTATGTTTTTCTTTTGATGTCAGGTCGGAGGACTTCTAAGAAGGCGAAGGCTCCCTTCCCCGTATTTTTTCGGCAGTTGCCCCGATCAAGATGCAATTTGTGTTGGTCGAATCTGTGCAGAATTCCTCCTGAGCCTGGATTCGACATTATCAACTCAGATCCGCTCTCGTGACATCCAAGCCTTTCTCGTCCTTTAGGGTTCTCATAAACCCTAGCCTATTCGAGGTTCATTTTCATTCTATTCTTTTAGATTTGTGCTAGATCTATGATGTTTTAGAGTTTTCCCCTAATTTTCCCTTTTCAAAACTATTCAAATCAATTTTAGGGTTTTCTGAACGGCTCCTAAAATATTTTCTGATTCTTTTACTCTCTTTTACACGTGCTTATGCTTGTTTGTTTTACTTCCTATTATGTTCAAGTCTATTTTCTTATTTCTTACCTGATTGCTACAAAGATTTTCTCTGTTCTTCGTTCACATGCTAGCCTAGTTTTGATTCTCATTCTTTGTTATATGTATTCAAACTCATGCTTTAATTCCTGGTTCTAAGTTCTATTGATCATTTTTCTTGCTTGCCTTTGTCTTAACACTCGTGGTTTTCTCCTATTTTTCTTTGTGCATGTCTGCCTATCCCTGTGACTTCGAACATTCTTCTCATCTCTGATTCTATATAAAACATTAAATTTGGGGGTTTTTCCTCTTGGGTAGATGGCACTAGGGTTTCACTCTGAAACCCTAGGTTTAGAGGCTCACTATGAGCCTGTAATTGAATTCAAAATCTTGTTTGCTTTTGGCTCTAAGATTTTTCATTGTGAGACTTTTCTCTTGCTTGCATGGTATGCTTTATATATAAACCTCCCTTTCAAAGATTTAATTTTGAAATCCCTTTAATCATGCTAAGTGATTCACTACCGATTTCTTTGAATGAATCTCTTTTACCTTGCTGATGTTTTCCTTAAATAATTGATCCTGTGTACCTTCTGTGATTCTGTACCAACGTTTGAACTGTTTGTTTCCTTAATTACCTCAATTTCTTTATGATTTGCAATTGGATCCGAGATGCTTTGAATGATTTTAAACTTTATTATTCATACTATTGTACCCTCTTTCCTTAAATACCAATTCTGTATTAGACCTTATTTTGTGCACTATATGGTCTCTTTACCCTAATCAGCCTAAGTAAACTGATTCTTTCTTCCTTATTCTAGTCTAACTAGTCATTTGAACTAGACCCCTTAATGAAAGTCTAGATTTTGGAGACATTCCCTTGAGTCTAAAGGTTTCAGTTTGAGCAGGACGAAGACGGAATACCTCGACTGCAAATTTGGGGCTGAGCCGACGAAAGTGGGTGTGGAAGTGAGGTTTGATTCTCAAATCATCCCTACGAGGAGTAGTTTCAAGTACCTTGGGTGAGTTAATCAGGGGATCGGGGAGATCGACGAGGATGTCACACACCGCATAGGGGTGGTTTGGATGAAGTGGAGGATAGCGAAGAGGGTCCTGTATGACAAGAAATTTCCTTTGTTACTAAAAGGTAAGTTTTATAAAGCAGTGGTTAGGCCTGCAATGCTGTATGGGACCGAGTATTGGCCAGCAATGAACTCACACACCCAAAAGATGAAGGTAGCAGAGATGTGGATGTTGAGGTGGATGTGTGGCCATACAAGGACGGATAAGAATAGGAATGAAGATATTTGAGAGAAGGTGTGTGGCCCCCATAGAGGACACGATGAGGGAAGCAAGACTCAGATGGTTCGGGCATATTCAGAGGAGGAGCATTGATGCACCGGTGAGAAGGTGTGAGGGACTGGCTGTGGTGGGCATGAGGAAAGGTAGATGGAGACCTAAGAAGTATTGGGTAGAGGTGATAAGGCAAGACTTAGCACGTCTTAGGATTACCGAGGACATGGCCCTTGTTAGGGGATTGTGGAGATCGAGCATTAAAGTGGTAGGTTAGGAGGAAGTTGTGGATGTTTTTACAGTGCATTAGAGTGTGACTAGCTAGTTATGAGGTAACCTTAGGATGTTACCGATACATGGAGTTATATGTTGGATATTAGTATCCCTTTCATCTATTTCATATAATTCGTATTTCTTATATTTCTTTTATTTTGTTATTTATGGTAAGTTGTGTACTTTATGTTATTTTTAGTATGAGTTTATTGATAGTACTAACATATCATCTCTTGTGGATGTCTTGAGCCGAGGGTCTCCTGGAAAAAGCCTCTCTGCCCCCGGGGTACGGGTAAGGTATGCGTACATATTGCCTTCCCCAGACCCCACTTGGGGGATTATACTGGGTTGTTGTTGTTGTTGTTGATTGTCCTGATTGATGCTAATGATTGAATTTCTATAATTGTGAACTCTTTGCCGACCTCACCTGTTTTCAAAAACTATATAAAGGTCTTAGCCCTCCCCTTTTCAAAAAGAGACAATCAGTCGAGAATAATTACTCTCTTTTTCTCAGAAACATACCGACAGTTCTAGATACTACTCCTCTTTTCTTTCTCAAAAACCATTAAGTTTTTCTCAAACTCTCTAGAGTTCTGCTAAAATCTTGAGTTGGTTCTTCTCTGTGTTGTGGCTGCAAGTGCTCTATTTTTCTTTTTCTGTTACTTTGCAACTGGTATGTCTATCCTATTTCAAATACTGCTCCTCCACTATTTCTTTACATTTCAGTTCTGTTATACTTCATCCTTACTGTTTTTCCACAACTTTATCACTCTTGTTCTTATGTGAATTCTCTTTATTCCCTACCCTCCTTTTATATGTGAGTTATGGTTCAAGGCATGACAACACTCTAATATTGTTGTCCATGCTTCTGGATTGGATTCTTTGAATCCCAAACTCAATTAGTTCACATTCCCTTTATCCTTTATGTGCTTTAGCTTTGGACTTGGGTCTGGCAGTGTCTTAATCACTGTCCAGACCCTTGTCAGACCTTCAAGGTTATGCTCTTAATGTGTTTGACCAAGCAGGTGGTCAGGGGTGTGCCAGCCCACTTTGTGGCTAGGTATGACCACCACTTGTCATGGCTCCCCAATTCCCATTTCACTTGCACTTACTCTTAGCTATTAAGTTTTTCCCCTCTCTTGGAAGCCATGCTTTGGGACACCTGAGCTCCCTCTGAACTTGGATTCCTGAGAGCTGGCTCTTCCACACTACACTATTATACTCTAATGGTATCTTGGGTGTAAGAAATGCCGGGAATCCCTGAGATTCCTTAGAATTTTGAAACACCCTGGATAAAGAGAAGGCTTTGGAAATCTGGATCTCGGAAGTGGTTCAATCGCATATTATTAGACATTAAGGTTGAATTAGGCTGCTTGGATCTAGCTGTTAGTTTCTAATGTATTTCTATATTTTTTTGGTTTGTAATAACTTTTATAAACACGGGGAACATAGTGAAAGGGTGGGGGGTCCTTACTTTGTTGCATCAACATGGTAGAAATCATGATCATTAGGACTTTATTATTTAACCATCTAGAGATCCTGCCTATAGGACCCTTTTAATCAGATAGAAACCATGTCTATAGGACTTAACACTTACTTTTTGCAATTACATATATAGAAATCCTGCCTATAGGAATTAATTTTCTGCGAATGTATATATAGATATCATGCCTATAGGATGTGCATATTCATGACATTAGGCAAACTTTAGGATTAATTAAACAAGCATTCGTCCATAAGTTTATTAACAAGTTCTAAAATCAATAATCGTAGAAATCATGCCTATAGGATTTTGAATCAAATTCACTTCGCTTGTTTAAAAGCAATAACAATTGATTAGCCAGCTCTTATACACCTAAGTCAATATATGTTTTCCAAAACGTAATCTTTAATAAAACTTGTCTAAAATCAGTGTATACGTTTCCCTAAAATCTATTTCTTTAGCTGACATATCTTTTCTGAAAATGCTTCTTTCTAATATTCTACCTAAACGTGTTTTCCAACTCAATTCTTGTCTTTTGAACTCGTCATTTTAAATCAGTTCTGCAACTCACTCTTTTTTTTAAATAACTCTGTCTCTTCTACAATTTTTAAAACTTCTATTTTTTTGTGTTTAACCGCAATTAGACAGTTTGTTTTCCCTTTTGAACTAGTTTCTAAATGTCTGAACATACCTTTTCCTTCAAAACTCTTGTGCATAGTCATCTCTAAGTTCAGTACTTTTCTTAAATCAACTCGCTTTAATTCAGTGCCTTAATTATGACAATTGTATCCGAGTGGCCTAATGCAGACATTTTGTCTAAGCATATGTGTTGAACAAGTCTGATCATTGCTTAATTTTGATCTAAGATCAATTCAGTATTTGCCAAGCCATGTTAAACGATATGATTATCTGATTTCACGGGGTTTATTTGAGACTTATTTATTTGTTTGTCCTTCCTTATATTTGGTACTTGTTTTGAATGTCGAACTAGAACTTTATCCTTTGAAGTCCATAAAAGTCCACATCCCTTTCTTCCCTTTTAGGATTAGAAGTCCTAATACCTCGAGACTGATAGGATTGGGACGCGTACTATCATGCAATAAGTAAACGAGACTAATCGCGCTTTAATACCTTAACGGTGTGGGGAGGATAGCATATGGATATGATGACCGGTGCGCTAATATCACGTGTGACCCCTATTTTGAGGAGTGATTGCTGGATCTTGCGTTGATATGATCCATATTATATATAAACCTAGGACTCCTTTTTTTATTATTATGTTTATTTTAAGGTTTCTTTCTTTTAAATTAACTTTCTAAAATTTCTCATTTTCTTCTTCTCTTTTAAAACTTTGAACTTGTTTGCAGTTATTATGTGAAAATCTCATTTGTTTCTTCTACCTTCCAAAATCACAATGTAGTATGGCCGGGAACCACACTAGTGGATCTTGAGAGGTGACTAACACCTTCCCCTCGAGATAATCTCAAGCCCTTACCCAACTCTGGTTCTTCTTCTCTATTCTTTCCTTTAAAAGTGTCATAATGCACTATAATCAATAGATGACGACTCTCCAAATTTTAAAAACCCAATTCTCGTAAGGGAATAAAGAGTTATCCTCCCATAATGGCGTATACCCAATTTCCAGACTCCCGTCCGCGATGGAAAAAGGGGCGTCGACAGCATGGCGGCTCTGCTGGGGAATTCTTTAGGCTTTTATCATTACATGCTATTTTTGACTTTATTAATTGCCTTTACTTCTTGTCTTTTAATTATTTCATCGTGAAACTAACTTGGCTCTTCATGTCTTTCCATTCACTTAACTGATTTTCTTTACTGCTTTATTATTTCAATTTTGTTGTAATTTCGAGCATTTATTGTAATCATTTATCTTATGTACGTGAAAATACATGTCAATTTGTTTTATTCTTGTAAATTACATCTTCTATCATACTCCACTCGTGCCAAATCAAATCCTATACCAATGCTTATAATGAGTGGTTGCGCTCTTCCGATATTATCACCCCCTAAATTTTCCAAAGGCATATTTGCGGTAAAACCAGTCGATCAACGGTGTAGTCGAGGGTTCCGCGCTTTTCCCTCTTGAGTTGTCCGCTCAAGGGTACCAGTCTAGCACTTCAAAATAGAAACCTTACGCCGTTAAATTGTACGTGTATCATGATCAAACCTAGCCGAATCAGTTATGTTGTCCTCATAATGACTCACTAAGATATCCTAGTCCAAAGTCGATGGGTTTCCCTGAAACCCAAACGGACACCTCCATGTTCTGTGCATTTATTTGTAGACCTAAATGCCTATTATGCTAATTGTTGATTGAAATAGTTGAGTATGGTAAGGGTAAGGGTCTAATGCTTTGTTTTGCAAAAAATGAGGCACGAAGTCCTCAGATTCGGTATGGTAACCAACATTCACCCAAGGCTGCTATGCTGGTGGGAGGACTTTCATGCCAGTGATCAGATCATTGTCCGTAAATACTTAGGGAATTTGCCTTCACTTTTGGAAATCCATCCTGACAACAAAATCATAGAAGCTTCAACTTTGTTCTGGGATAGCGACCGGTCAGTTTTTTGCTTCGGGGACCTTGAAATGATCCTTTTGCTTGAGGAGATAGGGGGTCTAGCTGGTATTCCTTGGAAGACTCCGGGTTTGCTTATGCTGGAAAATCGCAAAGGTAGGAGCTTTCTCAAGATGATGGGACTCAAGAAAAACCCAGACCTAACTTGTCTGAAGGACTCCTACATACCATTTGACTACTTGTACAAGAGGTATGGCCATAGCAAGTCATACCGCACCTACACTGACCAATTTGCCCTTACCTCTTTAGGGCATATCCACAGAAGAGTTCTTGTCGTCATGTTCTATTTTTGAGGGATGATAATATTTCCCATGAAGAAGGCTAGGATCCACACCCGACTAACCATGGTAACCAAGACCTTAATGGAAGGGGTTGACGGGAAGTCTTTCAGCATAGTGCCCATGATTATTGCCGAGATATATCGAGCCTTGGAAAAGTGTCAGCAAGGGGCCAAGCACTTCGAAGGTTGTAATGTGTTGCTTCTACTCTGGGTCATAGAACACCTTCAGAAAGGTGATTACCGGCAGGAAATTATACGCAGATATTGGGATGATCGTATTGCCTTTCACCACCCAAAGCAAATGAACTTCATGCCTAACATGTTCGCCAGACCGGAGGATGCTATAGTTAGGTAGAGTTATTTGAGAATCTAAAGGAAGATCAAGTACAATGGATGTATAAGTGATTCCCAACAGGGGAGTTCATTGTTCGCTCTTGGGATGCACCATTCCTCATACTCATTGGTCTGAGGGGAACTTATCCATATGTCCATCTCTGAGCCATGAGGCAAGCAGGGAGAAAACAAATCATACTAAGGGTGGACAAAATAAGTCACTTCAAGGCCGACTTTCAGGACGGTGATAGCCCTCATAGGTATCAAGCTCAACACATGTGGCACTGCAAACTCGTATTGGGGAGAGAAACTATTGAGGCAGACAGGTATCATGCTAGGTGTGTGCCACACTACTCAGGTTGGTTGGAAGATAGTCTCACTGGTTTGGGTCATCCTGGGTTCATCCCAGGTCACATGCTTATCGACGAAAAGGATGAAGCGCAAGTTAAGTACAATCAATTGGCGCAAAAGAATTCGAGAATGCAAAAATGAGCATCGGGATATACAAGAAGCTCACCAGAAGGTGATCGACGAGTGGAAGGATATGGCTGTCAACGCTAACAAGCAGTCAGGGTATCTGGAACGAGGGCTAGTAAAGATGAAAGGAAAGTTCTTGAAAAGGATTAAAGACTGCCAATCTGTCGAGGGAAATGCAGGTGGACATCTGGCCCGAGCCTATCTGCTGCTAGGACTGCGCGAGTTGATGCAGCTGTGCGAGGGAGGCAACAATGCCAAATCTGGGGAAGGTCCTTCTGGGACCAAGTAGTTAGGATCTTCTATTTCCAGCTTTCATAATGTAATAAGGCCATTGTCCATTAGTGACATCTTCATTTCCCGTTATTTTATGTTGTTTTTTAGACTCGTCTTATTTTTATCAATAAAATGAGGCATTTAGCATTATAAGTTCTCCAAAGTTAATTTATCGCTAGGCCTACCTCGGGCACAACAAGGCGCCCAAATTTGGACACGACTTATATTCTTGCACAAAGTGTTTAAATATTGTAAAATTCTCTTTCTCGGAATCCGCACTAACTTTTTACCTTTTGTTTTTCTTTTATTTTTATTCCCCTCCCCAAAGGTTAATTCGTGCATTCTGGAACTATCAACATACTCTACAAGATCCACGGGACCTCTACCTCCTCCTCCTCCAAGTCCTATCAGGAACAAGAAGAAAGGTAGAATGGGAGACGCAAGCGCTAGAAAAAAGATTGAAAGAGAGAAAACCTCTCAGGGTACCCCAATTACTAAGGGAACTGCTGCTCATCTTGAACAAAAGCTGCTGAAATTCCAGGAAGAATTGGACCAAGTCCAGAAACTGGCAAGCCCATCATTCTCCCTTGCCGCTCTTGATGTTAACACCCAGAACCACGTACCTCCAAAAAACACCCCACAACCACAAATACAACCCACTTAGGTTCATAACTACTACACATGTACAACACTCCGTTACTCATTCCTGAACTGCAAATCACTACAAACGACCACCTCCACAACACTCCCATCCTCATGGACACTATACCCAACCGATCTCAAGTGCATTTGAATCAGACGACAAAGACTCCCTTATCAGTAACTTGGCCATAGAACTCAAGAAGTTAACTAGCTGGGTCCAGGGTGTCGAAGGTAGCAAAGGTATTGAGGGGCTGAAATATGAAGATCTTTGCATTCAGCCGGATGTTGAACTCCAAGAGAGGTATAAACCTCCCAAGTTCGAGATGTTCAATGGTATAGGTAATCCCAGGGTCCATCTAAGGACATACTATGATAAGTTAGTCAGAGTTGGAAGAGACGAGAAAATCTGCATGAAGTTTTTCATGAGGAGTCTGAAGGGAGACGCATTATCTTGGAATATCAGCCAGGACATAAAGAAATGGACAAGCTGGGTAGGTATGGCATCCGACTTTATGGACCAATTTAGGTTAATACATAGAGAGCACCAGACGTGTTTTATATTCAGAATTTGAAGAATAAATCCACATAAATGTTTCGCGAGTATGCTACTCATTGGAGGTTAGAAGCTACTAAGGTCAGGCCACCAACAAGGCTTTACAGTCTAGTGGCACGTAAAAGAAGAAGGATGTGAACTCTGTAATGGCTGCACACAGAACCAAATCCCTAATGAAATACCAAACATATCCTCTAACTTCACTCACATATGAGCCTTCCCTAAATTACCAAGCACCCACCTCCTGCATATCAACCCACTTCGCCAAGATACTCCCAACTCGTACCTCTGTACCAAGCTTGTAATACCCAACCTTCTCATTATCAATCACCACCCACTCGCCAAAAGTTTCCTAGACCCAGACCAAATTTCGACCACAGACCTCCCAAACAATACACAGCCATTGCCGAACCAATTGACCAGCTATAACAAATACTTAAAGCAGCCGATTACATCACACCTATCTTAGCCATAACTCTAGAAAATCCCTCCCAATGATTAATCTAAAGAAAACATGTGCATACCATTCCAGAATGAAAGTCCATACCAACGACGAGTGTCATTCGTTGAAAGACAAGATTCAGACCTTGACTGACAATAAGGTCATTATAGCAAAGGAGCCCACTCCCAATGTCCTCAACAATCCCATGTCTGACCACAAGGGTGGAGGCATTCACATGATCGACATTGAGGATGATTGGGACCCCAAAGGGTCAATTCGATTAATTGTCGAAGGGTATGAACCGAAGAAGCCGACAGTCACCATTTGCCCTATTGTTGTCTAGATCCAGCCCTCTGAGGGCAATGAGGTGAATATGTCCATGTCGCTCGAGTCCAAAGCGCCTCCTGCAAAGGTGCCAAGACGAATTGAGGTCGAGTTTGGAATTCCAAAGGCACTTGAACTATTTGAAGTTGTTGTGTTACCTCCGAAGGTGCCTATTCCGGTTACGATGACACATGTGACCTCGTTCAACTCAAATGTCATACCCTGGGATTACATAGCTAAAGCTAGGAGAAAAGGGAAAACAAAAACCGGAGAAGCAGTCACTGGGCTGGGCATGACCCGAAGAGGCAGGGTGTATACTCCCAAACATTTAGCTGAGTCCAAAAGACAAGCCTCTGGACGGCCTATTTAAACTAGACCCAATGACCTCTGGAGAAAGATACAGGCAAAAGAATACTCGATCGTTGAGCAGTTGAACAAAACACCAGTGCATATTTCTATCATGGATCTTCTGCAAAGCTCTGAGGCAGAAAAGAATGCTCTGATGAAAATATTGAGTGAGCTTATGTTTCCAGCAAAATAACTGAAGGTGAAATGGCAAATAAGGTAAGACGAGTGTTAGAGAGTCACAAGATTACTTTCCACAAAGATGAGCTACCACCGGAAGGATTAAGTCATAGAAAGGCATTGCACATCACCGTGCAATACGAAGATTACTTTATCACTAGAATCCTGGTAGACGGAGGATCCAACCTTAACATCTGTCCGCTGATAAATCTCAGGACATTGGGGAAAGGTTTGCATGAGATCAAAGATGGGGTTATTCCACCAATGGGGAAATTAGCATGTGCTTGCAAACGGGACCAACCTGGTTCGATATTGATTTTCAAGTGATAGACGTCCCAGCATCATACAACTTGTTGTTAGGATGACCCTGGATCAGAGTCGCTAGAGTTGTAGCATTAATCCTGCATCAGGCAGTAAAGTTCGAATGGAATTACCAAGAGGTGATCATTCATGGCGACGGTAGCAACCCCATATACAATTGCCTGACCATCCTAATGATTGGAGGCAAAAGGAGAATAAGTGGAGAAACATACCACCACATTGAGCGGGTCAACGTTGTGGATAAAGATAAATGGTGGGATAAAAAATTGAGAGTATCCTAAACCGCTGCGGGTATAAGCCCAAAAGGGACTTGGGAAAAATCTCCAGGGTATCACCAAGCCCATCAAGCTGAAGAAACATGGTACTACTTTTGGCCTGGGGTATGAATATACATGGAAGGAGTTTGATGATTGGTCGCCACCATGGCACGACCCATACTATCCACTGGAGCACATTATACCTCTTCTAGAGCAGACCTTTCCACCGGAAGACATCATGTATGGATCAGAGGAAGATGAGGCGTTGGCAGCAATGAAGAAGTTGTTTCTAGAGGATGATATGGACTGTTGTGTTATCTTCAAGGAGGAAGGGGAGGAAGTCCATTCCATAAAAGTTGTGAATCGAGGGGAATACCTCATTAATTGGTCGATCAGAACCACCAAGGCTCGAAAGTCTTTGGTGTATCAAGGCTAAACAAAGCACCATACATCGCATCTTTAATTTTACTATTTTTTCATTCCGCATTGTCTTTACTTTTGAAAAGAGCTCCAATGTTTTGAACAATTATGAAATTAATCAAAGCATTTTCAAGTTTATCATATATCTCGCTCTTATTATTTTCTCTATTATTTACTTTATTTACACAACATTACTATTACCTATCTTGATGATGAACCAACGGCTGTGACTTTCAATGAGACAACGCAACAAACGGATATATATTTAGAGGAGGATGATATCCCAGAAGAGGTTGTCAGAGAGGTAGAGAACTTTGAGAATAGGCCTAAATCCAACTAGGACAAAACTGAGATCGTTAATTTGGGAGATGCCAAGAATGTCATGGAAACACGTATCAGTGTGCATTTGTTACTATCAGAAAAGAAATAGTATACAGAGTCCTTAAAAGAGTATGAGGACATCTTCATCTGGTCGTATGAAGATATGAATGGTCTCAGTAATCCATTGTAGCTCACAAGTTACCAACAGATACAACATGTCCACCGCTAAAACAGAAGCTCAGAAAGATCAAACCCGACATGAGTTTGAAAATTAAAGAAGAGGTTTCCAAGCAAGTCAAAGCCAGGGTTCTCAGGGTAGTAGAGTATCTGACATGGTTAACCGACATCATGCCAGTACCAAATAAGAATGGGAAGGTTAAAGTCTGTGTTGACTACCGGGATCTCAACCGGGCCAGCCCAAGGACGACTTTCCCTTGTCAAACATACATATCCTAATTGACAACTACACCAAGAATGAGCTGCAGTCATTTGTCTATTGTTTTGTTGGATACCATCAGATATGGATGGACGAAGAAGATGTGGAGAAAACGGCTTTTATCATGCCATTGGAGATGCACTATTACAAAATGATGTCATTCGGTTTGAAGAATGTTGGTGCCACCTACATGAGAGCCATGACTACCATCTTTCATGACATGATACATAAAGAAATCCAGGTGTATGTGGATGACGTCATCATCAAATCCAAGAACACCACAGATCACATGGAAGACTTGAGAAAATTCTTCAACAGATTGAGAAGATACAATTTGAAATTAAATCCCGCCAAGTGTGCATTTGGGGTTCCTGCTGGGAAGTTACTGGGTTTCATCGTGAGTCGCCGAGGAATAGAATTGGATCCGTCAAAGGTCATGGCCATTCAAGAGTTGCCAGCGCTGAAGACCAAGAAGGATGTGATGAGTTTTCTGGGAAGACTCAACTATATCAGCCGGTTCATAGCTCAGTCTACTGTTATTTGTGAACCTATCTTCAAGATGCTGAAGAATGATGATGCCACCAAATCGACTGACGATTGTCAAAAAACTTTTGACAGAATTAAGGAATATTTATCTACGCCACCAGTCTTGGTTCCGCTTGAACCAGGAAGAGCCCTTTTTCTTTATCTCGCAATATTGGATGGAGCATTCGGTTGTCTTTTAGGACAACATGATGAAATGGGGAGAAAGGAGCAAGCCATTTACTACCTCAGCAAGAAGTTTACCACATACGAGGCATGGTATTCCCTATTAGAGCGCACCTGCTGTGCTTTGACCTGGGTAGCTTAGAAAGTGAGGCATTATTTTTGTGTCTACACCACTTATCTCATATCCAGAATGGATCCGTTAATGTATATCTTCCAGAAGCTCGTGCCTACTGGCAAGCTCGCTAAATGGCAAATCCTGCTAAGTGAATTCGACATTGTTTATGTGACCTAGAAGGCAATCAAAGGGCAAGCTTTGGCAGATCACCTCGCCGAGAATCTCATGGGAGGAGAGTAAGAGCCTTTAAAGATGTATTTTCCTGATGAAAAGGTATCTATCATAGGAGAGGATATCGCAGAATCCTATGATGGTTAGAGAATGTTTTTCGATAGAGCCGCAAATTTCAAAGGAAATGACATAGGAGCAGTCCTGGTATCAGAAACTGGTTAGCATTACCCTGTATATGCCAAGCTTAGATTCCCATGCACTAACAACATGGCCGAGTACAAAGCCTGCATCTTGGGGCTCAAACTGGCCATTGACATGAATGTTCAGGAGTTACTAGTGATCGGAGACTCGGACTTGCTCGTACATCAAGTTTGAGAAGAGTGGGTAACCAAGAATTCTAAGATACCCTTATCTGCATCACATATAGGAGTTGAGGAAGAGATTCACAAAGATCGAATTTCAGCATGTTCCCAGAGTCCAAAACGAGTCTGCTGATGCACTAGCTACTTTGTCATCCATGATCCAGCATCCATATACAAATTTCAGTGATCCCATCCAGGTTAAGATTTATGGCCAACCAGCTTATTGTGCTCACGTTGATGAGGAAGCCGATGGAATACCATGGTTCCATGACATCAAATAGTATTTGACCATAGGATAATACCCAGAGCTTGCCAATGCTACTCATAAGTGCACACTTCGGAGGTTAGATAACAACTTCTTTCACATCGGAGGGCTCCTGTACATGAGGACTCCTGATTTGGGATTATTGCGATGTGTCAAAGCAAGCGAAGCAACCAAACTATTGGATGAAATGCACGCAGGGACCTGCGGACCGCACATGAAGGGTTTTACCTTAGCAAAAAAGATACTCCGAGCAGGATATTTTTGGATAACTATGGAAATAGACTGTAACTAGTATGTTCGCAAATTCTATCACTATCATATACATGCAGACATGATAAAGGTGCCTCCAAACGAGCTTACTGCAACGAGCTCACCGTGGCCATTCGCCTCTTGGGGAATGGATGTTATCGGACCAATCGAGCCTGCCCCATCAAACGGACACAGGTTTATCTTAGTGGAAATTGATTACTTTACCAAATGGGTCGAAACAGCGTCATACAAAGCAGTGACTAAGAAAGTTGTGGTAGATTTCGTCCGCGACCGTATCATTTGTCAGTTCGGAATTTCATAGTCAATCATCATTGATAATGGTTCCAATCTCAATAGTGACATGATGAAAGTAATGTGTGCAACATTCAAAATCAAACACAAGAACTCTACAACCTACACACCTCAGATGAATGGTGCTGTGAAAGTAACCAATAAGAATATCAAGAAGATACTAAGGAAAATGATCGAAAGGCATAAGTAATGGCACGAGAAGTTATCATTACCTTATTGGGATACCGCACCACAATCCGTACATCAATCGGGACAACTCCCTACACGTTGGTTTATGGCATAGAGGCGGTCATTCTTGCCGAGGTAGAAATTCCCTCTTTAAGGATCATACAAGAAGTAGAGTAGGATGGCGTAGAATGGGTGAAAGGTCGCTACAAGCAGTTAGCCCTTATATATGGGAAGAGAATGAATGCAGTCTGCCATGGTCAGTTGTATCAGAACAGAATGTCAGAGCTTTCAGCAAAAGAGTTAAACCAAGGAAGTTTACACCAGGGTAGCTAGTGTTGAAGAAAATATTTCCACATCAAGATGAAGCCAAGGGAAATTCTCTCCCAATTGGTAGGGTCCGTACATGGTTCACTGGGTTCTGACTGTAGGATCCCTTATTCTTACATAAATGGACGGAGAAGTTTGCTCGAAGCCAATCAATTCTTATGCAGTGAAACGATACTATGTGTAATCATATGATCTCTCTTCATGATGTAATTTGAAACCTGGCCTTATTCTCGTTTAAGAGGGGATACATAGGCAGCCGTATGGGTTCGGTCGCAATTTAATAAAAATTCCATTTTCCTCCGCTATTGGAACTGGGGGAGAATTTTGAGGAGGACCCTCAAAATTTCGAAGTAAGTTTTCAGCCTTTTCATTGCCAGAAGCGTTGATCGTTTTCAGTCATTCAGCGCAGCCTTCAGAAGCACCAGCTTAGTAAACTGGGGCAGAATTTTGAGGAGGACCCTCAAAATTCCATAGCAAGTGAGGTTGCAATGTCTTGAACCACGTTGCAGTCATCGGTTCATTCAAAAGAAATTATTTTCGACTATATACTTACATTATAATTACTGAATCATGCATAAATATCATTTGAATCTCTGTCATTTAGCAACGCTGCCCCAATGATACGTGAGAGGAGCCATGGGAAGATGAACTAACCTTTCCCCTTCTACATAACTCACGATTTTTCTTTGGATACAGGCACCCAAGTTGCAAATCATTGAATACACACATACAATAGTACTTTTCAGGAGTGAAACTTGCAGAACAATCACTTATTCACCATCACTATCCGTACGCAACTTCCCCATCAGTCACGATATCATAATCGACTATCAGCTAAGAGATACTACTACTATTCTCCCTTTTACATTTTGCACTACATTAAGGCTACTTATCTACCTTTTGAGACTAAACATTGTCTCCATCTTGCATCAGGCTACTTATCTGCCTTCCGAGGTTAAGCTCTACCTCCATCCTGCATAAGGCTACTTATTTGCCTTTCGAGACTAGGCATTGTCTCCTTATGCATCTTGCATAAGGCTACTTATCTGCCTTCCGGGGTTAAGCTCTACCTCCATTTGCATAAGGCTATTTATCTTCCTTCCAAGGTTAAGCTCTACCTCCATCTGCATAGGGCTACTTATCAGCCTTTAGAGACTAAGCATTGTCTCTATATGTATCTTGCATAAGGCTACTTATCTGCCTTCCGAGGTTAAGCTCTACCTCCATATGCATAAGGCTACTTATCTGCCTTTCGAGACTAAGCATTGTCTCCATCTCTATTTTGCATAAGGATACTTATCTGCCTTCCGAGGTTAAGCTCTACCTCCATATGCATAAGGCTACTTATCTACCTTTTAAGACTAAGCATTTTCTCCATCTTCATCTGCATAAGGCTACTTATCTACCTTCCGAGTTTAATCTCCACCTCCATCTGGATAAGGCTACTTATCTGCCTTTCGAGACTAAGCATTGTCTCTATCTACATTTTGCATAAGGCTACGTATCTACCTTCCAAGGTTAAGCTCTACCTCCATCATGTATAAGGCTAGTTATCTGCCTTTCGATACTAAGCATTGTCTCCATCCTGCGCGAATGCAATATCGCCACCTGCATTTAAATTGTCACTTTGGCTAAAAGATCACCACCCTTTGCATTCATTGGCTATAAGATTGCCACCTTCTCATGGGCTGAAAGATCACCAACTTATTCAAAGGTGGCACAGATCAGAGGCACCATCTACATATCCTGAGAACACCATTTCATGGCCTACGAATCTTTATTTATGCTCTTTATAGCCCAGGACATCATAGTCTGAGGACGTCATCCTAACTGTTCAAACACAAGCATTTATGATCCAACGAGAACTAGTATCATGTTTAAATTATGCACAACATACGCCACATTGCTTACTTGTAGGTACACCGGCTATCCAACGGTCATCTCAGCAGGAGTGATCCCGCTCCAGTTTCCACAAGCCTATCCGACTCCAAAAACCTTTTCGAATCTAAGCATCGCGTCCGTTCTTTTCGAATCTCCATCGGCACATTCCGTCAATGTTTCCTAAACTACTTATGGCCTGATTCATGTAAAACCAGGGATATGTAGGTAGCTCGGAAAATAGAGCTCGACTAAAATTCTTTTCAAACACCGCTTCCGATCAAACTTGGTCATCTTGTCTTTACCCGACAACTCTTTCATCCTCCTCGGGTAAAGATGGGTAACTGTTGATACACAATTTTTCCCTTACACCTATGTCAATATATGTTTTTCAAAACTTAATCTCTAATAAAACTTGTCTCAAATCAGTGTATACTTTTCCCTAAAATCTATTTCTTTAGCTGACATATCTTTTCTGAATCTGCTTCTTTCTAATATTCTACCTAAACATTTTTTCCAACTCAATTCCTTTCTTTTGAACTCGTCATTTTAAATTAGTTCTGCAACTCACTCTTTTATTTAAATAACTCTGTCTCTTCTGGAATTTTCAAAACTTTTATTTTTTGTGTTTAGCCGCAATTAGCAATTTTTTTCCCTTTTGAACTAGTTTCTAAACATCTGCAGCATATTTTTTCATTCAAAACTCTTCGGCATAGTCATCATCTAAAATCAGTACTTTTTTAAATCAGCTAACATTAATTCAGTGCCTTAATCTCCGACAATTGTATCCGAGTGGCCTAATGCAGACTTTTCTGTCTAAGCATATGCGTTGAACCAATCCGCTCACTGCTTAATTTTAATCTAAGACCAAATCAGTATTTGCCAAGGATGCTAAACTATAGGATTATCTGATTTCATGGGGTTTATTGAGCCTTATTTATTTGTTTGTTCTTCCTTCTATTTGGTTCATGTTCTGAATGTCGAACTAGAATTTTATCCTTGAACTCCATAAAAGCCCCCATCCCTTTCTTCCCTTTTAGTATTAGAAGTCCTAATACTCCGGGACTGATAGGATATGGGTGGGTACCAGCATGCAGTAAGTAAACGAGACTAATCGCACTTTAATACCTTAACGGGATGGGAAGGATAGAATATGGATATAATGGCTGGTGTGATAATATCACGTGCGACCCCTCTTCTAAGGAGTGATTGCTGGATATTGAATTGATGTGATCCATATTATGTATAAACCTAGGGCGCCTTTTTATTTTATTATGTTTCTTTTAAGTTTTATTTTTTTTAAACTAACTTTCTAAAATCTCTCGTTTTCTTCTTCTTTTTTAAAACTTTGAACTTGTTTGTAGTTATTATATGAAAATCCCTTTTGTTTCTTCTATCTTCTAAAGTCCCAATTATAGTAAGGCCGGGAACCACACTAGTAGATCTTGATGGGTGCCTAACAATTTCCCCTCGAGATAATCTCAAGCCTTACCTAACTCTAGTTCTTCTTCTCAATTATTTCCTTTCAAAGCGTCTTAATAACGATAAATATTAGGTGGCGACTCTCCAAATTCCAAAATCCCAATTCTCACAAGGGAATAAAGAGTTTTCCTCCCATAATGTCGTATAACCGATTTTCGGACTCCCTTCCGCGATGGAAAAGGGGGACGTCGACAGTTGGAACGACCATTTGTTTGTTGTCACCATGATTTTGTATGGGCCATACCAATTGGTCCCCAGTTTGCCTTCTCGTAGATCTTTGCTCCCCTGTATTTTGGCTTTGAGTACATAGTCCCCAATTTTGATTGGCCTGACCAAGGCTTTTTTGTTGTAGTATCGCTCTACTTGTTGCTTCTATGCCACCATTATAATGTAAGACATGCCTCTTTGTTCTTCGGCCTCGTCGAGATCTTGCCTTGTGTTCTCATCATTGCTTGGCCCGCTTCATTTGAATATCTTAGGCTTGGTTCCCCGACCTCAACTAGTATCATTGCATCAGTCTCATAAACTAGTGAATATTGTGTTTCCCCTGTGCTTGTCTTTGGCGTAGTGCAATATGCCCATAACACTTCTTGAAACAGTCCCTTAGCATTTTTGAGTTTTTTTTCATGATATTCAGTATTGTTTTGTTGGAGGATTCAGCTTGGTCATTGGCCGCGGGATGATATGGCGTGGAGAGTATTCTTTTGATGTGCCATTTTTCAAAGAACTCGGTGACCTTTTTCCCTGTAAATTGAGGTCTGTTGTCATAACTGATTTCCTTGGGAATGCTGAAACGGCATAAGATGTTCCGCCATATACATGAGGTCACTTCTTGTTTGTGTATCTGAGCAAATGCACATGTTTTCACCCATTTAGAAAAATAGTCAGTCAAAACCAAAAGAAATCGCACATTACCTCGTCCTGCGGGGAGTGGGCCAACAATATCCGTTCTCAATTTGATGAAGGTCCAGGGCGACATGACTGAGTGGAGGTGCTCTCCAGCTTGGTGGATCATGGGAGCGTACTTCTGGCATGGTTGGCATTTTTAAAAAAAAATGTTCTGCTTCCATTTTTATTATGGGCCAGTAGTAGCATGCTCGTACGAGACATCTGACTAGTGATTGATTGCTAGCATGAGCCCCGTAGTGACCCTCATGGACTTCTTCAAGGACATGTCTTGTCTGGTTAGATCCAGACATTTTTCTAGAGGTCTTCTAGATGTTCTCTTATACAGGTTGTGTCCATAATGCTATACCTGGCTTCTTGCAAGCTTTTTGACCTCTTTTTTGTCGTTTGGGAGCATGTCGTCCTACACGTAGGTGATGATACAATTGCGCCAGTCCCAAGTAAGGTTAATAGTGTGTATCTCGATTTGGTTGATCGTTAATTGGAG
The DNA here is from genome assembly GCA_034376525.1 of Nicotiana benthamiana. Lineage (NCBI taxonomy): Eukaryota > Viridiplantae > Streptophyta > Magnoliopsida > Solanales > Solanaceae > Nicotiana > Nicotiana benthamiana. The sequence goes on along the minus strand of CM067341.1, from coordinate 140,488,384 downwards.
GAGTGTGACCACATTTTATTTTCCGTTTATGCTTTTGGTGGCTGCTGCGAGTTTGGAAAGTCCCTAGTAAGGTTAATAGTGTGTACCTCGATTTGGTTGATGGTTAAGTGGAGGAGTGTGACCACATTTTATTTTCCGTTTATTCTTTTGGTGGTTGCTTCCAATTTGGAAAGATCCCGACTTGGTTAACGACGAGTTGCGAATCACATCAAAGAACAACTCGTCGTGCTCTATATTTTAGGGCCAGTTTTAATCCTGCAATCACGTCCTCATACTTGGCCTCATTTTTAGTCATATTAGGACACTGTATGATTGACGAATTACTTTTCCTATTGTGAATTTGAGTACGAGTCCCAGTCCAGATCCTGACGCGATGGAGGCGCTATCGGTGTATAGAACCCATAGGTCGTGTAACTTCGGGGAAGTACTAGCTGCTTCCCTTTCGGCCCTAGGCATTGATCTAGCATTGAAGTTGGCGATGAAGTCGGTAAGTACTTATGACTTTATTATTGTTCGAGGATGATAGGTTATATCGTGATCGCTTAACTCGATGGCCCATTTAGCCAACCTACCCGACAGCTCGAGTTTATGTAGGATATTCCTTAGGGGAAAGGTCGTGACCATCGAGATAGGGTGCCATTCGAAATAAGGTCTAAGCTTTCGTGAAGCTACGACTAGAGCTAGGTCCAGCTTTTCAAGGTGAGGGAACCTCGTTTTGGCGTCGATCAAGGTTTTACTAATATAGTAGATTGGAGATTGCGTACCTTTGTTTTCATGGACCAGGACTGCGATCTTCGCAACATTGAACACGGCCAGGTAGATTATAAGGCGCTCTTTGGAAGGATAATTATGCCTTTAATTCCTTGAGGGCATTGGCGCACTCGAAATTCTATTGGAGTTCATTGTCCTTCTTGAGTGCACCGAGCAATTTGTGGAATCTATCGTAGGATCATGAGATGAACCTTGATAGTGCGGCTACATGGACGGTTAGATTTTGCACCTGCTTCTTGCTGGTCAAGATTTCTAGTATTCCTTCTATAGCCTTGATTTGGTCAGGGTTAACCTCAATGCCTCTCTGCGATACTAGAAAACTGAGGAATTTCCTGAAGCTAAGCCAAAGGGACATTTCTCGGGATTTAACTTCATGTCGTACCACCTAAATACGTCGAAGGCCTCCCTCAAATGGTCGATGTGGTCTTTGTTAGAAAATACGCTTAACGCTAGAGGGGGGTGAATAGCGTTATAATAAAATTTAGCGTAAACTTGCGGAAATTAAAACTTGCAGGAAATAATTAAGTGCGTTAAATAAATAAAAGGAAAGAACGCACCGATATATTCTGGTTCACCACAACACGTGGCTAGTCCAGTACCCGAGAGACTCTCTCGAGATTTTCCACTAACTCTGTTAAGCTTCCGGGTGCTTAACAAACCGTTACAACTTGAGGACACAAGCCTCAACACTTTTGCTCGGAGATACCACACTCCAAGACTTCAACCAAGGAAACACAAGTTCCTTACAACAAGAGAATTACAATTATCTTACAAGTGTATACAACACTAAAGCACTCAAACAAAATACTCCTTAATGAGTAGATATGAGTAAAAGAAATAAGCTCTGGATCACAACAACTTTGAACAAGAATATGGCTCTCAAAAGCTTTATGAAATTGAATATAAAATGATAAACAAAAGTATGAAAGCTTATAGCAATGTAATGATCAGTTGTAGTATGTTGTTGTGTTTAAAACACTAAAATGAAGCTGTATTTAAAGTTGAAAAACTTGGCATTACCGTTGCCTAATTGTCAATTAAGAGTTGCTGATTTTACTCACTGACAATCGATTGTCAAACCCCAACAATCGATTGTCTGCCAGTCAGATCAAAATTCAATCCCAGATTATACGCTTGACAATCGATTACTTACAATCCATAATCGATTACTGGCAACGTTCAAAAAATCCTTTCCAGATTTTACCACAAACAATCGATTGTTCAGAATCAATAATCGATTACTCAGCAACGTTCAAAAAATCTTTTCCGGATTTTAATCAAAACAATCGATTATACAAAATCAATAATCGATTATCAAATAACGTTCAAAAAATCTTTTCCGGATTTTAATCAAAACAATCGATTATACAGAATCAATAATCGATTACCTGACGATATTTGAAAACTTTACGACAACGGCCAGCTTCACAATCGATTGCACAAAGTCAACAATCGATTACTTATCAGTTTTTGAAAATCATTTTGGACACTGCCTTTTGACAATCGATTGTTATATACTCACAATCGATTATTTAATAAATTTGAAAATCACTGGAAGTCACTGCCTCAACACAATCGATTGTCATTAGTTCACAATCGATTATTTTGTGACTTTGAAAAATCTGAAGGACACTGTCTCTTTACAATCGATTGTCATTAGCTTCACAATCGATTATTCTGAGTTTTGAAAAACTTTGATGGACACTGCCTCATCACAATCGATTGTCATAAGGTTCACAATCGATTGTCATGCAGGTTTGAAGAAACCTGATGTTCACTGCCTTAACACAATCGATTGTCATTAGTTCACAATCGATTGTCATGCAGTCTTGGCTTAAAACAATCGATTATCATTAGTACATAATCGATTATCTTAGTCCAGTTTTCAGAGGCATTTAAAAATCATTTTGACTAATGAAAATATGCATGATTTAAAATCATTTAGCATTACATTAAATATGCATGATTTTGGAAAATAGTTTTATGAGAGAAGCCATGTTACGAGTCAAGTTGTAGGATCAAGATCACAATTAAGAATAACTCAATTAAACTATAAAACTTGTCTTGAGCTTGAATCTCGATGTATATCAATTGTGCGCTTGTTTCTTGAACTTCGTCAAATGTCAATTTTCGCTTCGTTTTTCATTCATCAAAACCTATACAAAAGAACACACGTTTTAGTATATTGCATTGAGAACGTGTTTTCAACAATTTCCCCCTTTTTGATAATGGCAAACATTAAGCGGGATATGCAATGCAAGCAATTTATAAGACAAGTGTATACGTGCAACAAGTATGCAATTTGTTCCCCCTCAATATATGAATTCCCCCTTAATTTAAGCTTATAGATATTGAGAGTGCATACCCGTTATCTTCCCCCTTTTGCCATTAGCAAAAAATAATAATAAGATGCCAAAGATGAAATAAACATTGTTTATTTATTGAAAAGAATACAGCAATAGGGAAAACAATGCGACATATAAAAACAAAAATAACAAACAAAGAAATTATTCATTTCCATCATCTCCCGCCTCATCATCCTGCGCTGCTTTATATGGAACAAGACCCGCATAAGGATAATGAACATAGTCAAAATATCCATGGATCTCATGA